>CM034148.1:458780609-458810609 GCA_019776745.2 Taxus chinensis
CGAGTGCGAGTGCGCATGCACATGCATGTGCGTGTGTGTGTGCATGTGCGTGTAGAGGTGCAAGTGCATGTGTGTGTGTGTGTGTTAGTGTGCTTGTAGAGGTGCGCGTGCATGTGCGTGTGTGTGTGCATGTGCTCGTGCGCATGCGTGTGCTTGTGTGCATGTGCTACAGCGTGTGCATATGTATGTGTAGGTGCACGTGATTGTCCATTTGCATGTGTATGTGCATGTGGAGGTGCGCATGCGTGTCTTTTTGCATGTGCGCATGCGTGTGTGCGTGCATGTGCGTGTGTCTGTTCATGTGCGTGTGCAAGTGCGCGTATGTGTGCATGTGCATGTGTGTGTGTGCATGTGCGTGTGCATGTGCATGTGCGTGTGTGTGTGCGTATGCGTGTTCGTGTGCGTGTGCGTGTGCGCATGCTTCTGTGACTGCGTGTGCATGTGTGTGTGCGTGCGCATGTGTGTGTGCATGTGCGTGTGCGTGTGCTTGTGCGTGTGCTTGTGCGTGTGCGTGTGGATGTGCGTGTGCATGTGTGTGTGCGTGTATGTGTGCGTGTGTTCGTGTGAGTGTGCGTGTGCGTATGCATGTCCAGATGCATATGTATGTCTGTTTGCGTGTGCATGCACATTCAGTCATGTGTGCATGTACGGATGCGTCTGCGTGTGCATGTGCATGTGCTCTTGCGTGTGCAAGTTCGTGTGCACATGCGTGTGCGAGTGCATGTGCACGTGTGTGTGCATTTACGTGTGTAAGTGCGCATGTGTGTCTGTTTCCGTGTGCGTGTGCGTGTGGGTGTGCATGTGTGTCTATTTACATGTGCGTGTCGGTGTGCGTGTGCGTGTGCTTGTGCGAGTGGGTGTGTGTGTGTGCGTGTGCATGTGCATGTGTGCGTGCTTGTGCGAGTGCGTGTATGTGTGCATGTAAGTGCATGTGTGTGTGTGTGTTTACATGTGCTTGTGCGTGTGCATGTGTGTGTTCATGTGCGTATGTATGTGTAGGTGCGTGTGCGTGTCTGTTTGTGTGTGTGTGCGCATTCATGCATTTGTACGTGTGTGTGTGTGTGTGTGTGTGCGCGAGTGCAGGTGCGAATGCGTGTAGGAGTGCATATACATGTGTGTGTGTGCATGTACGCATGTGTGTGCATGTGCATGTATGTGTATGCGTGTGCATGTATGTGTGCGAGTGTGTGCGTGTGCGTGTGCATGTGCGTGTGCGCGTGGATGTGCATGTGCGTGTACAAGTGCCTGTCTGTGTGCTTGTGCGAGTGCATTTGTACGTGTGTGTGTGTGTGTGTGCGCGAGTGCAGGTGCGAATGCGTGTAGGAGTGCATATACATGTGTGTGTGTGCATGTACGCATGTGTGTGCATGTGCATGTATGTGTGCGTATGCGTGTGCATGTATGTGTGCGAGTGTGTGCGTGTGCATGTGCATGTGCGTGTGCGCGTGGATGTGCATGTGCGTGTACAAGTGCATGTCTGTGTGCTTGTGCGAGTGCATTTGCATGTGCGCGTGTGTGTCTCTTTACATGTGTGTGTATGTGTGCAAGTGCATCTGTGCATGCTTGTGCGAGTGCGTGTGTGTGCGTGTGCGTGTGCATGTGCGTTTGTGTTTTCGTGTGTGTGTGTGTGTGTCCTCGTGTGTGTGTGTGCACGAGTATGTGTGCGTGTGCATGTGCATGTGCGTGTGCATTCCCGTGCGTGCACGTGCATGTGTGTACACGTGTGCAGGTGCATGTGCAAGTGTGCATGTGTGTGCAGGTGCGTGTGTGAGTGTGCGTGTGTGTGTACGTGTGCGTGTGTGAGTTTGTGTTTGTTTACGTGTGCGTGTGCATAAGCGTGTGCGTGTGCATAAGCATGTGCGTGTGAGTGTGCGTAAGCATGTGCGTGTGCGTGTGTGTGCGTGTGCATGTGTGCCTGTGTGAGCGTGTGCGTGTGTTTATGCGTGTTCGTGTGCGTGTGTGTGCGTGTGTGTGTGTACGTGTGCATGTGCATGTGTGTACGTGTGCATGTGTGTGTGTGTGTGTTTATGTGTGTTCATGTGCGTGTGTGTGCGTGTGCATGTGCAAGTGTGTGTGCATGTGCGGGTGTGCGTCCATGCTTGTGTATGCATGTGTGTGCGATTGTGATTGCATATTCGTGTGCACATGCGTGTGCATGTGCGAGTGCGTGTGTGCATGCATGTGCACGTACATATGCATGTTCGTATGTGTGTGTGCGTGTGCGAGTGATGTGCGCATGCATGTGTGTGTGCGTGTGTGTGTGCGTGTGTGTGTGCGTGTGCGAGTTCGTGTGTGAGTGCGTGTGCACGTGTGTGTGCGTGTACGAGTGCGTGTGTGCGTCCGTGTGCATGTTCGTGTGCGTGTGCGCTTGTGCCTGCGTGTGCGTGTGCATGTATGTTTGTGTGTAGGAGTGCATGTGCGTGTGCATGTGCATGTAGAGATGCGTGTGCATGTGCATGTTAGTGTGCGTGTAGAGGTGCACGTGCATGTGCGTGGGCGTGTGTGTGTGCGTTTGCGTGTATGTGCGTGTGCGTTTACGTGTGCATACGTGTGTGCGAGTGCATGTGTGTGTGTGTGCACGTGTAGGAGTGCATATACTCGTGCGTGTGCATGTGCGTGTGTGCGTGCGTGTGCATGCGTGTGTAGAGGTGCGTGTGCGTGTGCATATGCGCATGCATGTGCGTGTGCATGTTCAAGTGCATGTCCACGTGCTTGTGCGAGTGCATGTGCAGGTGCGCGTGCATGTCTGTTTGCATGTGCATGTATGTGTGTAAGTGCATCTGCGCGTGCTTGTGCGAGTGCGTGTGGGTGTGCATGTGCTTGTGCGAGTGCGTGTGTGTGTGTGTGTGTGTGTTTGCGTTTGCGTGTGCGTGTGCGTGCTCGTGTGTGTGTGTGTGCGCGCGAGTGCATGTGCGTGTGCATGTGCGTGTGTGTGTGCATGTGCGTGCCCGTGCCCGTGCGTGCACGTGCATGTGCGTGCGTGTGTGCATGTGCACATGCGTGTGTAGGTGCATGTGTGTGAGTGTGTGTGCGCATGTATGTGTGCATGTGCGAGTGTGTGTGTGTGTGTGTGTGTGTGTGTGTGTGTGTGTGTGTGTGTGTGTGTGCGTGTGTGTGTTTACGTGTGCGTGTGCGTGTGCGTAAGCATGTGCATAAGCATGTGTGTGTGCGTGTGCAGGTGCAGGTGCATGTGCGTGTGTGTGCATGTGCATGTGCGCCTGCGTGATTGTGTGCAAGTGTTTATGCGTGTTCATGTGCGTGTGCGTGTGCAAGTGTGTTTGCATGTGCGTAAGCGTGTCCGTGTGCGTGTGCGTGTGCATGTGCATGTATGTGTGTTTATGCGTGTTTGTGTGCGTGTGCGGGTGCGTGTGTGCGTGTGAGTGCATGTTCGTGTGCACATGCGTGTGCGTGTACGAGTGCATGTGTGCATGCATGTGCTCGTACATGTGCATGTTCGTATGTGTGTGTTAATGTGTGCACGTGTGCGTGTGCATGTGTGTGCGCATGCAAGTGCATGTGTGAGTGCGTGTGCGTGTATGAGTGTGTGTGCGTCTGCGCTTGCATGTGCCTGTGCATGTATGTTTGTGTGTACAAGTGCATGTGCGTGTGCATGTGCATGTGCATGTAGAGATGCGCGTGCGTGTGCATGTTGGTGTGTGTGTAGAGGTGCACGTGCATGTGCGTGTGTGTGTGTGTGTGCGCGTGTGTGTGCGTTTGCGTGTGTGTGTGCATGTGCGTGCGCGTGTGTAACATCCCCATTTTAAGATACTAGAACAAGGGATTTTTTTTTTATATACAACGTTCCCTGTTATGAATTATATAATTCAAACACACATTCAAGTTTTAATAATTGTTCTCTGTCCAATTAATGCAGTTTGGATCACACAATTTCCTTTTAAAACTAATGTTCTCTGTTCACATATTTGCAATATGGAACACACATTTAGTGCCATTCAATCATATAACAGATACCATATGCTGCTGTAAATGACTCGAAGAACTACCGACCTCCCACTTTATGGCTTGGAGTTTCAGCGATCTCTCATGTCATGACTCGGAGACTTACTGATCCTTCATGTTAATTCATGCATAGTATAATGAATATACAGAGTTCTTTTACCATTTCCGGTTATCGAAGTGATCCATTTGAGAAGCCTATTTGAATATCTGTTACTAATATTCATCTGACATCATGCATCTTAAACTAGGTGATTAGGACAACGCAACCAACACTTACGATACTTTGGCCAAATATTTTCACATGCTTTGCATGACCATATTCCTAGACGTGATACACACCAATGGAATGTAACATCCTCATTTTAGACAATAGAACAAGTCAATTTTTTTTTTTTTGATAAATGCTTCCTGGTTCTAAATACATAATTTAGAACTCACAAATCAAATAACCATTCTTATAACAGATAACCATATGCAGCTATAATGACTCGGAGTACCTCCTATCTATTCATTCCATGACTCGGTAATCTACCGATCTATTCATGAGTAATAAGAGTTGACGTTTTTATTTAACACAGCACTCTTGTGGTTCTCTTCCCTATTCTGGGATTCAGAATGCTCTGTCTAAGGAACCTAACTGAATAACTGTTACCATTATTCATCGGCATCTCATCCCTTAGACCAGGTGACTCAGGACAACGCAATCAGCATCTTGCGATACTTTGGCCAAAGATTTGAAACATACTGCTTATGTCTCGTATTCCTTAACGGCATACTCGTCAATCTAGAATACGTCCTTCACCCCATTCTTATGTTATGTAGAATGTCTTATACCGACTTTTGTCAGTCCCTCCTATCCCAAGTTAATCACTCGAGAATGGATTAGTAAGGTGACAACGTTATATGGATGCACTCGAGGACTAGGGATAAGATGACATACTGGGTCAACCCTAGTTAAACCAGTGTGTCATGATACCCCGAGTCTCCTAGGCAGCCATATAATGTGACCACATTCCTAATCGGTCCCAAAGTAACTTGTTCGAGTTAAAGGTGTAAATCTTAGCGATCAATGCAAAGGGTGCCGTCATAAGTCACCTGCATTGTTGTAACTTCGAGAAGATCCTAATCTTCTCGGAGGTACAACCCTGCAGTTGACTTGTGCCATCAACCTTTAAATCCGCCTCGAAAAGATCTACTAATTAATAAGCATTACACACATTGAGTTTAAATTACATTAAAAGACGTTTCCCTTAAGGTTAGCCTTTCCCGATCCCCGGATTCCTCATCTACGGATGACCTTTCTCAATAAAACCCATTACACAGAGGAGTTATTAAGATTATGGTCTCATCAAGGAGTTCATAGAATATACATAATTCTAAATCAACGAAATTGGACAATATCTCATAAACTTCACATGAGATTGCCATCTAAACCCCATCTAGGTTTATATCAGTTCTCATAACTGAATTTATATCATACTTATTAGTATCAAGATATAATGATTAAGAATCCAATTAAATGTTGTCCTGGCATAATCAAGACTAGGGATTAATAATTTAATTCAGCTTGTTTAGTGTTCTGCTTAGGTTTATTCTAACCCTAGCTTTCAGAAAGACAGTGATCTAAATTTCAGTTTAGCTTCTGATAGAACATACAGGAATTGCTAAACAATCATAAGAATTCAGTCTCATATTCTTGCAAGCTTATATTGACAATCACAAAAGTCTCCAAATATATACAATAATAACAATGCTCTCAAGATATTTGAACTGAAGAAGGTCAAACTATCAAGATAAGAATACAAACACATAAGTAACAAATATCAATTTCCATTCCTTTCAGAACTAATCAAATACATTTTATGCATTCAGCATACTTGATACAATACTCAACAGAATAAGAACATCTTTCCTCTTATAGTACATTTAAAGAAAATCAAACTAAATTCATCATAAACCAAGTTAAACAATCTGAACATCCTGTCAGATCTGCATGCTTTTACCACTTACGGCGACCATCTGCAAAATTTGTCAAAATGGGTCAGTTCGATGAATTGAGCATGATAAGCACTAACTCTTAAAACAATTGCAATCCACCAACTGTTTTCATTAAACAACCTGTTTAAATGAGATTGATTCACCAAACAAGTATACATGTTTCAGACTATGCCTTTGTAATACAAAAATGACTACAAATGTGTAACTCTATTATCATTACAGAATAGTCCTAAATACTTCTCAAATATTTCATCAAAATATTAGGGATCAAGAAGAACGAAAGTATTCTAATCATTTATCCATCTGAATTCCAAAAACAGCAAACCTCAGACAGATCATTTCATTCAACAGTAAAAGGAATATCATAACAAATCATGATTCCATCAATATGTTAAAAACTGTTCCAACGGTTAAATAAAAATATCGACATATATTTTCATAACGGAAGAGAAAGAAAACAAGTCATTCATATTTCCCTTCAACAAGTTCATGACTGTACCATCTCCTCAAATTGAAAGCATTCACCTTACATGCATACGAATAAGTCAGACGAGCCACAAGGAGAACCACTATTTTGATAAAATCAAATATAACAAAACTCCTGTACAGTAGCTAACACGCCAATAGTGATGACTATCTACCAAACAGACTCAGCATGACCTCCCACACGAAGTGACATACCAGAGGATGTTCACTGCCATTGCCTATTGAGGTGCAGCCGACGACTCCTAAGTTCAATCAAGCTTAAGAATGGTTATTCATACAACAGAAGACGTAAACACGCCAACAATCCCTTACATCAACCTACAGCCCATGCTAGTCCCTACTAAGCACAGTAAGGCTTTTCGATCCAAGGTCGAAATCAAATAACTTCTATTATATCGCAGTCAACAATAGACTCCATGGAATTAAGCAATTGATGTTTCCCTAAGACTATGCCGAGATAATCACACAGAATTCCTACAACATGCACAGCCTCATCTGACTGGAATAAACAGAAAGGAACCATAACATATGTATTCTCATCTTGACGCATTCAGAGTTTAAAGTATGGTATTCGCGACTCACTTTAATAGAGCCAGGACACATGATATCTATCCATATTCAAGGAACTCCAACAGTGACAAAAACAACAGTGTACCAAATCAGGCTTAATTTGAGGCAAATACACTGGTTACCTTTCAAGGATTCAACTGAATCCGAACAACAGTAACAAGATAAATAATAGTAAATGATTCCAACTGTGCCAATCAATGGTAAACATTTAAAAATCAGGCATAAACAGAAGCTAACTATTGATTTCGCAACAAGGAAACCAACTGAGCCTCATTAATATTTTTCACACAAGTTTGCACAGAAAGGAAACGTAAAAATACACCCAAAGAGTCTGTACGAAAAATTCCTTGCAACACGAAGGTATTCATTACAAAATAATAGAGGTCGTAATACATGTTACTCCTCCAAGACTCGGATAAAAATCAAATTACCAATATTCAAATATATATATATATATACAGAGTTTCAACAGTGGTCCACAATTTACGAATCATTCAATGGACTCCACAGAGTCATTTCGTGTACAATAAATATATATATTGCATTCTATCAACGGGTTGCATCCCATAACCACAATGCAAGGGAAAAACAACTTCAGCACGGTCGCAATGAAGTACTGTAACACAGCAAGTTATCCATTCACAAATAATTTTTAAATAGCAAAGCGAAACCCAATAAGATTCAGTAACCACTACCTTAATAACCTCGACAGAAGTTACAAAGAAGTCCAATTAACTGAACAAAATGTCCATCAGTATCTTTTCCGACAAGAATCAACAACAAGCCTCAATCAACAAGTATCAACAACAAGCTTCTACTGTAGCCTGAACCCAGCAAGGGAAACATGCACGGGTTCTCATAGAGAAGGATAAGTACCCTTCAAGCATACGTTTCACAGACTTATGTCGGAATGCAAAACACAATAAAACAGAGCAACAGTTTGAAATACAACACACACCCATCAAGGGTTAAATTTGAAAATCGAACAGCAAGAAGATATAGTAACAAAATCACTTGTAACTTCCATAAAATCATCTAAACCCATAAATCATTTGAACAGAGTTGTTCTAATGAAATCACTTGAAAGAAAGCAAGATTTTTAAAGGTTAGGGACTAACATGCCTGGATATTTGCTTAAAATTTCGAAGCAGACCACTGAAAGAGCTCGAACCTTCTCTTCCTTTTCTAAGTTAAAGCCACTAACAAAAATTTGCTATTTCCATGACTTATATATTTTCCTTGCAAGAGGAAAGAGCTAGTTACGCTCATACTTGCCATGCAACACCAATAAGACTGGTGCGAAGAACCAGTGAACAGACAGAAGGAAAACCGGAGCGCATGCAAAACCAAACTAACCATTAACTTTCCATTTTGCATGCTTCCCCATGAAATCCGAGCTCGAAGACTGAGTCCATAAATTGCATTTACTCCCATTTTCCCGCTCAATCTCCACTACCACCGACCGCCATAGTTGGCGATCGACAAATGCATACCAAAGACCATACCCAACTTTGGCGACCTGCCACGTCGGCTCAAGTTAGCCGTTTAAAAACCTCCACCAAATTACCTATCCCTCATGCTTATCCTTGCATTTAATAACATAGAAACTGCCGCCCATGGTTCGCACCCCTCCATAGGTCCCCTTAATCCTTGCTCAATAGTTAGGTTAGTAACTTAGGTTAGGATTTAGGATAACACCTAGTCTAACCTCATAGCACATAGATACTAACTTAGAACATTAGCTCTTAGCCTAGGTCTAGGTTAGATTTACACTAATCTAACCCCTAGGTTAGGTTTAGTTTTAGGTTACTAACATTAATAATTCCAATCAGGTCTAACATTTCAAATGCTCAGAGAAAGAACCTACAACATACATTCATGAACAGGGTTTACTCCTGCACTGCCAAAAAGGCTATTGAATTATATGTAACTGAATTATAACCTGGTCCACGATCAAGACCTTCCAGATATACTTCGATATCTGGAACCAATCCATTTCACACGATCAACCTGAGTTATACTCCGGACTAGCTTACTCAATGCATCCAGACCTTGCAACCTACTCAAGGTCTTGTAATTTTAATTCATCACGAATAACTTAAAGCAATACTTGGATCAATTCCACTGATCCAAGGCTAGGTCTTATAGATGGATAACTCCATAATTCATTCCGAGATCAGATTAAACTCAGGCGTGAAATGAAAGAAATAAAAGAGTCCAATCATATTCCGACTCAGTCAAAGATCTGCAATCTGCAAAGAAGATACAAGCATGACTTCTCAATCAAAGGAACACATCCTTTTACAAAGAAATCACATATCAACACTTGTATGCTTAGGAGGAAGTAACAACAGTTCAGGGTGTTACATGCTTCCCTCCTAAAAAGATTCATCGTCCCGATGATTACATATTCAATTAACCTTCAGGTCAACCAATTTATTAGTTCACAAATCAATGCGACTATTTTCCAGCTTGAATAGTTCCAGAAATCAATGTCACAACACATTTTATTCAGCCTGAATAATGTTTGCCTTCACCTGGCTTTCATAAATACTTAAAAAAATAAGTTCATAAAAGAATGTTTTGTCAACATATTTCATTCTGTTGAAAAAGAGAAGGAAAAGTAATTTTCATCTCTTCCAGATTTTCCCAAGTTGCACTTTCTTCGTTAAACTGGTCCCACTGGACCTTACATTGCTGTATTTCATGATTTCTTAAATGCAATTGGCGAGTTTCCAGCACTCGTGTGGGTTTAACCACGATTATTCCTGGGTCTTGGACCTGCAAGGAATTCCAATTTAAAACATGTGACAGATCTGAAATGTATTTCTTAAGCAAAGAAATATGGAAAACATCATGCATGCGAGATAAAGCAGGTGCTAATGCTAAACGATAAGCTACAAGATTGATTATTTCGACAATTTCGAAAGGTCCCACGAATCGAGGTGACAACTTGGTAGCCTTGCCAAAATTTATAGAACTCTTTCTAGGTTTAACATGAAGAAAAACCTTCTCACCAAGCTCAAACCTTCTATCAACCCGCTTAAGGTCAGCATAGCTCTTCTTCCTATCTGCTACCTCCTTTAATCGTTCACGAATCAGCTTAACTTGCTGTTCCATTTCTATGAGAATCTCTCGTCCAATTACCACTCTATCCTCAACACTATCCCAGCTAACAGGAGTTCTGCACTTTCTTCCATAAAGTGCTTCAAATGGTGTCATTTTAAGAGATGAGTGATAAGTGTTGTTGTATGCAAACTCAACTAATGGAAGATACTCTTCCCATTTATACTGTTGATCCATGCAATACATTCAAAACATGTCCTCCAACACTTGATTCACCCTCTCAGTTTGTCTGTCCGTTTCCAGATGATATGCAGAACTGAAGTTTAGTTTCGTTCCAAGAGCTGTGTTAAGTGTTTCCCAAAACCTTGACATCATTCTTGGATCCCTATCAGATATAATTAATTCTGGTACACCATGCAATCTGAAAATTTCATGTACAAATCTTTTGGCCAGCACTGGTGAATCATCCTTTAGATTTCTAGCAATGAAATGAGCTACCTTAGTCAGTTTATCTACAACTACCAGGATAACATCATGTTTATTCCTGGACATGGGTAATCCTTGTACAAAATCCATGGTTATTACTTGCCATTTGTACTGCGGTATGCTATGAGGATATAATAGTCCAGCAGGGTGCATATGTTCTGCCTTAACCCGCTGACACTCCAAACAATGGGTCACAAAATTTATGACATCCTTTTTCATACCATTCCAAAAGTATTGTTGTTTCAGATCAACAAGCATCTTTGTGATACCCGGGTGTCCAGAGAAAGGTGAATTATGAAATTCAACTAACTTCTTTCTCAAATCGTTCAACATAGGTACATATACCCTGTTTTCATAACGCAAGATTCCTTCATTATCAAAATGAAAACCTTTATACCTTTCATCATTAGGTTCTGCAGCAAGCGTTGCTTTTACTTGCTGAAAGTATGCATCTGATTCTGAGGCACTTTTTACCTCATCTTTAAACTGAGTTCTTAATGTTATAAGAGCAAAAATGTGCCTCCTACGACTTAGAGCATCAGCTACTCTATTCTCCTTCCCTTTGATATAGCTAATATCAAAATCATATTGTGATAAAAATTCTAACCACCTTCTCTGTCTGGCATTCAGGTTAGGCTGAGTAAAAATATATTTCAGTCCTAAGTGATCAGTTTTCAACTCAAAAGGTTTCCCAAGTAAATAGTGTCTCCAGACTTGAAGTGCATGAACAATGGCAGCAAGCTCCAAATCATGAGGGGCATAATTCAGCTCATGTAACTTGAGTTTTCTACTTTCATATGCAATGACTTGGTCATTTTGTAGCAAAACACCTCCAAGGCCTTCCCCAGAAGCATCCGTTACAACTGTAAAACTCCCATTAGGGTCTGGTACTGCTAATATAGGTGTAGAAGTCAACTGGTCTTTCAGACTTTTGAAAGCCGCTTCACACTTATCATTCCATATGAATTTCTTATCCTTCTTCTGTAAAGAAGTTATTGGTGCAGCTACCTTAGAAAAATCCTTTACAAATTTTCTATAGTAACCAGCAAGACCCATGAAGCTTCTTACTTCGTGCACATTCTTTGGTGCAGGCCACTCAGTTATTGCCACTATTTTTGAAGGATCTACAACAATTCCTTCTTTACTTATGACATGACCCAAATAGTGAACTTCAGAATCAAAGAAAGAACATTTGGATAACTTACCATACAACTTTCTTTTTCTCAAAATTCCCAAAACTATCTTCAAATGCTCATTGTGCTCCTCAACGATTTTAGAATAAATGAGAATATCGTCCAAGAATACAAGTACAAACTTGTCCAGATATTCTTGAAAAATATTGTTCATTAAATTTATAAAGGCTGCGGGTGCATTAGTTAATCCAAAGGATAGAACCGTGAATTCATAATGTCCGTACCTTGTTCGGAAAGCTGTTTTATGAATATCTTCCTCTCTAATCCTTAACTAATGATAACCAGATCGAAGATCTATCTTAGAATAAACCGCTGCTCCACGCATCTGATCAAATAGATCGTCGATCCTTGGAAGTGGATATCTGTTCTTGATTGTTGCTTTGTTCAACATCCGATAATCAATACACAGCCTAAGTGTTCCATCCTTCTTTTTCACAAATATTACAGGTGCACCCCAAGGTGAAACACTTGGTCTAATCAAACCTTTTGTCAAAAGTTCTTGCAATTGTTCCTTAAGCTCGACTAACTCTGTAGTAGTCATCCTATAAGGTGCTTTGGAAATAGGTTCTGTTCCCGGTTTGATTTTGATGGTGAAGTCAAATTCTCTCTTGGGTGGTAACCCTGGTAATTCTTCAGGAAAAACATCCCTGAAACTTTGTAACAGAGGAAATTGCTTCATGTTATCACCATCTTCATATGAAGATTCAGATATCTTTACTACATAAAGGGTACATCCTTTATTCTTAGCCTTTTTAAGCTGCATAGCTGACAGTTTTCTAATTGAAATTTCCCATTTCACACTTTGAATCTCTGTTGTTTCCAGCTGATCATCTAAACATTTTATGTTCTTTTCATAGCAATCTACCTTTGCTTTATGGTCAGCTAACCAATTGACACCGATGACAATGTCATACGATCCCAAAGGTGTAACATAGAGGTCAACTTCCGTGGAAAAGTTAGGTAAGTCAAGGACTGCCCCAAAAAGACACATACTCACTGTATGAACAGAGTTATTACCATACTATACAGTCCAAGATTTATCCATTTTTCCAGCTTTTCTTTTAAGTTTAGAAGCAAGTTTATTAGAAATAAAATATTCAGTAGCTCCTGTATCAAAAATAATAGTGATAGGTATGCCAAATAACTTACCTGGAACTTCTATAGGTGTCACTTGCTTTTCAGCTTGCTTGTCTGCTACTGCAGCATGTATCTTATGCTGCTGATTACGATCATCCTTCTTCAAACGGCACTAATTTGCGTAGTGGTCTTTGCCACAATTGTAGCAGCCTCCTATAGGTCCCTTTTTAGGCTCAAAATTGCCTCCAGCCTTATAATTGTCACGTTGTCCTCCATAGGGCTTCTGCCCATTGTTATAATTTTTAGCAAAATTATCCCTTACGTTTCCAGCAGGCTTATTTACTACTGCTATCTTACTGTTATCCCTTGGAAAATTACTCTTGTTTCCAAACTTTTTCCATGGTCCTTTTCTGGGTGCAAGAGAGGTTGAAGAAGGATTTGCAGTCTTCTTCCGCACTTCCTCTTTATGAGTAGAAATAGCCTTTAATTTCTATTCTTGCCTTATGGCCTTTTCAACAACTCCTTCCATAGTGGTTGGACTGTGAACATCGACCTCTCCCCCTATCACAGGATTCAATCCCATGATGAATTTCCATATTCTGAACTTCTCGTCAGTTTTTTACTGCAGTACATACTTGAGGAGTTTTGTAAACCACTCCCAGAATTCAGTTACCGTTAACTTCCTATTGATGCAAAATCACAGCACCCCTAGATGTAGATCAGGCTTCTAGGTTGATCACTCAGGCATCCAGTGTGATTGCACAACATGGAAACCTCTCTCCAAGCATGGGACTTGTGAAACTGAGAGAGGAATCTCCAGAGGAGGTTGGTTCCTGCTTCTAAACTACCTGCCACAAGCTATTCCAGTGCAGGCAAGCTAATCTAATCCTAATCTAACCATGCCAAGGAGACAGAGAGAGAGAGAGAAAGGAAAAAAATAAAATCCTACACTAAAACGGTGATACACCAGAGAAGGAGAATGTTGGACCTTTATCAAAACTGCCATGGGACAAAGAGAGGTGAGCAATGGGAAGGATGGACAAATGCATCACAGGACCAAGGATAGATTTCACACAGAAAATGTCCCAAAACTCCATGAACACAGCTCCAAACCTACAATGAACATTCAAACATGCACAAATACCTGCAATGAAGAGAGGCAAGAAGAGAACAAGAAAAAACGAGCAAGGATGGACAGATGCATCACGAAACACGTTTTGTTGCTCCAGAAGTTTGCACAGAACATCATTTCAATAGTAAAAGGCAAAAAATGCCATTACAGAGCAAGGGAGGATGTTCGAACTCCATTTTCAACCCTAGAGAAGAAAATAAGGGAGTGCAGAGCAGAAAAGATGAACAACTTGTTATTTTTTTTAAAATGAGCCAAATATGGCTTTATACAATGCATGGGTTGAGCCCAGGAGACATAAAACATAGGAAAACATGTAAGCAGCCCAACCATTGAACAAAACGCATTCTTCATTACAATCGGTGGTTGAGACATCACTTCTGGCCATGATGAAGAAGAATGCGACCCATGTGCATTAAAACTGGTTGTTGAAACGTCACTTCTGGCCATTATCATGTGTCAGATCTGTTTCTCAATTTTCTCTCTCTAGACTGCACCAAAATTTGAGATTGATCCTATAATCGTGTAGAGAATTTCATAAGCTTTCCGTTGATGTAAAGAACATGCAAATCCGAGCTCTGGATCAAAAGATATGTTGATCTGAAGATTTAGGGCACAGAATAGACCAAAACGGATTTTGAAATCTTTTCCCGCGCTTCGCCACCTGGATGACACGTGGCAGGCTCTGATTGGATACGTAATTATCTCTCCGCTGCATTTACATTGGGTTTGGGGAATGCCTTGACATGTGTTTGATGCTTGTGTTTTCCCGACACCCGCTTCCGCCGGTATTGCCAAGTTTTCCTTTGTTTCGGGTTCGGAAGTGTGACTTGCATTTGCATCGGGTATGGGAGGTGGCTTGACATGTTTTCCTCCCATGCTTTTCCGACTTGTTTCCCCGACTCCAAGACCCGATTTCCTTTGTGTCAGGCTTTCCAACCCCTCTGACACATTTCTTCCTTTTTCAGGTTTTCCAACCCTTCCGGCATGATTTTTTCCTTGTGGGCCCTAGCTTGGACACGTGGCACTATCCCATTGGTTCGGGTAAGTGCTTGAGACCTCGCCCTTTGACTTTTGAACTTTTTCCCCTGCGACACGTGTCATGATCTGGTTAGTTCTCGACCCTTTCGGCTCCTTCATGCCCTTCACGTCTTTATGTCCCGGATGTCCCAAACTGCCCGGGCCAAAAACTTCCGATCCGCCCGAAATGGGCTTCCTCGTCCCTCATTTGGCCGATGACATGGCGTTGTTTGATTGGCTTTTGGCTCCTTCAGCGATCCGCGTCCCGCGCGTCCCTTCATCCCGGATGTCCCAGTACGAACTTTCTCTGTTTTGGGCGAACCGGCCGGTTCGCATCATCACGGCCCAAATGTCCCAATTGCTTCCAGACTATTTGTTCTCATTTCGGCTGATCCGGACGGTTCGCGTACTTCGCGTACTCTTGTCCTGAGCTGTCCCGCTCAACAGTTAGTCATTTTTCTTCCTCTTTCAGCCGGATCGGCTTCTTGCACCCGCCGTGTACTTCTGTCCCAGATGTCCCTTTGCTTCGAGGGCCGCCTGGAGGCTTTTCGGCTGATCCGTGCCTAGATGTCCCAAATGTCCCGACTGCCCCTAGGACTAGGACTTAATCATTTTTTATGATTTTTCCTGGATCAATCTACATGCTTGGAACTGCAAAACTCTGATGCATGTTATCGAAATTTACCATGGGGGGGAATTTTGACAACAGTTTGGTGACTCAGTGGGGTCATATGCCTGCTAGATGAATGATCAGTAGCCTGAAGCAATCCATTGGGCATGGAGTCATAAGCAAGCCTGAAAACTGATCTTAACTTTGAAAACTTCCCTCTGAGCCACTTGAAACCCAATAGACATGGAGTTGTTCTTACCAAAATGCCACTGGAACGAACTGTGCAAGAGCAAAACCAGCACAACAAAAACTATGTACAGAACTAAAAATCATACATGCTCCAAAATGAAACATGTAGAGTGTGCACAAGCACTTCTTCTGCTAAAAGCAAACCTACCTACTCTATTCTAACTGGAGCAAAGACAAGCTAAACAAACCCTGTAATTGGTTGTGAGAAATAGCTTCCCTTTCTCAAAAGTGGCAGCCATGCAATTGATTTGGAGCTGATCATGGCTGTTAGGATGAGTGGAAAATCAACAAGAAGCTGGTCTTCCACCCAAATTATCAAGGTATCAGCTAAAGGAAAATTCAATACCTCTTTTAGTTGCTCTGCATTTGGATTGAAGAGGCATGACATCTGTTCCTTGGTACTTTATAGCTCACCCTCATGCTCAGAAGCAAGCATGACTGGTTGTGACTTCTCCTTTGGCTCTAATGAAGCCAAATACCTGATTGGGCAAGGTCTGATCCTTTGAGTATGCCCATTTCCCTTATTTTCAACTCCAAGAATGGAGTCTTCTTGCAGACCTTCTTGAATGGATGATGTGGAAGAAATGGTGAAATTCCTCTGCCCTTTCTCTTCCTCCAATGAAGGACATGAAAGATTAAAATCTTCCAATCTTGGTTCCAAAGAGCTTCTATAAGATGCAGGTTGCTGCAAATGAATACTCTCCTCCATGATAGCAGGCTCTTGTGTTTGGAAGATGGATGATGAAAGAGAGAATTTTGGAAACTCAACCGGTTCTTCTCCATCAAAACAGTCTTCCAAATCTGATAGATAAACTGCCTCATGACTGTCCTGATGTAAATGTTCAACTTCCTCCATGGTGTCTTCTTGATCTGTAACTTGACCACCATGGTTTCCTTCATCCTCCAACATTGAGTTTGAGAGATCAAACTCCTTTTCAACATTGGAGCTAGAGAGAGATGAAGTAGAAAGAAGAACTGAAGGTTCTCCTATAGCCTGCTTTGTGCTCAAACCCCTTGGATCCGCAATTTTCTCTTCCATAGCTAGATTGTGCTCCTCTTCTTTTGGATTTGGAGCAACTTCTCCTTCCTCTACTAGTTGAATACAATCTTGCTCTTGATAGAACTCTTCCTCTAGCATGAAGTTTGTCAAGTCAAACTCTTCAGTCTACTGCTCTAGAGGACAAGTTGGGACTGCAAGATCTTCTTCAGGGATTTCTTCCTCCATGGCTGATTGTGCAACTTGAATTGGATCAGCATTTCCTTCAAATAGAGTGTCAACATGGACACTACACTCTGAGCAAACTGATTGCTGATCTACTTCTTCCTTTTGCTCTTCTTCTGCTGCAACAAAATCAGTTATGACCACCATTTGTTCAACCTTAGCCTCTTCTGTAGGCTTAACCATCAAGGGGATCTTTGTTATCCCAAATTTGGCAGCCCAAACCTTCAAGCTGTCTGTCATTTCTTTTCTGTCGGGCTCCTCTTCTTGCTGTCCTGTATGGCTGATTTTTGAAATTTCTTCTTCCCCACATGGAATTGGGGATGCAAGAGGAGGGATAGGTTGAAACTCAACTGATTTTACAATTTTTTGTGGTGGTGGAGGAGGTGAAACCTCTTGTTTCTTTGGAGTGGAAGGTATTTCATTTAGCTCTTGTGGAGGGGGTTTGGATTTGGAAGGAAAAAGGAAAGAAGAATTGAGATGAGGTGGAAGACTGAGAGGTGGAGACATGGAATCAACATTTGGGACAGTAGATGGAGAGTTTAAAATTTGCAAGTCCAAATGAGATGATGCTGCTTGAGTAATGGGAAGAGAAATACCGGATGATGGTGTAGAACTTACCCATTGATAAGGTTGTTCAACACCGAATGTATAGGCCTCTATTCCTGATGTCCATTGTGCAAGTTGGGGCGGCATCTTTATCATGAAGTCCAGCTTTTCTTGAGGGCTGAAGTGTCTTGGAAAAGGGCCTCCCCATGGACAAGGGGTCCTGTAACCGATTCCGAAAGCTCTCATTTGAGCTGTTGCTCTGGACTGCACCATCTTTACCTCCATCTTTTGGATCTTCTCCAACAGACCAGCATCTTTGATCTAATGGTCTTCAATGTATGCACACCCTTGCTCTTGGAAGGCTTCATAGCCAAACTAAATTTGGCATAGCTGCTCATATGGGTATGCATACTGATCTTGAATCTGCTCAAAATGCTGATTTGGAGGATTTGTAAAACATGTTGAGGTGTGATATACTGCTGTTGTTGATGTGAATTCCATGATGGAAATGAAGTCATGATTGCACAACTTCATAGAATGAAAGTAGATGGAAGAGATGGAAGGAAGAATGGATGGAGAATGAATGAAAATGAATGGAAGGGAAGGTCTACAACTTCAGAGATGGGTTGTTGACCAGATGGAGTCACCAGATGTGTTTGCAAGTGCCTCCAAAGGCTGAAATCTTCACAGGAACACACCAACCTGCAAAAGATGAAGTGGAAGACCTCTAAGGTCCCATCGGGCGTGCCAAAACTGTTGATGCAAAATCACATCACCCCTGGATGCAGATCAGGCTTCTAGGTTGATCACTCAGGCATCCAGTGTGATTGCACAACATGGAAACCTCTCTCCAAGCGTGGGACTTGTGAAACTAAGAGAGGAATCTCCAGAGTAGGCTGGTTCCTGCTCCTAAACTACCTGCCACAAGCTATTCCAGTCCAGGAAAGCTAATCTAATCCTAATCTAACCATGCCAAGGAGACAGAGAGAGAGAGAAAGGACTCACAAATACATGCTTCCTGGTTCTAAATACATAATTTAGAACTCACAAATCAAATAACCATTCTTATAACATATAACCATATGTAGCTGTAATGACTTGGAGTACCTCCGATCTATTCATTCCATGACTCGGTAATCTACCGATCTATTCATGAGTAATAAGAGTTGGCGTTTTTATTTAACACATCACTCTTGCAGTTCTCTTCCTTATTCTGGGATTCAGAATGCTCTGTCCAAGGAACCTAACTGAATAACTATTACCATTATTCATCGGCATCTCATCCCTTAGACCAGGTGACTCAGGACAACGCAATCAGCATCTTACGATACTTTGGCCAAATATTTGAAACATACTGCTTATGTCTCATATTCCTTAACGACATACTCGTCAATTTGGAATATGTCCTTCATCCCATTCTTATGTTATGTAGAATGTCTTATACCGACTTCTGTCAGTCCCTCCTATCCCAAGTTAATCACTCAGGAACAGATTAGTAAGGTGACAACGTTATATGGATGCACTCGAGGACTAGGGATAAGATGACATACTGGGTCAACCCTAGTTAAACTAGTGTGTCATGATACCCCGAGTCTCCTAGGCAGCCATATAATGTGACCACATTCCTAATCGGTCCTAAAGTAACTTGTTCAAGTTAAAGGTGTAAATCTTAGCGATCAATGCAAAGGGTGCCGTCATAAGTCACCTACATTGTTGTAACTTCGAGAAGATCCTAATATTCTTGGAGGTACAACCCTACAGTTGACTTGTGCCGTAAACCTTTAAATCTACCTCGAAAAGATCTACTAATCAATAAGTGTTACACACATTGAGTTTAAATTACATTAAAAGACGTTTCCCTTAAGGTTAGCCTTGCCCGATCCCTGGATTCCTCATCTACGGATGACCTTTCTCAATAAAACCCATTACACAGAGGAGTTATTAAGATTATGGTCTCATCAAGGAGTTCATAGAATATACATAATTCTAAATCAACGAAATTGGACAATATCTCATAAACTTCACATGAGATTGCCATCTGAACCCCATCTAGGTTTATATCAGTTCTCATAACTGAATTTATATCGTACTTATTAGTATTAAGATATAATGATTAAGAATCCAATTAAATGTTTTCCTGGCATAATTAAGACTAGGGATTAATAATTTAATTCAGCTTGTTTAGCGTTCTGCTTAGGTTTATTTTAACCTTATCTTTCAGAAAGATAGTGATCTAAATTTCAGTTTAGCTTCTGATAGAACATACAGGAACTGCTAAACAATCATAAGAATTTAGTCTCATATTCTTGCAAGCTTATATTGACAATCACAAAAGTCTCTAAATGTATACAATAATAACAATGCTCTCAAGATATTTGAACCAAAGAAGGTCAAACTATCAAGATAAGAATACAAACACATAAGTAACAAATATCAATTTCCATTCCTTTTAGAACTAATCAAATACATTTTATGCATTCAGCATACTTGATACAATACTCAATGGAAGAAGAACATCTTTCCTCTTATAGTACATTTAAAGAAAATCAAACTGAATTCATCATAAACCAAGTTAAACAATCTGAACATCCTGTCAGATCTACATGCTTTTACCACTTACGGTGACCATCTGCAAAATTTGTCAACATGGGTCAGTTCGATGAACTAAGCATGATAAGCACTAGCTCTTAAAATAATTGCAATCCACCAACTGTTTTCGTTAAACAACCTGTTTAAATGAGATCGATTCACCAAACAAGTATACATGTTTCAGAGTATGCCTTTGTAATACAAAAATGACTACAAATGTGTAACTCTATTATCGTTACAGAATAGTCCTAAATACTTCTCAAATATTTCATCAAAATATTAGGGATCAAGAAGAACGAAAGTATTCTAATCATTTATCCATCTGAATTCCAAAAACAACAAACCTCAGATAGATCATTTCATTCAACAGTAAAACGAATATCATAACAAATCATGATTCCATCAATATGTTAAAAACAGTTCCAACGGTTAAATAAAAATATCGACATATATTTTCATAATGGAAGAGAAATAAAACAAGTCATTCATATTTCCCTTCAACAAGTTCATGACTGTACCATCTCCTCAAATGGAAAGCATTCACTTTACATGCATACAAATAAGTCAAATGAGCCACAAGGAGAACCACTGTTTTGATAAAATCAAATATAACAAAACTCCTATACAGTAGCTAACACGCCAATAGTGATGACTATCTACCAAACAGACTCAGCATGACCTCCCACATGAAGCGACATACAAGAGGATATTCACTGCCATTGCCTGTTGAGGTGCAGCCGACAACTCCTAAGTTCAATCAAGCTTAAGAATGGTTATTCATACAACAGAAGACGTAAACACGCCAACAATCCCT
Organism: Taxus chinensis; assembly: GCA_019776745.2. Lineage (NCBI taxonomy): Eukaryota > Viridiplantae > Streptophyta > Pinopsida > Cupressales > Taxaceae > Taxus > Taxus chinensis. The sequence continues at coordinate 458,801,625 of CM034148.1, forward strand.
TACATCAACCTACAGCCCATGCTAGTCCCTACTAAACACAGTAAGGCTTTTCGATCCAAGGTCGAAATCAAATAACTTCTATTATATCGCAGTCAACAATAGACTCCATGGAATTAAGCAATTGATGTTTCCCTAAGACTATGCCGAGATAATCACACATAATTCCTACAACATGCACAACCTCATCTAACTGGAATAAACAGAAAGGAACCATAACATATGTATTCTCATCTTGACGCATTCAGAGTTTAAAGTATGGTATTCGCGACTCACTTTAATAGAGCCAGGACACATGATATCTATCCATACTCAAGGAACTCCAACAGTGACAAAAACAACAGTGTACCAAATCAGGCTTAATTTGAGGCAAATACACTGGTTACCTTTCAAGGATTCAACTGAATCCGAACAACAGTAACAAGATAAATAATAGTAAATGATTCCAACTGTGCCAATCAATGGTAAACATTTAAAAATCAGGCATAAACAGAAGCTAACTACTGATTTCGCAACAAGGAAACCAACTAAGCCTCATCAATATTTTTTGCACAAGTTTGCACAGAAAGGAAACGTAAAAATACACCCAAAGAGTCTGTACCAAAAATTCCTTGCAACACGAAGGTATTCATTACAAAATAATAGAGGTCGTAATACTTGTTCCTCCTCCAAGACTCAGATAAAAATCACATTACCAATATTCAAATATATATAATATATATATATATATATATATATATATATACGAAGTTTCAACAGTGGTCCACAATTTACGAATCATTCAATGGACTCCACAGAGTCGTTTCAAGTACAATAAATATATATATTGCATTCTATCAACGGGTTGCATCCCATAACCACAATGCAAGGGAAAAACAACTTCAGCACGGTCACAATGAAGTACTGTAACACAACAAGTTATCCATTCACAAATAACTTTTAAATAGCAAAGCGAAACCCAATAAGATTCAGTAACCACTACCTTAATAACCTCGACAGAAGTTACAAAGAAGTCCAATTAACTGAACAAAATTTCCATCAGTATCTTTTCCGACAAGAATCAACAACAAGCCTCAATCAACAAGTATCAACAACAAGCTTCTACTGTAGCCTGAACCCAACAAGGGAAACATGCACGGGTTCTCACAGAGAAGGATAAGTACCCTTCAAGCATATGTTTCATAGACTTACGCCGGAATGCAAAACACAATAAAACAGAGCAACAGTTCGAAATACAACACACACCCATCAAGGGTTAAATTTGAAAATCAAAAAGCAAGAAGATACAGTAACAATATCACCCATAACTTCCATAAAATCATCTAAACCCATAAATCATTTGAACAGAGTTGTTCTAATGAAATCACTTGAAAGAAAGCAATATTTTTAAAGGTTAGGGCCTAACATGCCTGGATATTTGCTTAAAATTTCAAAGCAGACCACTGAAAGAGCTCGAACCTTCTCTTCCTTTTCCAAGTTAAAGCCACCAACAAAAATTTTCTATTTCCATGACTTATATATTTTCCTTGCCATAGGAAAGAGCTAGTTACGCTCATACTTGCCATGCAACACCAAGAAGACTGGTGCGAAGAACCAGTGAATAGACAGAAGGAAAACGAGAGTGCATGCAAAACCAAACAAACCATTAACTTTCCATTTTGCATGCTTCCCCATGAAATCTGAGCTTGAAGACCGAGTCCATAAATGGCATTTACTCCCATTTTCCCGCTCAATCTCCACTGCTACCAACGACCATAGTTGGCGATGGACAAATGCATACCAAAGACCATACCCAACTTTGGCGACCTGCCACGTTGGCTCAAGTTAGCCATTTTAAAACCTCCACCAAATTACCTGTCCCTCATGCTTATCCTTGCATTTTATAACATATAAAATGCCGCCCATGGTTCGCACCCCTCCATAGGTCCCCTTAATCCTTGCTCAATAGTTAGGTTAGTAACTTAGGTTAGGATTTAGGATAACACCTAGTCTAACCTCATAGCACATAGATACTAACTTAGAACATTAGCTCTTAGCCTAGGTCTAGGTTAGATTTACACTAATCTAACCCCTAGGTTAGGTTTAGTTTTAGGTTACTAACATTAATAATTACAGTCAGGTCTAACATTTCAAATGCTCAGAAAAAGAACCTACAACATACATTCACGAACAAGGTTTACTCCTGCACTGCCAAAAAGGCTATTGAATTATATGTAACTGAATTATTACCTGGTCCACGATCAAGACCTTCCAGATATACTTTGATATCGGGAACCAATCCATTTCACATGATCAACTTGAGTTATACTCCAGACTAGCTTACTCAATGCATCCAGACCTTGCAACCTACTCAAGGTCTTGTAATTTTAATTCATCACGAATAACTTAAAGTAATACTTGGATCAATTCCACTGATCCAAGGCTAGGTCTTATAGATGGATAACTCCATAATTCATTCCGAGATCAGATTAAACTCAGGCGTGAAATGAAAGAAAATAAAAAAGTCCAATCATATTCCGACTCAGTCAAAGATTTGCAATCTGCAAAGAAGATACAAGCATGATTTCTCAATCAAAGGAACACATCCTTTTACAAAGAAATCACATATCAACACTTGTATGCTCAGGAAGAAGTAACAACAGTTCAGGGTGTTACATGGAATACGTCATTCACCTCACTTCATCTGTTATCTAGAATGGTCTTTCCTGGTCTCTACCAGTCCTTCCATTTAAGGTCAAACTCTAACCCCAACTAGTAATATGAACGAGTATAGGAAGTTACTCATGGTAACTAAAGATACGCAGACATACGGTGTCCTTCCTAGATGACTCCGTGTGTCTAGTTACCTTTAGTCCTCCTTAGTCACTCTGTATACATGATCACATTCCTATCCCCAGCCAAGAACTTATTATCCAGCTTATGTAAACTTGATGATTTAATTCGGGAGGGCATTGTAATATGTCAGCTATAACATTGTGTCGTCATGAAGGCCCCGCCTTCACGAAGACACCATATTGTAGCTGGCGTATGTCAATGTCCTACGGAATCCTCTCATCGAGGGTACACATCCAGCTCAATTGTGATTTGGTTATAATCTTAGTATTTAAGATCAACTTTCAGCAGCCATGCTGATCCTTTATCCTTGTTTTGTTACAGTTGTATGTAGCTAAGAGAGACTTAATCCATCTTCTAGCTTAATATGCATCTCCTCCTTCATACCGAAGGGATTGCATATTCACTTCTTGGTTCCTTTCTTAATCTTTGGACTAATCAGTCCATTATCGATAAACTTAATAAGTTTAACCTATTAAACTTAACCAAGTTTTCCACAACTGTAAACAAATTCAGAATTCCATCTTATTAGACGTCATTTAAACGAGGTCTAATTCTAAATGAATTTATTCATTTATCCTCCTTAACCTTACTTAGTTAAGGTCCGTTAACAATAGATATGATTTTCTATATCTTTACTTTCTGAATTTAAACATTCGAGGCTATTAACGGAGTCCGAATACAAGGTTCGGCTGCCCCTAAGTTATTTGATATCCCTTAGCTTTCAAACTAATCCCGAATACCTTCCAATTAGGATTTCGTGTTTATCTAAATCTTTTTTAATGTCAATTCAAAATTCATCTTAACCCAAGTATGAACTAATTGCACATTTCAACGTAAAAGTTGCATTTAGGTAAAGAATAGATGTTATTTCCTTTTAAATTCATCCATTAACATTTGAATAATTCCAAGTCAAGGAATAATGTTATATTCTCAAACTTATTCAACAATATCAAACTGATACAGTTATTGAAAATATCACACTTTTACTTGTATTTATCCATCAGATTTACAATCTATACATTTGCCAGTCCAAACGACTGGACTTTGTTTATATCAAACAACATTACAACTCATAAAGATAGAAGAATGTAACTTCTTCCTTTCCCATTTCCTCGTGGAGGAGTAATAGCTATCAATACAATCCATCTTTAGTTAATCAAAGAAGTATCAGAAAACAACCATGTCTTCATTTATACTCAAGTTTCATCTGCAAAATTACTTGCACGGGTCAGTTCATTGAACTGAGCATATTAAGCACTTGTCTTTAAAATGAGGTGCTTTTAATTAACTATCTCAATAAAAGAACCCTTCTTTTATGAAACATTAATATGAACATCATTCAAGAATTTAATACCAAAAAGGATGAACAACATATCAACTCAATCATCCAATAACCCTCCTAATCAGGCAAAGGATTACTGCCCTCTTTCCCAAATAATTATTACAAGAAGTAATTTCCTTCAACAGTTCTAGATTACAAACATCTGTAAGAACTAAAAACACAACTATGCAACTGTTGTTCTAACATAAATGCTATCAATTCCATTCTCTTACAATAGTTGTGAATTCAAAAGATAGATCTTAACTAAAATCTAAACCGAATTATTGTCCCTTCCTTCATACAACTCATCTGATTTCAAGCAATCAAATGCTGAAGAGAACAAGCAAACAAAAATTAAATACAAATGCTTAACCCAAGCAGTACAAAATTCATTCCATAACAATTATAGATTTCCAACTGTATGAGAGAAAAATGATCATTAATTCAAATTATCCATTCACACTCTCTTTCTTTTCCTCATAGCTGTACTAGAAGTTTTTAATCCAAATGTGATATCAATCAATGATAACAGTCCAAAGAGAAATAAACGAAAATCAATAATCGAATATAAGGGAGCAAGATCATATCACCTCTTCTTACTGTCTATCCAAATACCTCTTATTTAGAGTAGACATACTCCAATAGTATAATTCATTCAGAGTAGTATATTCAGTAATTGAAAACTACTATTACCTTTCCAAAAAGTTGACCAGAGTTCATTGCAACTGGTCTATAAACATTAGTACCAAAAGGACCTATAACGTAATCATTTCCTTTTAAACATTTCACTCTACATACATTCACGTCTTTATAACATGCAAGAGTGTACAACGACTACAACCAGTCACACTTTCATCCTAATAATGAGAGTTTTCACTTTCCAACAACAAAGAATAATTCCATTCATATTCTGTTCTTAATGAAAACGATGAAAGGTCCACAATCCTTAAAAATATATATATTCGCATAACAATGCCTTTATCAATGCAAACCCACATAGGGTAATAGATGCGCAAGCAAGGTACAGTCAAAACAATCTCAACAGCAAGCCAAATCTCATTTGTTTCATTCATTTACACAGAAACACTAAGCCATGTTCATTTTCATGATGACAGTTCAGACTAGAAGATCAAACCGCATCTAAAATGCACAATAAAATCCTCTTTCCCATTACCTTCAGATTTCGAAGCAGCAAAGAGAAAACATAATTCATTAATGATTTCAATAAGAAGAACAATCATTTTCTTCAAACACCCGAGAATACCCAAGTCGTGTTCATTCTTTTAAGGACAGTTCAACCAGACATACAAATCATCTCATCTTTTCATTTTCACAAGAATGCTCAGAACTCAGAAGTGATATTCATTTAGCTAATGTATTTATTAGCACAACCCCAAATGGTAATAAAGCGAATACCCAACATTGCCGAAACGAACAACACAACAAGGACAGTGTATTCAACTTAATCATTATGCAAAGAATGCTCAAGCCGTGTACATCAAAAGAAAATGACTCAACTCGAAATCATCTCAGCGTAACAGCAAAATCAAATAACCAAAACCCCCATCATAAGAGCAGGGTTGTTTTAATGAGACTATTAAGCAAAAGCAAGCGGTTTAAGGAGAAGCGCTTAACATGCCTATTAATTTTTCTTGTGGCTCGAAGAAAACCGTGCCCACTGGAGTTGTTTCTCTCCACAACGTCCTTGGCCAGGCTTTCCAACCAGTCACTAACTTCCACAGGCTCAAGAATAGCCTTTGTTTTTCCAAAGAATAGAGATAATAATCAAAACACAGCTGGTTCGACAGAACCATGGAGAAACAAAATGCAGAGCAACTAAAATCCAAATGCACACAGCAACAAATGATTTTCCTTTTTCCTCTATCCTCTTTCCAAGGCGAGCTGGTCGCTAAGACCAAGATAATTAATGCATTGAATGCACTGCCTTTCCTCATTCCTCACGCCACCCGCCGACTCGGGTTGGTGAGTTTCCAAATTTCAAATTTGCATATAAATTCCATTTAGTTTCTAAGCTAGTTGGACGCCTCCAACTTTTTTTTGTTCCCGCCAAAACTTGGCGCTGTACATGTAAGGACTTCATTTACTGTCCCATTAAATTTCCTACCTTACCCCCCTTATCCTTTCCATCCACATGGGTCTATGCATCCCCTTCCTTAGGTTATGATTAGTTTAGGATTTTAATAGTCCATATCTAGGTCATTCGTCTAGTTCATAGGTTAATAGAATTTTATATCTATTTTCTCCCTTATGAAATCTAAAATCCTTATATGATAGTAGTTAGGGTATAAGATAAAACTCAGGGGTAGGTTAGGGTTTAATCCCCTAATATTTAATTAACTAGTTTCCATATCAAGTCTTTCCGCCTGACAGTCATATTCAACATTAAGCAGGACATTTCGTCCTAAGTTCCACATACCTGTGCCACTTGCATCCAGGCCCTTATCATCTTACACTGTCTAGCATTACAATGGTGTGTGGTTCGAGAATCAAACCTTTTTCATTGGCATCTACGTACCAGATATTCATACCTGAAATCAGGTACTGCAACATTTATATTGACCTTCAGTCTGGTTTAAAAGTAAATCGACAAAGCGATCATAAGAACGACCACAGCATACCTTGGATCAATGGAATTGATTCAAGGTGTGCTGTCAATCAGCGAATAGAGTTCATCAAGCATACGACAAGTCTGTTGTCTCATTAACAATCACACAAGCAATAATAACTTCTATCCCAAGTATCAAGTTACAGCAAACAAGGGTCCAGATCAGAAACACATTCCTCTAAGATCAAAAGATGTGTCTTAACATATTTATCTTCATTTCTACAGTTACAACATCATGAAAGGTAATTACCATGATAACTTACAAAAATCAAGGCGTTACAGCGTGTGCATGCGCGTGTGCGAGTGTGTCTGTGTGTGTGTGCACGCGCATGTAGGAGTGCATATACATGTGCGTGTGTGTGTGCACGTGCGTGTGTGTGTGCATGTAGAGGTGCGTGTGCATGTGCATATAGAGGTGCACATGCGTGTGTGTGTGCGTGTGCGTGTGTGCGTGCGTGTGTGTGCGCATGTGCAACTGCCTATCCGCGTGCTTGTGCAAGTGCATGCGTAGGTGCTCGTGCGCGTCTATTTGCGTGTGCATATATGTGTGCAAGTGGATCTATGCATGCTTATGTGAGTGCATGTGTGTGCGTGTGCAGTTGAAAGTGCATGTGCGTGTGCGTGTGTGTTTTCGTTTGCGTGTGCATGTGCGTGCTCGTGTGTGTGTGAGTGCGTGAGTGCGTATGTGTGTGTGTGCATGTGCGTGTGCATGCCTGTGCGTGCACGTGTGTAGGTGCATGTGCAGGTGCATGTGTGTGAGTGTGTGTGTGCATGTGCGTGTGCGTGTGCGAGTGCATGTGCGTGTGTGTGCATGTGTGTGTACGTGTGCGTGTGCGTAAGCATGTGCATAACCATGTGCGTGTGCAGGTGTAGGTGTGTGTGCGTGTGTGTGCTTGTGCATGTGCGTGTGCGTGTGTTTATGCATGTTCGTGTGTGTGTGTGCATGTGCGAGTGTGCTTCCGTGTGTGTGTACGCATGCATGTTCGTGTGCACATGCGTGTGTGAATGCATGTTCGTGTGCACATGTGTGTGTGAATGCATGTGCGCATACATGTGCATGTTCGTATGTGTGTGTGTGTGTGTGCGTGTGTGAGTATGAGTGCATGTGTTCCTGCGCCTGTGTGTGCGTGTGCATGTGTGTGTGCATGTATGTTTGTGTGTAAGAGTGCATGTGCGTGTGCATGTGCATGTGCGTGTACGTGTGCATGTAGAGATGCGCGTGCTTGTGCATGTTAGTGTGCGTGTAGAGGTGCACGTGCATGTGCGTGGGTGTGTGTGTGTGCGCATGTGTGTACATTTGTGTGTGTTCGTGTGCGTGTGTGTGTGCATGCACGTGTGCGTGTGCGTGTGCGCGTGCATGTGCATGTGTGGATGCATGTCTGTTTGCGTGTGCGTGTGCATGTGGAAATGTGCGTGTGTGTGTAGGTGCGTGTGCGTGTCCGTTTCCATGTGCGTGTGTGTGCGTGTGCATGTGCGTGTGCATGGGCATGTTCATGTGTGGTTGTGTAAGTGCGTGTGCATGTGCACGTGTGTTTTCACGTGCATGTGCATGTTCGTGTGCGTGTGCACATGTGTTTTCACGTGCATGTGCCTGTTCGTGTGCGTGTGCATGTGCATGTGCTGAGTTGAGTGTGTGTGTGTGTGTGTGCGTGTGTGTGTGCTTGTGTGTGTGCGTGTGTGTGTACGCTTGTGTGTGCATGTGCATGTGCGTGTATGTGTGTGTGTGTATGACTGGGTGTGCGTGTGCGTGTGAATGTTAGTGTGCATGTAGAGGTGTGGATGTTTGTGCATGTGCGTATGCGTGTGTAGTGTGGGAGTGCGTGTGCGTGTAGAGATGCACGTGCATGTGCATGTGTGTGTGCTTGTTAATGTGCACGTAGAGGTGTGCGTGCATGTGTGTGTGTGTGTGTGCGTGTTCGTGTGCGTGTGTGTATGTGAGTGTGTGTGCATGTAGAGATGCGTATGCATGTGCCTGTGCATGTGTACGTGTGTACTGTGCGTGTGAATTTGAGGTGCGCGTGTATGTGTGTGTGTGCATGTGCTCATGCGTGTGCGTGTGCATGTGCGTGTGCGTGTACGTGTGCGATGGCATGTGCATGTGCATCTGGAGATGCATATGCGTGTGAAGGTGTGCGTGCGTGTCCGTTTGCATGTGCAGGTGCGCGTGTGTGTCTGTTTGCGTGTGTGAGTGCTTGTGTGAGTGTGT
>CM034148.1:458815609-458960609 GCA_019776745.2 Taxus chinensis
CATGTAGAGGTGTGTGTGCATGTGCGTGTAGAGGTGCGCGTGCGTGTGCGTGTACATGTGCATGTGTGTGTGCAAGTGCCTATCCGAGTGCTTGTGCGAGTGCATGCGCGTGTGCGTGTGCAAGTGCCTGTCCGCGTGCTTGTGCATGTGCATGTACCTGTGTGTGTGTGTGTGTAGGTGCACGTTTGTGTGCCTGTGCACGTGCGCAAGCGCACGCGGGCGCGCGCGTGTGTGTGTGCGTGTGCGAGTGTGTGTGTGCGTGTGCAGGTGCGCATCCGTGCGTGTGTACGTGTGCACGTACGCATGCGTGTGTGTGTGCAAGTGTAGGTGCGCGTGCATGTGTGTGTGTGTGCGTGTGTGTGCATGCCTGTGTGAGTGCGAGTGCGCATTTGTGTGCATGTGTGTCTGCGTGTGTGTGTGCATGTGCGTGTGCATGTGTGTTTGTGCGTGTGCGTGTAGAGGTGCACGTGCATGTGTGTGTGTGTATTAGTGTGCTTGTAGAGGTGCTTGTGCATGTGCATGTGCGTGTGCATGTGCGTGTGCGTGTGCGCGTGCGTGTGCGTGTGCACGTGCGTGTGCGTGTGCGTGTGCGCGTGTTTGTGCATGTGCATGTGCGTGTGCTACTGCGTGTGCGCATGTATGTGCAAGTGCACGTGCGTGTCCATTTACGTGTGTGTGTGCATGTGGAGGTGTGCATGCGTGTCTTTTTACATGTGCACATGCGTGTGTGAGTGCATGTGCATGTGTTTGTTCATGTGCGTGTGCATGTGCATGTGCGTTTGCATGTTCAGGTTCGTGTCTGTGTGCGTGTACATGTGCGTGTGTGTGTGTGTGCGCGTGCGTGCTCGTGCTTCTGCGACTGTGTGTGCATGTGTGTGTGTGCGTGTGCGTGTGTGTGTGTGCATGTGAATGTGTGTGTGCTTGTGCATGTGCGTGTGCATGTGCGTATGCATGTGTAGGTGTGTGTGCATGTCTGTTTGTGTGTGTGTGCGAATTCGGGCATGTGTACGTATACGGATGCATGTGCATGTGCTCTTACGTGTGCGTGTGCGTGTGTGCATGTCTGTTTGCGTGTGTGTGCACATTCGGGCATGTGTACGTATACGGATGCATGTGCATGTGCTCTTACGTGTGCGTGTGCGTGTACGAGTGCATGTGCGTATGCGTGTGGGAGTGCATGTGCAAGTGTGTGTGCGTTTGTGTTTGCAGGTCCATGTGTGTGTCTATTTGCATGTGCGTGTGCATGTGGGTGTGCATGTGTATCTGTTTGCGTGTGCATGTGTGTGTGGGTGTGTGTGTGCGTGTGCGCGTGCTTGTGCGTGTGCGTGTGCGTGTGCATGTGTGTGTAAGTGCATCTGCATGTGTGTGTACATGTGCGTGTGCGTGTGAGTGTGCGTGTGCGTGTCTGTTTGCATGTGTGTGTGCATTCGTCTGTGTGTACGTGTATGCGTGTGTGTGCATGTTCGTGTGCGCGTGCGCGCACGTGTGTGTGTGTGTACGTGTGTGAATGCGTGTAGGAGTGCATATACACGTGCGTGTGCGTGTGCGTGTGCGTGTGCGTGTGCGTGTGCGTGTGCATGTGCCTGTGCATGTATGAGTGCATGTGCGTGTGCGTGTACGTGTGGAAGTGTGTGTGCGTGTGTGTGTGCATTTGCGTGTAGAGGTACGTGTGCACGTGCGTGTGCGCGTGCACATGCATGTGCGTGTGCGTGTGCAAGTGCCTGTCCGCGTGCTTGTGCGAGTGCATGTGCAGGTGTGTGTGCATGTCTGTTTGTGTGTGCATGTGTGTGCAAGTGCATATGCGCGTGCTTGTGTGAGTGCGTGTGTGTGCATGTGCGTGTGCGAGTGCGTGTGCGTGTGCGTGTGCATTTGCGTTTGCGTGCTCGTACGCGAGTGCGTGTGCGTGTGCATGTGCATGTGCGTGTCTGTGTGCATGTGCGTGTGCGTGCCTGTGCGTGCACATGCATGTGCGTGTGCATGTGCAAGTGCGCATGTGTGTGTAGGTGCGTGTGTGTGAGTGTGCTTGTACGTGTGCGATTGCGTGTGCATGTGTGTGCGTGTGTGTTTACATGTGCGTGTGCATAAGCGTGTGCATGTGCGTGTGCAGGTGCAGGTGCATGTGTGTGCGTGTGCATGTGTGCGTGCTTGTGCATGTGCATGTGTTTATGCGTGTTCGTGTGCGTGTGTCTGCATGTGTGTGTGTAAGTGTGTGTACATGTGCATAAGCATGTGCGTGTGCGTGTGTAGGTGCACGTGTGTGTGTGTGTGCGTGTGCATGTGCGCGTGCATGTGTTTATGCGTGTTCGTGTGCGTGTGTGTGCGTGTGCATGTGCAAGTGTGTGTGCATGTGTACGCATACGTGTGCGTGTGCGAGTGCGTGTGCATGTGCGAGTGCATGTTCATGTGCACATGTGTGTGCATGTGCGAGTGCGTGTGCGCATGTGTGTGCGCATACATGTGCATGTTCGTATGTGTGTTGGTGCGTGTGCGAGTGCGCGTGCACATGCGTATGCATGTGCGTGTACGAGTGCATGTGTGAGTGTGAGTGCATGTGTATGTGCGTGTGCGTGTGTGTGTCCGTGTGCATGTTCGTGTGTGTCTATGAGTGCGTGCGCCTGCGCCTGCGTGTGCGTGTGCGTGTATATTTGTGTGTACGAGTGCGTGTGCGTGTGCATGTGCGTGGGCATGTGCATGTGCATGTACGTGTGCATGTAGAGATGCGCGTGCGTGTGCATGTTAGTGTGCATGTAGAGGTGCACGTGCATGTGCGTGGGTGTGTGTTTGTACGTGTGTGTGTGCGTTTGTGTGTGTGTGTGTGTGTGTGTGCGTGTGCGTGCGCATGTGCATGCGTGTATTGCCCACTTCCCTTTGACACTATTTAGATACTGATCCGTGTGTGTGCACGCACATGTGTGTGTATGCGTGTGTGTATGCGTGTGTGTGTGCGTGTGTGTGCACGCACGTGTGTCCATGTGTGTTTATGTAACACCTTGATTTTTGTAAGTTAATATGGTAATTACTTTTCATAATGTTGTAACTGCTAAAATGAAGATAAATATGTTAAGACACTGTTGTTGCAAATTAGCAGCACCCCTGGATGCAAATCAAGGTTCTGAATTGATGTTTTAGGCATCCAGTGTGATTGCACAACATGGAAACCTCTCTCCAAGTGTGTGACCTTGTGAAAATGAGAGAGGAATCTCCAGATTAGAGGTTGGTTCCTCAAACTCCTCTGATTTAGATCTATATTTTGCACAACTATAGAGGTTCTAGATCCTAATCTCTACTCTAAATTGCAAGGAGACAGGAATAAAAATACAAAAATGAAACTAAACTAAAGATGGTGATGCACCAAAGGAGTGGTGAAACAATTTTTTCCATGTAAATAAACACAATTTCATGAAATTCAATAAGGGAGAACATACACAAGCTGATAGATGCAATTAGAGATCTTAAAATGAAGTAAAAACAATACAAACAGAGGATTGAAAGCATTCACAAAGTTTGCACTGTCATTCCCAAATAAAATCTATTGCATTCCACCCTTAAAGAGGTATAAACCTGCTACAATACTGTGAAAAAGGTCTGATTCTTACAACTAATCACTTGCTAGAAGGTGAAAGAAGAAGTTTGCTATGCCAAAAAGTGTTCCACCATGAAGAAATGAGCCAAATCTGGCTTTTACAGTACATGGGTCGAGCCCAAGAGAGAGAAAACATGAAAAACGAATGGGAGTTCATTCCTCATTGATGGAAAATGCATTAAACAACATGGAGGACCTTACAAACCCATACCCTATCATTTTTGACCATATTTGAGAAGAATGCGACCCATTCTGTATTAAATTTGGTTATTGAAATGTCATTTCTGGCCATGGACACGTACCAAAACTGTTTTTGAATTTTCCTCTCTCCAAACTAAACCAAAATTAAAAATTGACTATGGAATCATATATATAATTTTAACATCTTTCCAATGATATAAAAAACGTGAAAATCCGAGCTCTAGATCAAAAGATATGATCGTTTGAAGATTTAGGGCAAAAACGGCCCAAAAATGGATTGGCGGGAAAATTTTTCAAATTTTACCTCTTTTTTGTCTTTGGAATTTTTTTCAAAAATTCCCCGCGCTCTGCTAGTCGGATGCCACGTGGCAGCTTCCTATTGGCTGTGGGCCTCAAATGGGAAAATTTTCCAAAAAAACTCCGTCGAGTCATAACTTGAAAAATATAAGGAGTTAAGAGGCAAACTTTACCTTTCTGGAAAGCTGAGAGAGAGCTCTATCTAATGGTGCCATTTCTAGAAAGCCTTGAGTGCCTTAAAATCAAAAAATGTGGACTGAGGCACAAGAGAGGTAAGAACACAAGGAGTTAGCCACAAAAAATGAGCTGGGGCACATTTTGGATAACAATTTCCAAATGCAAAAAAGAGGTAAAATTCGAAAATTTTTCCCGCCAATCCGTTTTGGGCCTGTTTTTGCCCTAAATCTTCAAACGGTCATAACTTTCAATACAGATATCAAATTTTCATGTTCTTTATATCAATGGAAAGCTGGTGAAATTCTCTATAAGATTCCATGACCCCCGAACTATTTTGCCATTTTGCAACTTCCTAGTTTGCTGAGGGCCTAAAATCAAAAAATGCTTCCACAAAAAACTCCGCCCATGGACAGAACTTGACATTTCAACAACCAATTTTAGGATGCAAAATGGGTCACATTCTTCTCCAGCATGGTCAAAAATGTCTGGGGGATGAGGTCTATTTGATGGTCACCTATGTTGTTTTTAATGCATTTTGAGTGCAATGAGGAATGGCTCCCACGTTTTTTCACGTTTTCTCTCTCCTGTGTTCGACCCATGCAGAGGTAAGAAGCACAAGGATTTGGCTCATTTTTCAAAAACGAGCTGGGGACACTTTTTTTGCACAGCAAGCTTTTGTTTTCACTTTTATTATTATGTGGATGATGATATACTAGTTGACATGGACAGGTTATTGATGTTGATTGTAAACATGTGACATTGATATTATGAATAACTCTAGTGTAGAGATCTATTTGATGATGATATAGTTGCAAATTGAATTTAATTGATAAATTGTTAAAATCCTGATATTGTTGTGAATTGGATTTAATGTTTATATATCATTTGGATGTTCTGATATGGCCACGAGACCAAAGGAGGTATTTCACATTTTGCAGGTTAAAATCACAACAATGTTGGGGGACTGGAGACTAACCATATTGGAATTCAGTGTGAAATCAACAAGATCACCATGACAACTGTGTTTGATTTGTGTGTTAGTTGTTAGGATTTCCCATGGGGGGATTTCCATTATTGTGACCATAGGGACATATGTGTGTTTTTATTATGTGTTCCCTTTTTTATTATTGTTGTGTGTATTTTATTTGTAATGTGCTTTTGTTTTAATTATTTAAAAGTGATAGTATAATGTGAGAGTCATATAGTTAAAATTTAATTAAATTAAATAGGATGTGGAAGGTGAAATTAAATGTTATTGTTTTGGTTGAAAATGAAATTTATTTATATATTTTATAACCATATAGTAATTAAATATATGGTTGTATCTAAAGTTTGTAATAAATAAATTTCATAGAAATAAATGCATTTTAAAAGAGTGTGTAAGTTACCAAGTATGGGTTGTGTTAGTGAAATGATAGATTGTGTAAGAAATTGTAAGAGGTTGTAAGAAGATTTTGGAAGGTCAGACACTCCATCTCTCTCTTGAAATTTTAATTTGAGCTTGGAGGACAAAATTGGAGGCTTGTGGGACAAGTTACACTTGTCCCACACCCTCAAAAACCTCCACCAATCATGTTTATTGATTTGAAGTCAAAATCAACTTATTTTATTGCACTTTGACATAATTTATTGTAAGATTTGTTTGCACTTATCTTACAAATTTTAAATGCATTCTTTTTTTTAGGATGGGAAAAATGAAGTGTGTAAGTGGTTTGTCATTCATATTTATTGGGATTTAATTGCCTTGATGTTGATTGCATTTTGGGATGAGGAAAAATGATGTGGCATCCCACTTGGAATCCACACCATCCTCTTCCACCCTCTCCTTTAAAATTGGAATTCCTCCTCATTTTGAGGTTGTTGAAGGTTGGATATTTCATTCTTGGGTCAAATTTTCTCTTGCATTTTGGAGCTTTCTTGGTGGAAGAAGAGGATTTTCTTGTGCATACATTTACCTTGCTGATTTGGGACTGGTTTTTGATGTAATAAAGACTGCTGTTTTGGAAGCAAGTCTCCATTATGGGGAGGTAGGCTCTCACTTTTTAAAAAATTGTTGTTGTTCCCTCTTTTAGCATGAATTTTGAATGTGTTTGTGTTTGCAATTCTTAGAGGGATGGGTAGAATGCTTAGGGCATAGTGTGGAGAGAAGACTATGAGGTTTATCAGAGGAAGGATAAGGGATTTACCATTGACACTTGTCTTGTGGAGGGAGTGTTGGTTGGGATCCACCTAGGGAAAATAATATGCTTGCATTTCTTACTTTGGGGAGGTATAAGGGATAAATTTGGAGGAGGGATAAGGAGGGGTTGAGGAGGGATAAGGTTTATGGGATGGTTATATTTTGGCGGTTTGTTTTAGGTGGGTGCCCAATTTCAACATGGGAGGCATAAAGAGACCTCCATAGTTCTTGCTCTTTCTTGGCTTGCTTGCTTGGAAAAGGAGCCTTTTTTTTGGTTGAAATTGTTGTTGTAGTTGAGAACTACATCTTTTTTTTTGTGCATTTCCTTGTGCATGTGAATGTATGTTATATGTGAAAGAAGCTATGTTGCCATGTGTTGTTTTATCATGTTCCATTCCAATATGGTTGGGGCTTGGGGGCCAATGGGGAAAGATGGCTTCTCTTTTTCCATTGGATTTCTTGGTTGGGTGGAAAGTGTTGTCTTTCCCCCTTCCTTGTTATGATCACAGCACTCATGCACACACACTCACACGTGCGCACAAACACACACATGAACACATTCTCACTCACATGGATATGCACACCTACACTCATACGCACACACACATACACACACGCACACACGCACATTGCATTCGACATGGGAACATGTTTACGCTTGCACATTTGACACACATTGTACGCTGATTGCCCACGCACTGTAGGCACATGACATTCACACGTTTTTTTTTTTTACATTTGACACATGACACACACACACACGCAGACACACACCCACACTCACAAGCACACACACACGCACACACACACACACACACACGCACATACACATGCATGCACATGCACACACACATGAGCATGCACACGCGCACACATTATTTAACTTGCGCATAAAGCGCATCAACGTACGTGCATGCATATACACTTGTTGCACACACACAAGTTGGACATACACGCACGTGCACACGCACACACATAAGCTTTCACACACATTGCATTGTTATCACACACACATCACATGACACATAAATTCGTACCCTCACACATGGAAAGCACATACAAACACACACAAACGTACACACACAAACGAATTGAATGCACACACACATGAGTTGACACACACACACACACACATCAAGCACATGCAAACACACATGGATACACACACATGTGTTGCATCACATTACATGTCTTACACACATGACACGAATATATTTGCCTTACACACACAAACACACACGCACCTGCACATTCACGGAGCACAGAACTGCACATGCATACAGTTCACACATTGTGCACACACACACACATACACATGTAAACATGAGCAGTTCGACTTTATGCCCCCCACACACATTACAAAACTTTACATTGACACTTACGCACACACTTGAGGCATCCAAATTCACTACACGCACTCATGCACACACACACATCGCACACTCAAACAAACTCAATTCGGAGCATGCATGGTTGTTTTTCACATTACACATGCATACACACACACACTGCACACTTCACACACACATTGCATCATATTGACACGCTTTACATACATTGCTCATTCTTCCCTACGCTCTCATGCACACACACTCACACGTTTGACATGCGCAGTGGATACTGTTGTTGCAAATTAGTAGCACCCTTAGATGCAAATCAGGTTTCTAAGTTGATGTTTCAGGTATCCAGTGTGATTGCACAGCATTGAAACCTTTCTCCAAGTGTGGGACTTGTAAAATGAGAGAGGAATATCCAGATTAGAGGCTGGTTCCTCAAACTCCTCTGATCAGATCTGTTATTTACATAATTGCAGAGGTTTGAATCCTGATCCTACTCTAGATTCCAAGGAGATAAAGATGGAGAGAGTATAAGAAACTAAAACTAATGCTGATAGGTGATGCACCAAAGGAGTTGTAGCACACTTCTTGACTGCATACAAATTGACACAATTTCATACAAGGAAACATGAAGCATCATAAACATGCTGACAAAATGCTCAATTAGAGGTCTGTAATGAAGGATCAAGACAATACAATGATAGGACTGAATATTGATCACAGGAGTCTGCACTGTCATTTTCACTGTCAAAATCCTTACATTTGCAACATCAAATAGGCAGAAACCTATTACAGATCATATAGAAGGTCTGATACTTACAGTGATCACTTGTTGAAGGTGCAAGAAAAAGCTTGTTGTCCCCAAAAAATGTTCAACCAACAATGGAAAGAGTAAAAATCTGGCTTTCACAACGCATGGGTCGAGCCCAGGAGAGAGAGGATATGTAAAAAATGTGGGATCTATTCCCCATTGAATGCAGATGCATTGAAACAACATTGGCATCCTTACAGACCCATGCCCTGAGCATTTCTGGCCATGCTGAAGAAGATATGCGACCCATTTTGAAGTTAAAACTAGTTGCATGAAACAGGTCAAAATCTGGCCATTACCATGGGCTAGAAAAGTTTCTGAATTTTATCTCTCCAAACTAAACCAAAATGCAAAATCTACCCTGGAATCATGTAGAGAATTTCACCAATTTTCCATTGATATAAAGAATGTGACCACTCTCAGCTCTGCATCGAAAGACATGGCACATTCTGAAAATTTAGGGCAAAAACATGCCAAAATCGGATTGACGGGCAAAAAGTTTGAATTTTTACCCATTCGGGTCGCTTGGAAAAAAATTTCAAATTTTCCCCACGTTCCATTACTCCAGGTGACACGTGGCAGCATCCTGATTGGCTGCGGGCCTTCTAAGGGAAAAATTTCCCACCAAAACTCTGCTGAGCCATAACTTGAAAAATATGATGGAGTTAGGAGGAAAAATTTACCTTTCTGGAAAGACTGAGAAAGAGATCTATCCAATGGTGCCATTTTTAGAAGGTTTTGAGTGTCTAGAAAAAAAAAATATTCTGACTGAGGCACAAGAGAAGGAAAGATGTAAAGGAGTTAGCCATAAAATGAGCAGGGAGCACATTTGGGATAACAATTTTGGCGACTCAGAGGGGTCATCTGCCTGCTGGATGAAGTTACCAGTTACCTAAAGCAATCCATTGGGCATGGAGTCACTTGATTCTCTGTTTAATACCCCAACTGACTAGAACATTGCAAAGAGGAACATGGAAAATCACCTGATGGAGCAAGGCCTGCAAACACATTCCAAGGAACAGCAAGCTGTGCCAAAGCACTTATGGAAAGCAAAACAACCTATAACAAAAAAATGTGCTCAACCGCTTGGAGGAATGAAAACCTAAGCTAATATTTACAAGGTGGGGAATTTCCCTCTAGTAGCAATGCTTTAGATAGATTCCATTGACTGGAATCTGCAGTTCTTCGCCATCCAATGAAGACAATTGGAAGGCATTACTGTCCTTACACTTTGTGACCATGTATGGGCCACTCCAAATGGCATCAAATTTTGAATGCCTTCCCGGTTTTTCTTTGTCTGCATCCCATTTTAACACCAGATCTCCAACTTGGAAAGATCTGCTCTTGGCCTTCCTATCAAAGGTCTTCTTGATCAAAGCTTGATCCTTCTCCATTGCTTGGGATGCCTGATCTCTGATCTCTTGGAGCTCCATCAACTCTGCATATCTCACCTCCATGGGCCCAAACTCTAGCAACTCTAACTGCTTTGTGAGTTCCAATGTTGGCAACTCAAGTGACATGGGCAAGATTGCCTCTCTACCATAAACAAGCCTGAATGGAGAGTTACCTGTGGATCTCTTGGGAGTTATCCTATCAGCCCATAAGGCTAATTTTAGTTTGGTGTGCCAAGACCTCTGATTCTCATCAAGAGTCCTCCTAATGATCCTCAACAAGTTCTTATTTGTAGATTTAGCCTAGCCATTTCCCTGAGGGTAGTAGTTTGATGAAGTACTTAGGTAGATCCCATTCTTGACAGCCCACTTAGTCACCTTGGATCCAATGAATGTTAATGCATTATCTGAGATTATTGTAGCAGGTATGCCGAATCTTGTTACTATCCCCTCATAGAAGTCTAAGATGCTAGACTCATTTACTTCCTTGAGTGTTACTGCTCCAATCCACTCGGTGAAGTAGTCTGTGGCTATCAAAATCCACTTATGCCCTTGTCCTGAATTGGGATTAATGACTCTAATGAAGTCCAAACCCCATTGCATGAATGGCCGGTTAACTAAAATTGGATGTAATGGAAGGGTAGTAAGCCTCTCTTTACCTATGAAGAATGCACAATTCTTGCACCTTTTGATCCACGCAAAGCAATCACTGAAAAATATTGGGCCAATAATAACCAGTCCTTCATGATTTTTAGAGTTGTCACTCTTGGTGAAAAATGACCACCAACTGGTCCACCATGGAACTCTTCCAACACCCTATGAATCTGATTTGTGCTAATGCATCTCATCAGCACTCCATTCACATCTTTCTTGAACAAAACACCGTCCACTATGGCATATGGGACAACCTACAATCTGAAGTGTCTTCTTTGGGTTTTGTTCATCTCTAGAGGGCATAGGCTTGTGCTTAGGAAATGCATTATACCTTGGGTCCAGCAAGGAGTGGGGACAACATTATCCTCTTCTTGAGTGCTACCTTGCACATGGCTATCTTGAACTGTCAAAACAGCCTCTTCTTTATTGCATACTCCTTTTTGCTTGCCCAGAATCAGCTGCTCACACAATCCTTTTCCTCTTACCAGCTTGGTGACCTTGATCTCAATGTCATACTCTATGACACAAGTGATCCAACTTGCCCTTTTCTCATTCAAATCCTTATTGAGGAGGAAGTCCTTTACTCCCACATGAGATACCAACAACTGAACCTTGTTGTTTGAGACTAGATGCTTGAATTTCTTCAAGCTTCTGATTACTACAAGTACATGCTTCTCAATAAAAGAATATCTCACCTCATAGTCATCTAGGCTTTGGCTGAAGAAAGTCAATTAGCTGTTCATCATTGTCCTTATTCTGCTGTACCAAAATGGTAGAAATAGATATTATTACCTCCAAATGCATAGAGGATGAAATCCTTAGAGAAATCCGGGTTGATGAGAGTTGGTGCTTGGGAGATGGTTTCTTTGATTGCTTCAAATCTCTCCTTGCCTTTTGCTGTCCACTTGAAAGCCATGCTTTTCTTTAACATTTTGCTGATAGGTTTGACAAGGGCTGAAAAATATGGGACAAACCTCTGAACAAAGTTTATTCTCCCCAAGAAACTCTGAAGGGCCTTCTTGTGGCTTGGCAATGGTAGTGCTCTTATGGCTTCAACCCTCTCTACATCAATTGCTAATCCTTCTTTGGAGACAATATGGCCAAGGAGCTTTCCTTCATGTGCTAAGAAGATACACTTCTTAGGATTCAAAGACACTCCAAATCTCCTGCACCTTTGGAAGAATTGTCTTGAATGAGAGAGGTGGTCTGCTGCATTCTTTGAAAAAATAGTGATATCATCAAGGTATATCAGCACCACGTTGTTAATCAAACCTCTCGAACGCCATGTCCATTTCTCTTTGGAAGGTAGCTCCAGCGTTGGACAACCCAAATGGCATTTTCCTGTATGCATAAGTTCCCCATTTGGTTGTGAAGGTTGTCTTGAACTGATCTTCTTCCTTCACCATAATCTAATTGTAGCCCGAGTAGCCATCAAGTAGTGAAAACCTCTTGGAGCCAGCCACAACTTGGAAAATTTTCTCCATAGAAGGGAGTGGGTAATAGTCCTTGAGAGATGCTCTATTCAAGTCTCTGAAGTCAACACACAATCTGATCTCTCAACTCTTCTTTCTGACTAGAACTAAGTTGGCAACCCAACTAGAATGCTTGATTGGGAATATGATTCTTGACTCAATCAACTTGTTCAATTCCTTCCTCATGAGAGGTTCCATGTGTGGATTGACTGGCCTTTGTTTCTACCTGATGGGCTTAGTATTTGGATCCAACTCAATGGTGTACTGAGCTAACTTGGGATTGAAACCTTTCAAATATTTGTAGCTCTAAGCAAACACATCAGGGAACTCTTGACACAACTGTATGAACTCATACCTTTTTTGTTTAGTTGTCATATTTCGAATTTGCAATGGTTTGTTCTCTTCCACCAAGATGGATACTGAATCTTCTCTCTTGACCTGAATGTTTGCTTTCTCTTTCCTAAACTGATCATTGGGATTGAAAATGGACTCCAAAGTGATAAGTCCCTTGGGCAGCTTGTTAGTTCTCAGCTGTACCACTTGGTCACCATACTGCTATTCCAATTTTTCCTGATTTTTAGCTGAGAACTCAACTTCTTCTTGTAAGAAATGGATGATTTACTGGTCATTCTCAAACACTTGCCAACTTACATTGTTATCCGGCACTGAAGGCCTCACAATCACATGGATGTTTGGTTGTACCTTATCTTTTTGAATGCTCTCCACAACGTCAAAGGCTGCCCTAACTGCTGCAAGCCTGTCAGCAGCTTGGTTCTCTTTCCTAGGAATTGATTCTGATGCCAAAACCCTCAAAATCTTCAATGAGGTCCCACACCCTGTTCTTGTAGCACTTGAGTAGATCATTCTTGATAGCATGCTGCCCCTTGACCTAGTTGACAATCAACTCACTGTCACCAAAGACTTGCAAGTTCTTTATTCCTCTCTTTCTTTCCCAATGCATCCCTTGCACCAAGGCTTCATATTCAGCAGTGTTATTGGAGCATGCAAACTGAAATCTAAAAGCTGAATAGTACTTTACTCCTTGAGGTGAAATAAGCATAGCTCCACCTCCTACACCTAGTCTACTCCTTGATCCATCAAAAAATAGCTGCCATACCTCATTGTCATCCTTGTGGTTTGGCTTGGTGATGCTAGGAATGGGCTGATCTTCTTGATGTATGCAATAGACCCCTAGCTTAGATTCTTCTACTTCTTGATAAGGATCAAAATTATGCACCTTGTTTGCCCATTCATCAAGAGTTAGATCCGGGATGCTTCCAACCTTGGTGTTAGCTTCATCAGTGCTTGGGTGATCTTTTTGATCAAATTCCAAACAGTTGGCATTGATCTGACTTAGAGTTTAGGGCTCAATGTGGAAGTTTGCAATAGGTTCATACCTGATTGTAGCTTTGGTTCCATACCTCGTTCTGAACAGCATGTGTGACCAATCAGCAGACAAATATCCTCCAATCTTGGCTGTGAAATCTCTTGACAAACATAGGGAAAAGAGTGGTGGAAGGTCTATAACTGATACATCTTGTAAAACAACAACATTTGGACATGCATGCAAGGTAAGACTCAAGTTTCTAATCACCTGAACTGTTGTTACTACTTTCCCATCTAACTACACGACTCCTTTAGATATGGTTTCATATTGAAGTCCTAGCTGATTAGCTATTTTCTTGGGCATCACTGAGCTACTTGCCCCGAAATCAATCATGCAATTATGCACCAATTGGTTTCCAATGATTAATGAGACATAAAAAGGAGGGGGCTTCAACATTTTACCTTGCTGTCCTCCATGATTCCCTTCAGGCTGGGCAGCATTTGTGAGTACTTTCTCTTGCATTTGGACTTGCTGATTCGAAGTTGGCCAGTCCTTCATGGCAGCTTGTAGCAAATATCTCTGGCCTGGGATAGATAGGGATTCCCACATTGATATATTTACATTTGTCTTCTTCATCTGATCAATGATACTAAATGGTGATGAAGTATCTCTTTGATCTCCCTTGGGTTGCATATTCATCCCTTGCATGTGGGCAGCAACAACTGGTATTTGAGTTGGTCTAGGAGCTGTTCTTGGCTGCCCTTGTGTATTTACAACTAGATTTTGTTTGCCAACCATTTGTGGAGCCATAAAAGGTTGTGGATTGGTTTGAGCTATTGGTTTAGATTTGTAGCTAGATTGGGTGGTCTATGAGGTTGATATGGCTACCTGTTAGGCTAAGCTTGAGGCTGGAAGGAAGTTCTAAAACTTTGGGCTTGTTGCCTCTTGAGAGTAACCAGATCATTACCTAAATTTTGCAATTGCTTCATGACTTCTTGAAGTTTATTTGAGGTACTAGAAGATGAAGTGGAAGCTTCACTTGAATTCTGATTTCTAGGAGTGGGAGAAGGAGCCAAATTAGGTGCTTGATTAGTGTTTGGGCTCTCTAAACTTGGAAACAATGGCATGGGAGGTCTAAGGGCTAGTTTGCCAGCTTGGATCAAACAATTTTCAGCCCTAATGGCAATACTATAAGCCATAGGGATAGTTATGCCTCCCATGGACTGAATTAACATAGAGATATAAGAATTTAGAGCTTTGAGATAGTAAAGAAAAGCACCTTCTGCTATTGGCCTGAATGCCACTGGAATTCTCTCCCAAGTCCTTTGAAATCTGAAGTTGAAATCAGTCAGCTACTCATTGGGAGCTCTCTTGATGGTTGTCAGCTGCTCCAAAAGAGACAAGTTGTCTCCCTTCTCTCTAAATTGCTCATGAAGTGCTACACATAGCTGGTTCTAATTTTTAATAGAACCTGAGGCAAGGCTTCTAAACCATTGCAAATCCTTCCCCTTAAATGAAGATGCTAGCAATTTGACAACTTGCATCTCATTGATTTCATGAATTGCACAAAGGTTGGCAATGTCTTTAACATGATCACCTGGAGTAGTCTGATTCTCTCCAGTGAAGTATGGAATGTTCTTCAAGGCTGCAATTGGAATTGGATTTTGTGCATTGAGAGCAAGTGGGTTGCTACCAGTGAAATTGACATAGGGGTTGTTTTGTGCCATTCTAATTGGCCTTAGAACCCTTGTTGATTGAATGAAAGGCCTACCAAGTGGAGGAGTTGAGAGAGTTCTATTTGGTGGAGATGGAGACCTTTGGATTCTCCTCCCACTTTACCATACTCTTAGAGATAACTACAGATATTCAAACAATACCTCTTCTTCTCCAGCTCTTGACCTTGTAGTGATTCTTCTCATGAGTTTTCAGGTCTGCACTGCTAAAACTAGCTGATTCTTCTTCCTTAGAGTCGCCAGATGTGTAACTTATAGATCTTTTAAGAAAGAAAATTACAGCAGATGCACATCAAAGTTACTGCAATGAAAATGAGACCTCTAAGGTCCCACATGGCGTTCCAAAACTATTGTGACAAATCAGCAGCACCCCTGGATGTAAATCAGGTTTCTAAGTTGATGTTTCAGACATCCAGTGTGATTGCACAACATTGAAACCTTTCTCCAAGTGTGGGACTTGTAAAATGAGAGAGAAATCTCCATATTAGAGGTTGGTTCCTCAAAATCTTCTGATTAGATCTGTTATTTACACAATTGTAGAGGTTTGAAACCTAATCCTACTCTAAATTCCAAGGAGACAGAGATAGAAAGTACAAAAATTGAAACTAAACTAATAGGTGATACACCAAAGGAGTGGTGAACACTTCTTGTTCATAAAAAATTGACACAATTTCATAAAATGCAACATGAAACATCATACACAGGCTGATAAGATGTAATTAGAGGTCTGAAATGAAATAAGACAATACAAACAAAGGACTGAAAATTGATCACAGAGTCTACACTGTCATTTTCACTGTCAAAATCCTTACATTTGTAACATCAAAGAGGCAGAAACCTATTACAATCATAAATAAGGTCTGATACTTGCAAAAATCACTTTTTGAAGGTGAAAGAAGAAGCTTGCTATCCCAAAAAAATGTTCAACCAAAAAAAAATGAGTCAAATCTGGCTTTTAGAACATATGGGTCGAGCCCAGGAGAGAGAAAACATGTAAAAAATGTGGGAGCCATTCCCCATTTAATGAATATGCATTAAAATAGCATGGGCATCCTTACAGACCCGTGCCCTGACATTTTTGGCCATGTTGAAGAAGAATGAGACCCATTTTGCATTAAAACTGGTTGTTGAAACGTCATTTCTGACCATTACCACGTGCCAGAGATGTTTCTTGATTTTATCTCTCTAAACTAAACCAAAATGAAAAATTGACCTTGGAATCATGTAGATAATTTTACCAGATTTCCATTGATATAAAGAACGTGAAAATCTGAGCTCTGGATCGAAAGATATGGAGTTTTGAAAATTTAGGGCAAAAACAGGCCAAAATCGGATCGGCGGGCAAAAAGTTTGAATTTTTACCCGTTTGGTCTTTAGAAAAAAGTTTCAAATTTTCCCCACACTCCACCACTCCAGGTGCCACATGGCACATTCTAATTGGCTGTGGGCCCTCTAAGGGAAAATTTTCCACAAAAAATCCGTCGAGCCATAACTTGAAAAATATGAGTTAAGAGGAAAACTTTACCTTTCTGAAAAGCTGAGAGAGAGCTCTATCCAATGGTGTCATTTCCAGAAGGTTTTGAGTGCCTGGAAAACAAAATATTCTGACTGAGGCACAAGAGAAGGAAATATGTAAAGGAGTTAGCAACAAAATGAGATGGGGGCACATTTGGGATAACAAGAAGAAGAGTTTAAATTTTATCAAATTTGCAAGTTTAAAATTGCTAGTTTGTAACTTAAAACCCTGTAGATCGATTTCTTAAAATTGACCCTTGAAAATTCACCAAAATTTAAAATTAATGATTGCTGTGCAAAGAGGACTCTGAGAGCTTTCCGGAAAGTCCTCGTTTGCCTAAAATAAGTTTTACTTCAAAATGGCCATCCCTAACCAAAAATGAAATAATTCGACCTTAGAAAAATTTAAATTTTGAACTTTGGAAAAATTTCCTAAAAATTTCCGCGGCCCCAAACCCATCACGTGCTAACATGTGGTAGGGGGGGTGCCTGGATCAAAATAGAAAACTTAACTTTTTGCCATTTTGGAAAAATTTCACTATTTCCTCCGCCGGCCCGCGGCCAATCACAAAGCGGCACGTGGTCATTTGAGCAAGTGTGGAGGCATGGAGGAAAATTTTCCTTTGGAAAATTAAGACTTTGGTTTTGGGAAAAATTTCAAATTTTTCCCCGTGACCCGCTCACCCACACCAATCACGTGATGACATGTGGTATTTGGGAAAATTTTCCCAATTTTCTCCCTAACCCCGCGGACCTCCAAGGGAAAATTTTCCCCTAAAACTCCGCCCGGCCATAACTTGAGTTTTACAAGGAGTTAGGTGGAATTATTTATATGGTTGGAAATGTGAGAAACTTTCCTATCCAATGAGCCTAGTTTAGGAAAGTTTTGATAACTCTAAGTGTGTGAAAAATCTAGTTGAAGTTTAGAGCTTGATAGAGAGCAGGCTTGGTGATAAATTTCTCCCTGAACCTTAGTAAAACTTATAACCTCCAAATTGGAACCTTGTAAACTAGTTATAAGATAAAAATAGAAATATTTTGTTTGGTTAATCGGAATTTGTTTCGGAACCTATTTAGTTTCAAACTAGTGTCTTGTAACTTGGTTGTAGACTCTTCCTATAAAAAATAAAATTAATCCATAATTTTCCTAATTTGTTTCTTGGTCTCAAGTGGTAGTTGAAGTAGGCATCACACTTGGTATCAGAGCAGTGGTTCAAAAGCTTGGAGCATTGGGCACACTCAAAAATATTGAGACTTGAAACCTAAAACTAGCAAATTGATAATCTAGAAAACAAAACAAATTGAAAAAAAATGAACATGTTAGTAAACTTAGAAAACTGAAGAAAACTCAAGGTAATGAACTAACTCCCACTCTGGTTTGTGTAGGGAGCTCAAACGGATTAGGAGGAACGTTCACAGAGGCTCAGAGTCACCACCACCACCACCTCCACGACGACCACCACCACCACCACTAGACCAGGGTTTAGTAGCTATCCTACCACAGATTTTACAGACCCTTTAGGATGTTAATGCCGCTTTACGCGAAGGATCAGTAGGAGGGCACTCAGGCAGACAGGAAAAAGATACTTCCATTGAGGGGCATGCACCTCCTCCACATGGTGGGGAAGATGGAGGAGAGAATTTTCATGGAGAGTCAGCTAGAGCAGAGTCTCCTTTGAGGGGACATGGTGACCATATTTCAGGATAGAGAGAGAGTTCTCGGAGCCCTAGGCTCAGGGATAGGTAGGAAGAGAGGCCTAGAGGCCATCAAACCATGGCTGCAAATCACATCAGGGAAATCCTTAAGCTTAGGTCATCACATTATTCAGGTGACACAGGGGGATTCCAGGCAGAGGCCTGGTTGGTTAGCTTGAGTGGTTGCTTCAAGCTTTGTCCTTGTTCTAGCAACATGAAAGATCATGTTGTGATCCATCTACTGAAGGATGGAGCTGGAGTATGGTGGAGAACAGAGGAGCATAAGCTCCACATAGACTCAAATATATTCACTTGGGAGCTGTTTGAGGAGAGATTCAGGAGTAGATACTTACCATGGAGATTCATACAGCAAAGGATCGATGAGTTCCACAACCTTCGACAGGTTTCCCTTACAGTGGCCGAGTATGAGAGTAGGTTCCTGGACCTACTTCAGTACGTTGATTACATGTAGGATGAGCAGGTGCAGATCCATAGGTTCATCTGAGGCCTTAATTTGGACATTGGAGGTGCAGTACGGATCCACTGCCCACAAACATTAGCAGAGGCCGTTGAGAAGTCCTACATTGTAGAGGATACTTGGGGTAAAATCCAGCAGGCTAGAGACCGAATCAGGATCCGTATTCAGCAGTTACAGGATAGCAAATCAAGGGGGTCAGCTCCTCCTCCCCGTGGTGGTCATCATTCTTCACAGTCATCTATCAAGCCACAGTAGCAGCAGCAGCAGTAGTCCCACCCATCTTTTAGGATTCCTCAAAGAGTTAATGCATAGAGAGGTCGGAGCATGGGACCTCCTAGGGGTCCCACGAGAACACATGGTGGAGCTAGAGCTTAGTCAGTAGGAGCTTGACCACAGAGGCCATAACAGACTATGGCTGGATCATCAAGGTCCACAACACCTACCTCCAGGGCACCTTCTGGTGGTGCTACAGTTTGGAGGACTTCAGGTGGTTGCTTCAGGTGTGGAGTAGTGGGACACTTTTAGAGAGATTGCCCCTAGAACCCTAATAAGGGTAAGGCACCCATCTCAAAGCCTACAGTTGGAGACATGGGGTGAAGTCATAGGATCTATGCAACGGTTGAGAACCACCAAGCTGAGTACCAGAGTACGGTCATTGAGACTATAGGTAGCATTGGAGATGTTCCTACTTCTATATCATTTGATTATGGTTCTTCTGATTCATTTATTGCACCATCCTTAGCAGAGCGATGCAGGCTGGTAGTTGTTAGACATGGTCATAGTTGGGATGTCGAGATGGCTTCGGGAGCCAAGGTCTCGGTAGACTCCTTAGTAAAGGAGTGTGTTGTTAACTTGGGACCTTTCACCACCACTTCAGATCCTCGTGTACTTCCTTTGGGATCGTATGGAGTCATTTTAGGCATGGATTGGTTGTCTGCACATAGGGCCAGGATGGATTGCTATCATAAGTAGTGCCCACTTTCCTTGGACACTATTTAGATACTGATCTTGACACTATTGGTCACATTTTGGATATTATTATGTTTTGATGTAGTATGATGTATCAGGGATTATTATGGACACTATTATGTTTTGATTAGTATGATGGTTAGATGTTAGATCCTGGATTAGTATTGATCTGGATGCAGATATTTTTCTTGATGATCATTGATACATTATTGTTATTTTATTGATGAGGATATATTGGTTGACATGGATATCATATTGCTTTTAATTTTAGACATGTGACATTGATTATTTTGAATAGCTCTAGTATATAAATCTATTGGATGATGATATAGTTACAAATTGAATTTTAATGATAAATGTTAGAATCCTTGATATTGTTGTGATTTAAAATTAATAATTTTATGTTGCTTATGTCATTTGGATGTTCTGATGTGGCCACGAGGCCGAAGGAGGTATTTTGTATTTTGCAGGTTAAAAATCACAACAATGTTGGGGGACTGGAGACTAACCATATTGGAATTCAGTGTGAAATCAACAAGGTCACCATGGCAACTGTGTTTGATTGTGTGTGTTAGTTGTTAGGATTTCCTATGGGGGGATTTCCACTTATTGTGACCATAGGGGCATATATGTGTGTATGTTTATTATGTGTTCCTTTTTTTTTTAATTTATTGTTGTGTGTATTTTATTTTGTAATGTGTTTTTATTGTAATTATTTAAATATGATAGTATTATGTGGGAGTCATATAGTTAAAATTTAATTTAATTAAATGGGATGTGGAATGTGAAATTAAATTTTTTTTGCCTTGGTTGAAAATAAAATTTGATTTATATATTTAATAACCTTATGGTAATTAAATAAATCTTATGTCAAAAGGTTGTCATAAATAAATGTTATAGAAGTTAATGCATTTTAGAAGAGTGTGTAAGTTACCAAGTATGGGTTGTGTAAGAATTTGTAAGAGGTTGTAAGGCTGATTTTGGAAGGTCAAACACTCCTTCCTCTTTGAAATTCGAATTTGAACTTGGAGGACAAATTTGGAGGCTTGTGGGACAAGTTAAACTTGTCCCGCATCTCTCAAAAATCCTCCACCAACCATGATCTATTAATTTTGGAGTCAAAATCAGACTTATTTTATTACATTTTGACATGATTTTATGTTTAAGTATTTATTGCACTTGTCTTACAAACTTTAAATGCATTTTCCTTTTGGGGTATGGGCTGACATTGTGTATGTAAGTAAAATTTTCATTCACATTCTTTTATGGTGTATTTGCATGTTGATGTGGATTGCCTCATTCTGGGATCAGGAAGAAAAATGATGTGGCATCCCACTTGGAATCCACATCATCCTGCTTCCACCCTTTCCTTTAAAATTTGAATTTCCTCCTCATTTTGGTGGTTGTTGAAAGGTTGGAAATTTGCATTCTTGGGGTCAAATTTTCTCTTGCATTGTGGATCTTGTTCTTGGTGGAAGAAGCTTGGATTTGATTGTGTATACATTTACATTTGCTGTTTTGGGACTGTGATTTTGAGCATCAAGAATAACTGCTATTTGGAAAGCAAGTCTCCATCATGGAGAGGTAGGCTCTCACTTCTTTAAAATTGTTGTTGTTCCCTCTTTTAACATGAAAAATATTGAATGGTATTTATGTTTTAAATTCTTAGAGGGATGGGTAGAATGCTTAGGGCATGGTGTGGAGAGAAGACTATGAGGTTTATCAGAGGAGGGATAAGGGATTTACCATTGGAACTTGTCTTGTGGAGGGAGTGTTGGTTGGGATCCACCTAGGGAAAAGAATATGCTTGCATTTCTTACTTTGGGGAGGTATAAGGGATAAATTTGGAGGAGAGATAAGGAGGGGTTGAGGAGGGATAAGGTTTATGGGATTTGATTGAGTTTATGGTGGTTTGCTTTTGGTGGATGTTCAATTTTAACATGGGAGGCATAAGGAGACCCTCATAGATCTTACTCTTGTTGGCTTGCTTGCTTGGAGAAGGAGCCTTAGTTTGATTGAAATTGTTTGTGGTAGTTGAGAACTACATCTCATTGTTTGTGTTTCTTTGTAATTGTGAAAATATATGCTTGTATGTGAAGAAGCCTTGTTTCCATGTGTTGATGTTCATGATCCATTCCATTATGGTTGGGGCTAAGGGGCCAATGGGGAAAGACGGCTTCTCTTTTCCCATTGGATGTATTGGTTAGGTGGAGAGCGTTGCCTTTCCCCCTTCCTTGTTGTGATCCAAAGAAGATATAAGATGAAGAAATCAGCCTGCTGCTGTTTGAAGCTTAGAGAAAACAATTTGATAGTCATTTCTTTTTTACAAGTTCATTGTAACCTTCCCACTTTGAAGTGGATGATTTGTATTGTTAATTGTAATGAGAAGACATCTTGTATTGAAATTATAAGGTTGAAAGTGATAAGTGAATTGTAGAAGATTATTATTCCATACTATGTTATGAGAAGAATGTGAAAGAAAGAAATATGTATCGTGCATTGTAACTTGAAATTCAACAAAAGAGATATACTATTGAATTATTGTTGGAAATCAAATAAAGAATTACATTCCTTTCTCAAAATTTCATTGTTGTATTAGATTCGAGTTGCTGTTGTGAAATGAAAACTCTATTTTGAAAGAGATTAAGAAATAGCATTTCCAGTAAATGTACTATGTTTGAAATCAAAATTGGAGTTTAAACTTGGCATATGAACTGTCAATTAATTTTTCAAATCAACTGAATGTCTTAGATAATATTTTAAATGTCTCCCCATATTTGGAAGATTGCAAATTGGTTAATAAACTTGTTAGTAAATGATCTCTGTTTCTTTCTTTAATTCTGGTAATGAATTCCATAAAAAATGTACAGTTCAGATTTTTAGTTAAAATATTGAAAGTAAACAAATTATTATAGATGTATTAGGTCCTATTGAACCCACATTGAACTTCGTATTCAAGACAATATCTCAAAACTCTATCAAATCCAATTTTAACTTCATAATCCAACTTACTGTCAAAAAACATAAAATTTACCAAATGTAACCCAATATCCAAATTGACTTTGAAAATATACTTAAATTTACCCAAGACCATTTCCCAATGCTCAATTTACATGCTCAGAAGAAGAAATATCAAAATTGAATCAAATCTTATAAGTTGGAAAAAACTGCTAGTTTTAAAATTATAAACCCTGCAGATTTATTTCTTAAATTTGACCCTCTAAACTTCACCAAATTTTAAAATTGATGATTTTTATACAAAGAGGACTCCGAGAGATTTTTAGAAAGTCCTCGTTTTCCTAAAATGGAGCTTCCTATCAAAAGTTATGGCCATTTGAAGTTTTACTTCAAAATGGCCATCCCAAACCAAAAATGAAATAATTTGACCTTAGAATAAATTAAATTTTGAACTTTAGACAAATTTCTTAAAAATTTATGCGGCCTCGCTAACCTCTCATCCTATCAGAAGTTGCCACGTGGCACCTTGGAGGGGCAGCCCTTAATAAAAAACTTAACTTTTTGAAAATTTTGTCTTGGAAAATTTTTCACTTTTCTCCCTGCAACCCCGCAGACCCGAACCAATCACATGTTGACACGTGGCAGGGAGGGCCCGTGGATTTAGAAATGAAAACTTAACTTTTTGCCTTTTTGGACAATTTTCACTTTTACCTCTATCGGCCTGCGTCCAATCACAAAGCGCCACGTGGCCATTTGAGCAAGTGCGGAGGCATGGAGGAAAATTTTCCTTTGGAAAATTTAGACTTTGGTTTTGGAAAAAATTTCAAATTTTTCCCGGTGATCCACTCGCCCACACCAATCACGTGATGACATGTGGCATTTGGGAAAATTTTCCCAATTTTCTCCCTATCCCCGTGGACCTCCAAGGGAAAATTTTCCCCTAAAACTCCGCCCGACCATAACTTGAGTTTTACAAGGAGTTAGGAGGACTTCTTTATATGGTTGGAAAGGTGAGGAAATTTCCTATCCAATGAACCTAGTTTAGGAAAGTTTTGATAACTCTAAGTGTGTGAAATATCTAGTTGAAGTTCAGGGCTTGATAGAGAGTAGGCCTAGCGATAAATTTCTGCCTAAACCTTAGTAAAACTTGTAACCTCCAAATTGGAGCCTTGTAAACTTGTTATAAGATAAAAATGGAAATATTGTGTTTGGTTAATCAGAATTTGTTCTAGAATCTATTTAGTTTCAAACTAGTGTCTTGCAACTTGTTTGTAGACCCTTTTTATCAAAAAAAAAATTCCATAATTTTTCCTAGTTTGTTTCTTGGTCTCAAGTGGTAGTTGAAGCAGGCATCACACTTGGTATCAGAGTGAAGGTTCAAAAGCTTGGGCTATTGGGCACACTCGAAACATTGAGACTTGAAACCTAAAACTAGCAAATTGATAATCTAGAAAATAAAACTAATTAAAAATCAAACATGTTAGTAAACTTAGAAAACTGAAGAAAACTCAAGGTAATGAACTAATTCCCACTCTGGTCTGTGCATGGAGCTCAGACAGAGCAGGAGGAACATTCACAGAGGCTCAGAGTCACCACCACTACCACCACCACCACTAGACCAGGGTTTAGTGGCTATCCCAGCACATATTTTACACACCCTCCACGATGTTAATGCCGCCTAATGTGGAGAATCAGTAGGAGGGCACTTGGGAAGACAGGACAGAGATACTTCCATTGAGGGACACGCACCTCCTCCACAGGGTGAGGAGGGAGGAGAGAATTTTCATGGAGAGTCAGGTAGAGCAGAGTCTCCTTTGAGGGGACATGGTGACCATATTTTAGGATAGAGATAGAGGTCTCGGAGCCCTAGGCTCGGGGACAGGCAGGCAGAGAGGCCCAGAGGCCGTTAGACCCCAGCTGCAGATCATATCAGGGAGATCCTGAAGCTTAGGCCCTCACATTATTCAGGTGACACAGGTGGTTTCTGTTATCCAAAATGTGCCCCCTGCTCATTTTATGGCTAACTCCTCCCATTCTTCCCTCTCTTGTGCCTCAGTCACAAAAATTTTCTTTCAGGCACTCAAAACCTTCTAGAAATGACACCATTAGATAGAGCTATTTCTCAACTTTCCAGAAAGGTAAAGTTTTCCTCCTAACTCCATGTATTTTTGAAGTTATGGCTCGGCAGAGTTTTTTAGAAAAAATTTCCCCTGAAAGGCCTACGACCAATGAGATGCTGCCACATGGCACCTAGAGTGGTGGAGAGCAGGGAAATTTTGGAAAATTTTCCAAATGACCAAAAAGGTGCAAAAATTCAAAAAATTTCCCACCAACCTGATTTGGTCTTGTTTTGACCTAAAAATTCAAATTGCCATATCTTTCGATCCACAGCTCAATTTTTCACGTTCTTTATATCAATAGAAAGCTGGTGAAATTATCTACAAGATTCTGGGGTTATTTTTGCATTTTGGTGGATTTTGGAGAGAGAAAATCAAGAAACACCTCTGACACGTGGTCATGGACATAAATGACATTTCAACCACCAATTTTAATGAAGAATGGCTCACATTCTCTCCCATCATGGTTAAAAATGTTAGGGAATGGGTCTGTCAGGTCGTCCATGCTGTTTGATGGCATTTTAGTCAATGGTTGAATCCCTTGTACATTTTCCCATGTTTCTCTCTCATGGGCTCGTCCCTTGCACTGTAAAAGCCAGATTTGGCTCATTTTTCAAAGGTTGAACATTTTTTGTGTATGGCAAGCTCCCTTTTTCACCTTGGAAGTGATTTAGTGGAATAACAGACCTTTTCTAGAAACTGTAACTATATTTTTTCCTTTTAGGTGTTTGAATGCAAGTGATTTTGATTTTAAAATAACAATACAGGCCCTATGATTAGTTTTTATCCTCTATTGGTGTTGTTTGCCTAATTTCTAACAATTCATTACAGGTATCAGTTTGTGCACACTGTTTTTGTTGCATTTTATGAACTGTGTCAATTTGTAGAAGTAAAAAATGCTCACCACTCCTTTGGTGCATCACCTATTAGCATTAGTTTTAGTTCTTTCTTTTTACATTTTCTATCCTTGTCCCTTTAAAATTTAGAGTAGATTTACGAGTTTAAACCTCTGTAATTGTGCAAGTAAAATAGCTGATCAGAGGAGTTGAGGAACCAGCCTCTAATCTGGAGATTTCTCTTCCATTTTTGCAAGTCCCACACTTGGGAAGAGAATTCAATGTTGTGCAATCACACTGGATGCTAGTATGACCAAACTAGAAATCTGATCAACATCTAGGGGGTGCTGCTGATTTACAACAATAGTTTCTAGGTAGAGGCCTGGCTGGTTAATATTTTTGCAAATCAGCAGCACCCCTGGATGCAAATCAAGGTTCTAAATGATGTTTAGAGCATCCAGTGTGATTGCACAACATGGAAACCTCTCTCCAAGTGTGGGACTTGTGAAAATGAGAGAGGAATCTCCATAATAGCGGCTAGTTCCTCAAACTCCTCTAATTTAGATCTATATTTTGTACAACTACAGAGGTTCTAATCCTAATTCTACCCTAAATTGGAAGGAGACAGGGATAAAAGTGCAAAAATGAAACTAAACTAAAGATGGTGATGCACCAAAAGGAGTGGTGAAACATTTTTTGCCATGTAAATAGACACAAATTCATGAAATGCAACAAGGGAAAACATACACAAGCTGATAAATGTAATTATAGGTCTTAAAATGAAGTAAAATAATACAAACAGAGAACTAAAAGCATTAACAGAGTTTGCACTGTCAAATCCATGTAAAAATCTCTTGCATTCCACCATCAAAGAGGTATAAACCTGTTACAAACTGTGAAAAAGGTCTGATTCTTACAACTATCACTTACTGGAGGTGAATGAAGAAGTTTGCAATGCCAAAAAGTGTTCAACCATGAAGAAATGAGCCAAATCTGGCTTTTACAGTACATGGGTCGAGCCCAGGAGAGAGAAAACATGAAAAATGCATGGGAGCCATCCCTCATTGATGGAAAATGCATTAAAATAGCATGGAGGACCTTACAAACTCATACCCTGTCATTTTTGACCATATTGGAGAAGAATGCGACCCATTCTGTATTAAATTTGGTTGTTGAAATGTCATTTCTGGCCATGGACACGTACCAGAACTATTTTTGAATTTTCTCTCTCCAAACTGAATCAAAATTAGAAATTGACTATGGAATCACGTAGAGAATTTTAACATATTTCCAATGATATAAAGAAAATAGAAATCTGAGCTTTAGATCAAAAGATATGATTGTTTGAAGATTTAGGGCAAAAACAGCCCAAAAACGGATCGGCGGGAAATTTTTTCAAATTTTACCTCTTTTTTGTCTTTGGAAATTTTTTCAAAAATTCCTTACGCTCCACTGGTTGGATGCCACGTGGCAGCTTCCTATTGGCCGTGGGCCTCAAATGGGAAATTTTTCCACAAAAACTCCACCGAGCCATAACTTGAAAAATATGAGTTAGGAGGCAAACTTTACCTTTCTGGAAAGCTGAGAGAGAGCTCTATCTGATGGTGCCATTTCTAGAAAGCCTTGAGTGCATGAAAATCAAAAAATGTAGAATGAGGCACAAGAGAGGCAAGGACACAAGGAGTTAGCCACAAAAACGAGCTGAGGCACCATTTTGGATAACAATTTTGGCGACTCAGAGGGGTCATCTTCCTGCTAGATGAAAATACCAGTTGCCTGAAGCAGTCCATTGGGCATGGAGTCATCAAATATTCGGTTTAGAACCTCAACTGACTTAGAATGTGCAAGGAGGAAGATGGAATATCACATGATGGAAGCAAGGACTGCAAAACATCTCTAGGGACAGCAAGCTGTGCCAAAGCACTTAGGGAAAGCAAAACTAACCTACAGCAAAACAATGTGCAAAGCACTTGGAGGAATGAAAATCTAATATAATATTTACAAGGTGGTAAATTTACCTCTAGAAGCAATGCTTGAGATAGATTCCATTGACTAGAATCTACAGTTCTTCACCATCCAATGAGGCCAATTGGAAAGCATTGTTGTTCTTGCACTTCGTGACCATGTATGGGCCACTCCAAATGGCATCAAATTTTGAATGCCTTCCTGGTTTTTCTCTATCCACATCCCATTTCAACACTAGATCTCCAACCTAAAAAGATCTATCCTTGGCCTTCCTATCAAAGGTCTTTTTGATCAAAGCTTGATCCTTTTCCATTGCTTGGGATGCCTGATTTTTGACTTCCTGCAGCTCCATCAACTCTGCATATCTCATCTCCATGGGCTCAAACTATTGCAACTCTAATTGCTTCATGAGTTCCAATGTTGGAAACTCAAGTGACATGGGAAAGATTGCCTCTCTTCTGTAAACAAGCTTGAATGGAGAGTTACCTGTGGATCTCTTGGGAGTTATCCTATCAGCCCATAAGGCTGATTTCAGTTTGGTATGCCAAGACCTCTGATTCTCATCAAGAGTCCTCCTAATGATCCTCAAAAAGTTCTTGTTTGTAGACTCGGCCTGGCCATTACCTTGAGGGTAATAGTTTGATGAAGTGCTTAGGTAGATCCCGTTCTTGACAGCCCACTCAGTCACCTTGGATCCAATAAATGCCAATGCATTATCTAAGATTATTGTAGCAGGTATACCAAATCTGGTTGCTATCCCCTCATAAAAGTCTAAGATGCTGGACTCATTTGCTTCTTTGAGTACTACTGCTTTAGTCCACTTAATGAAGTAGTCCGTGGCTGTCAAAATAAATTTGTGCTCTTGACTTGAATTGGGATTGATGACTCCAATGAAGTCCAAACCCCATTGCATGAATGGCTAGTCAACTGAGATTGGATGCAATGGAAGGGAAACAAGTCTCTCTTTTCCTGTGAAGAATGCACAATTCTTAGACCTCTTAATCCACGCATAGCAATCACTGAAAATTTTAGGCTAATAATAACCAGCCTTCATGATTTTTAGAGCTATCACTCTTGGTGCAAAATGACCACCAGCTGGTCCACCATGGAACTCTTCCAACACCCTATGAATCTGATTTGTGCTAATGCATCTCAGCAACACTCCATTCACATCTTTCTTGAACAAAACTCCATCAACAATGACATATGGGATAGCCTGCAATCTGAAGTGTCTTCTTTGGGTCTTGTTCATCTCTAGAGGGCATAGGCTTGTGCTTAGGAAGTGCATTATACCTTGGGTCCAGCAAGGAGTGGGAGCAACATTGTTTTCTTATTGAGTGCCACATGGCTCATGGCTGTCTTGAACTGTTAAAATAGCCTCTTCTTCATTGCATACTTCTTTTTGCTTCCCCAAAACCAGCTGCTCACACAATCCTTTCCCTCTTACCAGCTTGGTGATCTTGATCTCAATGTCATACTCCATGACACGGGTGATCCAACCTGCCCTTTTCTCATTCAAATCTTTGTTGAGGAGGAAGTCCTTAACCCCAACATGTGAGACCAGCAACTGGACCTTGTTGTTTGAGACTAAATGCTTGAATTTCTTCAAGCTTCTGATTACAGCCAACACATGCTTCTCAATAAAAGAATACCTCACCTCATAGTCATCTAGGCTCTGGCTAAAGAAAGTAATTGGCTGCTCATCGTTATCCTTGTTTTATTGTACCAAAATGGCAGAAATAGTGTCATTACCTCCAAATGCATAGAGGATGAAATCCTTGCAGAAGTCTGGGTTGATGAGAGTTGGTGCTTGAGAAATGGCTTCTTTGATTACTTCAAAACTCTCCTTTCCTTATACTGTCCACTTGAAATCCATGCTCTTCTTTAACATTTTGGTGATGGGCTTGACAAGGGTGTAAAATCTGGGACAAACCTCCGAACAAAGTTTATCCTCCCAAAGAAACTCTGAAGGGCTTTCTTGTGGCTTGGCAATGGTAGTGCTCTTATGGCTTTGACTCTCTCTAGATCAATTGCTAATCCTTGTTTGGAGCTTTCCTTCATGTGCAAGAAAGATACACTTCTTAGGATTCAAAGACACTCCAAATTTCCTACACCTCGTGTAGACACCTAAAATTGATTATCCAATCTGGTGTCCCTTGTGCACGTTTTCTCTCTCTCTGGTAACCCGGGGCACGTTTGTGTCACCACTATACCCTTGGGATATTATTTGATTTGTGATTTAAACACCTATTCTTAAGTTTAATTCACCCCATTATATCTTACCCGTGAGTAATTAAATATTAACTATTTAATTACACCTCTTCACATGTATCCTAACCACTTATCTACCCCACATTTATCCTATCTATGTATCACCCCTATTTCTCCTCTTCCCCCAAGTGGCATATTTCCCATATTTGAGATGGAGGGATAACTCTTATCGTTCCAGAAATTGTTCATTTTGGCCACCTCGGGAGTCTGCTCCGCGATCGGTGTTGACCGGTACGGTCGAGCGCCAATTTTTTAGGAGTGGCGCCGATTATAAATAGAAGCCTAGAACTCAGTTCTGGAGGACGAAAAGAGGAGGATAGAAGGACACGCACGAATAACGAGAGAGAGAATAGAGACAAATCGCGAAAGAAACACAGATCGTGAAAGAGAGAGAATGAGAGATTTTGACGCATCTAGTGTCAACATTATCTATCAAATGAGAACGGATCTTGTCCGAATCAATCCATGAGAGGAGCACCATTACTCTGTTCTTATCACATTAACATCGCACGTATCCATTGATCTTTTGGTGACTCTGTTCCAGTATCTCACCGACTTCGGCACATCTAGCAGACGTTGACGATTTGGCCTTCACTTTCCGATTTCCAAATCTTCTCGCACTATCCCCGATCGACCAATCTGCTTTCAGTTGACGCCGATCTTATTCAGTTGACGCCGATTCTTCATAACCGATGCCGATCACACCAGTCGATGCCGATTCTACATAATCAACGCCGATCATCCTATAGATAGGTAAAAGGACACAGGTAACACAAATCTAGCTTTTATTTCATAGTTTCCTGTTTTCTGTTGCTTTCTATCTGCTGTTTAGATTCTATTTTATTACTGTAATCAGAAAATCTAGTCTTTATGTACATCTTTTATCATGTATGTTTCTCTTCTTAATTGAAAATGTGGACTGACATCCGCCGAGGAAGCTTATCGCTTCCCGGACCCGCTTCTCGGGCAGTCCACCTAAATACCTTTTAACGTGGTCTTTTTCTGTCAAGCATCGGTGTCTTACAGGTTACTCGGATCTACTGTGCGAATTGCTCGTGTGCGCCCATGTGTCATCTACATCGACCTCCTTATCCGTCTACATCTTCGGATCTTGTCCATCAGGTATCAATTTCATTTTGAGTTTTTCAGGTTTTTTGTGTTTAGTTTGGTGCATTAACTTGGACAGGTAACAAGCGCGAAATCCTTGATCTACATTCTGGCACGCCTGGTGGGACCTAACCAAAGTCCCTTATTGGTAAGTTCATTTCTCTTCTAGTTTTGAGCTTTGTTCTTTTTCTTCACTGATTTCTTTCAGTTCTGCTTGAGACATTTCCTTTCATCGTTTTAATCTTGCTCTTTATGTGAAATTTTTATTTCCTTGAAATTTTCCTAGTTCCTTGAAATAGAAATTTCCGTTTCACCATTATCCGGATATATCTTTCTGGATTTTGTTTGGTGTTTTCTTAACCTCTTCTTGCAGAGCACTTTGCTTGTTCGTGGGATTGTTCGAGGGGAAGAGCTCAACAACGCGCTTTTTGAAGTCCACACACCTTGGAGAGCTAAATCTACAGGTATTTCTCTTTTACGGTGTTTTTTCCTTTTTAGGAACTAAAAAAATAAAAATAAAAATAAAAAAAATTCTTTGTTTGTTGTCTATCACATTTGAACATTTCAATTTTTGGTGCTTAAAAAGAATTTAATCACATTTGGGAAAGAATCTGTTTGACTTGTCTTCATCGAAATCAAACACTTCGTTTTTAAGTGCTTAAAAAGAACTTTTTCTTTGTCATTGCTGCTGTATGTTTCTCATCTAGTTTTAATTAGGCTGGAAAATTGATCAAAATCGGTAGTGACACTATTTGATTTTTATTTTTTTCACCATTGCACACAAAGCCAAAATCACTAGGTATAAAGCATTTAAACAAAAACTCCTTCCCTGGCCTTGCCTGCTTAGAAGTGACATCCAAGAGGAAGAGCCTATGTGGTACTCGGGCCGTGCTATAAATTCACGGAAGTCCTGGTATATATTGGCAAAGCACCCGACTCCCTTATCGTAGCGGTGTGTGAAGTGCGGGGGTAGGCCCCTATATCAAGCCACGTACCGGTCTTTTACTAAAGTGCCTTCGGGACTCCTCACCAAACATTCCCCAAACCATCCTTAGTTTGGCTATCTGAGTAGTTCCTGTTCTAAAAAGCCTTCCCTAATATTTTCTTTCTTAAAAGCATCAAAACTTAAAGGAGATAATCACCTGCGCTGCTTGAATTTTCTGTGCATTAGCTAGGTCAATCTTCTTTTCTGCATGTTTATGACGGTCATCACTCGGTTACAATCTAGAAGAATGGCTCAACTGGCCCCTTCTTCTTCCGAGATTACCACTAGTGTGGATGTTTCGGAACCCCCCAGATCTTCCTCAGGACCACTGTTGAGTTGGTTCCCCATCCTGGTCATATAATCCTTTCTATCAAGCCAAAGCAACCCCATCACGCCCAGCTTCCCCTAGTCCTTCAGAAATATCATCTACTTCTGAATCAGAGTATGTTCCTCGCGGGGGATCCTGAA
The DNA here is from genome assembly GCA_019776745.2 of Taxus chinensis. Classification (NCBI taxonomy): domain Eukaryota; kingdom Viridiplantae; phylum Streptophyta; class Pinopsida; order Cupressales; family Taxaceae; genus Taxus; species Taxus chinensis. The sequence continues at coordinate 458,848,136 of CM034148.1, forward strand.
TTTCAGGCGCTCCTCGATTGCAATCCGGTAGCCCTCATGGACTACCTAGTACGCAAGTCTGTTCAAATATCTAATCAAGGACCACCAATCCAGCAAGTGTACGATTATTCTCGTGAACCATCCCAGGCCTTTGTAGAACAGTTAGCATCATCTCTCTCGCCTCGAGCCGCGGAGAAGGGCGGTGCCCCTGTGCCTCCTTTTTCTCTTCCACCGACCATATCGACTAGTTCTCAAATAGTCTTACCTATTCCTAACACCGCAGTTACCTCGAATATTCCACAACCTACTTCTGAGAGGTCCTCTGCCCTGGCTATAATGAGTGTGTCTGCGTACCCGCATATTGCTGTTAATTCATCTATGCCCTCCATCGTGTCCCAAGGTCAATACCCCCTTTATGAGTCCAACCCCCTCTGAATAGTCAGTTGGTTCCTACTCCTCGTCCTCCAGTGGATCTTTCTTCCAATGTTCCAGCAACAGTGACCTTCGCCCATCCTCTAGCATCGGCACCCTTAATGCCTAATCTGGCAGTAGAAAGCCTCTTTCAGGTCTTGTTCCCCAATATGTCCAATCAAACCGGCACTCATGTTCCCTCAATCTATCCCGATTCAATCAACAAGCATAGGAGTCTACCAATCACAGGCTCCATCCGTCATCCAACCTTCATTTTCTCAACCACTTATTATCTCACATAGCCTGCCTATACACAGGCTCCTTCACAGCAAATACCCCACCAGGCGTCACCCCAGAACACCTGGTTATTCCTCTTATCATCCTATCAATCAACAGATGAATCCCCCGTTGACACCTCAACAACATCCACCATTTGCTTCTTATGTAGGACATGCCAGTGTGCCTCCTCCTCAATCTGACGTGGTTTAAATTCTTTTCAAGAAAATTGCAGACTTGGAAGCCTCCACAAAAGGGGCTCGTCCTTCATACTCCTTTGAAGAAGTGTGTAATGAACCCATTCATCCCTCAGTGGCTTTTAAGCCTTATCCTCCCCAATGGGAACTTCCTAAATTTTCAAAATTTCATAGTCGAGAGGACCCTCAACAACATTTGCGAGCATTCAAACATGCTTGCTACCTCATAGTCCAGGATCAGGAGCTTATGCTCCGTACTTTTCCTATGTCTCTAGCAGGTCCTGCTTTAGACTGGTACAATAACATTCCTCAACATTCCTTGTTTTCTTTCTCTCAATTGGCCCAGATGTTTGTTGAAAACTTTTCAATAAATATCGCGCATAAGATCTCGATTACAGATCTTTATAACATTCGTCAATTCGATGATGAGTCTATTGCAGACTTTGTCGCCTTGTTGGAGAGGGATAATCAATCAATTGTCTTTCTCCCTTCCTTAATCCCAACAGATCGAGTTGTTTACTCGATCTTGTGCTAATCACATTTCTTCCACTTTAAGGATCCAGACTTTTCACACCTTCAAAGAAGCCTTTACGATGGCACGCAAACTTGAATCTCACGCCATTGAACAAGGGAAGTTAAAACTTCGCTCTAAATCTAAACCAGATTTTTCTTGGTTTACCAAATCAAATCCTTCCACTTCTAAAGACAAGAATCAGGGATCCACCAATGCTATCGTATTAAAAACACCATGAGCCGATACCACTTCTAATCAAACACCACGAAGAGACCCCTCATCTTCTTGAAAAGGGACTTCGTCATCTCGATCCTTCACTTAATTGGGGGAATCATATGCTTCTATCCTAGAGAAAAATGTTGGAAGTCCACATGATCGAACTTCCCCCCATTAGGAATATTGATGAAAGCCAAGAACGTCCATTCTGGTATAGGGAAAATGATTTCTGTCATTATCATTGAACCAAAGGTCATGACATCGAACGATGTCAGACTTTCAAAAATCTTGTCCAGAAATTCATTGATAAAGGCGAGCTCATTCTGGATAACCCAAATGCTCCCCCAAATCAAGCATTGGGATGTCTTTAAAAAACCTTTTCCTAATCATTCCCCAAACCATGATGCTTCAGAGTCTCAAAAGCCAAATACTACATACTATCAACTTCATGCGTCTACTGAAGAATCGACTTCTGGAAGCAAGCCATCTGCGAACACATCAGAACCTCCTTCCACTTCGTCAATCACTGGAATTTGAGCAACTTAAGATTGCCTGTCTTTGAATATTCCTACATTGCTAACATACGGTGTTCATCTCTCTCCGCTCATTTTTCTGACCTTCCGATCATTTAACGACCAGCGAGACAGTGTACATCCTAGGAACTGTGGTCATCATCACCCTTTCTTTTAATGCTCGAGGTAATTACATCCCTTAGAGCTTCCACTGTAGACTACTTCTACATCTGTTGAAGGGAAATTCTCACTATAACTATGATCCTCGTGAAGCGTACCTATAATTCGCGCCGAATCCGACGGATTGTGTCTTCCATTTCCACTCCTCCTGTCTCGATGCTTAAAATAGTTCCACCCATAATGAGGGCACCAGATAGTAGTCCCTTCATCCAGGAGACTGCTTCTTCATGCACTCACTTCTTCCACCACTAATGCTGACTGTCGACCATTAAAGGTCTGCCCCTCTAAAGAAAAATAGCCTGTTCTCCTGACGGGGCCTCGATTCCTGAACTTCCATACCGAGACAACCGAAATCTACCGGATGAACAAAATTTAGTAAGAGACATTGCAGCGTTTCTCACTAGGAGAGCTTACAATCTCCTTATGCCGTTGAAGTTGACAACCATCCCTTAAACCTAGTGAAAGCCCATATGGTAGAACTAGACAAGACAACCTTGGTGCTATCCCAACCAGGTCTCGGTCTACACCCCATAAACCATTGGATCTGCCCGCAATCAGACAGACGTAATTTCATCTACGGTGGTCTTGATACGAAACCATCATGTTCTATCTACAACAGATTCTTCACTCTTAGGACCCTGAAAAGTGGACTTACCTACTAACAGGACGTTCGACCTCTCTCTATCAGGATCATCATCCACATTTGCAAAAACCGAGGCACCTTATGTTCCTATCGATTACACCTACTTTGGAAGGTTTTTGGCTCATGGGAATCGACATCATCTGAATCATTATTAGTGTCAACCATGCAGCCTCCGTGTATCATTAAAGACCACAACACTTCTCACATCTCCATCATCTTCAAAATCTATGGTTTAGGATTTAAACCTCTTTCAAAAGCCATCATGTCTCACTTACTTCCATCTCGAGTGCCCAAGACTGCTCCTCCAGATGTCCAAGGAACCATAAGATGATCCCTAAAAAGACTGGCTAACCTAACAGACAGGTTCTTTCACCTCGGCAGTCTGTTAAAGTAACGATGAGGCGCCTTCATCATCTCCGTCCTAAATCTTCATCTACCGGGATCAATACCGATTTCCTTAGGGCCGCTAGCCTATCCAAGACTAACATCCAGGTCCACTTCCATACCGATTAAATCATATAACCCCTGAAAGGAGTTGGAGACCGACCTGGTCTAACTCTGATCTGATTTGTGCTTAACATCATACCCCGGGTCATGATGCTAAGGGATGTAATGCTCTTCAATTTGTCGTCAACAACCTATCTGGGGGCAGAGTGATTCATTCTGCTGGAGGAGGAGAAACTAGTATCCTTCTGACATGTCTACGCTTCTCAACTGAAGCCCCAACTGATCGACCTTAGATCTATAGGGACTTCCACTCCAAACGACCCTCGCATCATCTCAAGGTCAGCACAGTCTCTTAATCGCCACTAGGAACCCAGGAGACTATGATAATCCACTTTTCTTTCCACACCATCGTCAAGCTTTTGCTTGGACATATGAGGATATGCCGAAGGAGTTCGATCCTTCGATCATTATGGTCCACGACCTTGGGTCATCTATTCGTGCTTCACCAACGGGCTCAAATTCCTGTGTCAGTTAAACAGAAAATTATGTAACAACTGCACCCTAGAGCTAGCCGGTCAAAATGTCTCTGTTAAAGAACTCATTGCAGTGCTTGCTCTCGGCTAACTTCATCCAGGCTCTGATCGATTATCTGCATTGCAATCGCAGCGAATTCCAGATGTAGTACCAATAACTTAAAGCTGATTGTTGGTTTGAATAGACCATCAACCACCATTTGTACCGAACTTTCGGAAATCTCAATCTTGCTTGTCTTCAAAGGATTTGGAGGCTTTTCTCTTTATCCTAGTCCATATCGACCAACTCTACGATTAAAACTGCGGGTCATGAGATGCTTTCTCTTAGTGGATGGTGCACTCAACGTCATATAATCAAATTCTCATTCGAGCACCGGAAGTTACCAAAGAACGTAGTGTCACCCCCGACTTTCTCCCTTCGATCATTTAACGACCAGCTTGCAGGGACATTTTGTTATCTGTGGTCATACCCTTTCGAGTAGGTAAGAAGCTGCAGGAGCGAACTCTTATACATTGTCGAAGGAAAATTCCACTATAATATGATCCTCGGACGCTCTTACATGATCTCTTACACAAAACTGTGGAAGATTACGTTGACAATCTCCTCGGTAAATCCAAACGTCATCAGGATCATCTTTTCATCCTTGCACATCTCTTTGAGAGGCTTATCCACTTTTGTCTTCATCTAAATCCATCTAAGTGCGTGTTTGGCATTCTCACTGGTAAACTTTTAGGTTTTATCATTTCCATCAGGGGTATTGAAGTGGACCCCACAAAAATAAAAGCTATCCTTGAGATGCCTCCCCCTTCTAACTTAAAGCAACTCCGTAGTCTCCAAGGACGTCTTCAATCAGTACGTCGTTTCATCTCACAATTGTTGGACCATTGTCAACCTTTTCACTATCTCCTCCGTAAGGATGTTCATTTTGAATGGGATGAACATTGCCAAAAGGCCTTTGATGATCTCAAAGCTTATCTTCTTTCTCCACCTGTGATTACACCTCCACGCGAGGGGGAGCCTTTCTATCTTTATATCTCTGTGACTGACCATGCTCTGGGAGCCATGATTTCACATCGGGACACTTGTGGTAAAGAATAAGCTGTCTATTACATTAGTCGCACCCTCCATGAGTATGAAACACGTTATTCTGAAGCTGAAAAGCTGTGTTGTGCTCTCTTCTTCGCAACTTCTAAGCTTCCTCATTACCTCCTTAATCACAAAACTTACATTGTCACAAGTGTCAATCCACTCAAGACAATTCATGCAAAGCCTTATCAAAATGATCATATCACTCGTTGGCTCATGCTTATGATAGAATTTGACCTCGAGTTTATCCCGCAAAAGTCTATCAAGGGTCAGGTTATTGCAGATCAATTAGCTGATGCTCCTCTTCCAGACACTCAAAACCCCCTTGCTCAATTCCCCGATGAATATATCCAACAAATTGATTTTGGTCTATCTCCATTTAAAGTAAAGCTCTTCTTTGATGGATCCAAATGCCAGCAAGGGGGAGGTGCAGGTTTCGTAATGATTCCTCCTTGGGGTATGCCTATCCCAGTCGCACACAAATTGAACTTTGAGTGCACCAATAATATGGCTGAATATGAAGCTCTTGTCTTGGGTCTTCAAGATGCCATTAATCTCGGTGCTCGTCATATTGACATCTTCGGTGATTCTAAACTCATCGTTAATCAAGTCACGGGTGTTTATCAATGCAAGAATGATATCCTTAAAAAATATCGTGATATCGTTCTTGCTCAACTCCAATCTTTTGATAAATTCACTATCCAAGCTATTCCTCGCACTGCAAATCGATTCACAGATACAATGGCTTTGTTAGCCTCACTTATCCCACCTTTTACCGAGGACTCGCGACTTTATGTGGTTGTACAACGATTAGATCAACCATCTCATCTTAGGCAACTAACCTCAATCCATGCTGTCACAACCCATACTCAGGATGAGTGGTATCAACATATTGTTGATTATCTATCTCATTTGGTGCTTCCTCCAGATCTGACTTCCAATGGTATAAGATCCTTTATCCAACGCGCTAATCACTATACTATTCTAGGTGGGATTCTTTACAAGCGTGGCTTTGATGGTATTTTGCTTCGGTGCCTCAAAACCCATGAATCATCTAAAGCTATCCAGGAGGTCCATGACTGTATCTGTGGTGGACATTTTAGTGGCTTAGCTGTAGCTAAACGCATCTTACGTTTGGGATATTATTGGCCTTCTCTTAATCAAGATTGTTGTGAATACACTAAGAAATGTGTCAAGTGTCAACAACATTCCAATCTCACACATATCCCTAGTCAAGCTTTGCAACCTACAGCGGATTTGTGGCCTTTTTCGCAATGGGGTCTTGATCTTATTGGTCTCATCAATCCCCGTTCTTCACAGTGTCATCATTCTATCATTACTGCCACTGAGTACTTTACTTAGTGGGTGGAGGCTATCCCTCTTTCTTCAACAAAGGCTAAACCCATAGTTGATTTCGTCTATCAACACATCATTTGTCGCTTTGGCGTTCCACACAAGCTAATCACAGATAATGGTAAGTCATTCAAGAATGTTGATTTGCAGAACCTCTGCAACGCTTTCAATATCAAAATCAGTTTTTCTTCTCCATACTATCCTCAAGCTAATGGTCAGGCCGAAACTTCCAATAAAAATTTACGTAATATCCTCGCAAAGGTAACTAGTCGAGCTGGTAGGGATTGGCATTTACATATCCCTTTTTCTCTCTGGGCCTATCGGACTAGCATTCGTACTCCTACTGGTGCTACTCCCTTCTCTCTCATCTATGGGTCTGAGGCTGTTCTTCCTTTGGAAGTCCAAATCCCATCTCTCTGTGTTTCTCTTAGAGAATTTGTCTCCGATGAGGACTATCATCAAAATCGTCTAGCACAACTTGAATTATTAGATGAGCGGCGTCTCAACACTCTTGAACATCATCAAGTCTATCTTGAGCATGTCAAACGTGCTTATAACAAGCACTTGCAGCACCGTGACTTCAAAATTGGTGATCTTGTTCTTAAAGAAAACCAAAATGTCACTACACTCGAAAGAAGTCAACGTGGCAAGTTTGCTCCTAACTGGATGGGCCCGTACATTATCACTCATAAATATGGATCTGGGGCTTATCATTTATCTTCCATGGATGGTATACCTGAAGCAGAACATCTTAATGCCTTGCATCTACAGCCCTTCTACTGTTAAAATCTATCTTACACAAATCTAGTCGCAACACAGATCTTTCATCCGTCTAAACAACCAGTCATCTACTTTCATGGTGATTCAAAACTATGTGGTTCTCCGCCTATTGCCTCTTTTACCTTAAATATGAGTATCACGGCTCTACTCATGGCATTTTTCTTTTGGATATGTTCCTCCTCATGGTAGGAATACCTTAATCACCACTTCATTCGTCCCAAGTGCTTATCTTAATCGGATCTACTCGGGGCATGAGTGCATGTTCTTTATACGTTTTCTTCCCTTCTATCTGATCTATCTAGGTCCTAAACTCAGCTTCTTCCAAAAAGATTCTTACACAAAAAAAAAAAAAAGATGCTATCCAAAAAAGATAGACTGATCCCTTAAAGGACAGCTATCCATACATTATCAAATGAATCAATATAGGATATATATATATATATGTATATAGACCATGCCCTTGAAGGATGGCTATCATCAAAATTGAAAATACAGACTGCTCCCTTGAAGGACGGCTGTTTCTTAAAGGAATATTCAAGGCTTCTTGCAATTGATCAGCCTTTCAGTCAGTTTGTACACTTTTTAGCATCGCTGAAAGACTTCCCGTATTGATCAGTCTTTCCATATCTAGCAAACTTCCCCGCATTGATCATTTTGCTTTTCTGCCAAAATCATGAAGTTGAGATTTAAGACCTTTTGTCGATCATATGGAGAATCCTATTATAGACATGTATTATGTCCCTTGTAAATTCCGACAAGATACTTACTTACTGCTCCTTTCGTTTCCCTCCTAAATCTGTTTTGCGGCTAGTTAGTGTCAGGTTTATTTTAACCTCATATGAGGGCCTTACATGCATGATATTGGGATTTCCTATCCGGATTCTATCTATGGTCGGTTGGAAGTCCAACTTATCATTTTATTTCTTATCCGGATTTATTTTCTTCATTTTTAGTCAAGGTCGTTTTCATTACATCCTGGGCTCTCGCAAAGAGTATTCCCCATTATTCTTTGTTTTTCATCCAGTCAAATTGACATTTCACATGTTAATTTAATCAAAATTTATCTTCTATCCAATTTCATCTTATCTATCAAAGCATGTATTGTCAACACATGTGGATCTGGCTATCTATGTTCATCAAAATTAAATTAACATCTCAAACATGCCGAGTACATCAATCACATCTATCCATCTATCCATCAAAATATCTAAAAAATGGTGCATCCAAGTTACACTACATATATCTATATCCATTTTTCATCAAAATAAAATCCATACATCAATCACATCTATCTATCTATCCATCAAAATATCGAAAAATATGTACATCCAAGTTACATTACATCTATCTATCTCTATTTTTCATCAAAATTATATCCACATATCAATCACATCAAGTCACATCTATCTTTATCCTCTATCAGTCTATATCTATCCAATCACATCTATTCATCATCTATCAGTCTATATCTATATCCATCACAATTACGCTACATCTATCCATGTATATCAAAATCAAAAGCATGAAAACAATTATATGACAAATGAAATGATGAATCTATATATACATGTGTGTCTGTACAACAAAAATGGGAGGCTTCCAATCAAGCCATCTTTACAGTGCCTTCCAATCGAGGCTACATCACTACATGGATACAAAATCTATCAATCCCTATATAGTAAAATCCGATGCATGGAGGACACTATCTCCTCCACCCTCCTCTGGACCAGGCTGTCTCTCTTGGCCGCCGCCTATCGAGCTAGACGCACCTGCTGCTGGAGGTCTCTGCCCACCTCGGTCTCTCCCGGTGCTCCCTCCACCTAAGGCCCCACTCGCTGTGGCTGTCGCTGATCTCCTCCTTGCCCCGTACCGAGGCACATCTGGGGCATGCTGCGCTAAGGCATCCTCATAGTATCTCACCTCAGCGAGGAGAGACTGATATCTGCTCAAGCTCACGGTACCCGGTGCTCGTAATGGTGCTTCTGGTGCTGCTGGGGCTGCTGGCGCTGCTGGTGGTGCTCCTCCTAGGGTCATACCCTATGTACCAGACTCCGACATGATACCTGTCTCCCCATATTTGGCCCTAAGGGCCTCCTTATGTCGATAATAGCGATCCCTCTGTTGGATCACTGTATCTCGCTCCTGGCGAGCGGTGTCTCTCTCCAAAATTAGGGCATCCCTCTCCTCTGTCAGAGCCCTGATCTCCTCAAGAGCTACCTGATGTGTCTGTGTCAAGGTGGCATGCTCTCCCTCCAGTCTATCCAGCATCGTAGCTATGTCCTCCTCGTCAGCATCTATAGATGCTGGGAGATGTCGTGGTAGCTCTATATCATACCATGCTGCATAACCCTCATCTACCCCTGCATCATCATCACTGTCTGTGGAGGGTGGGGCCTCTCTCAATGGATCTGCCGGGATCAAAATCGGTAGATCAGTCTCCCTGCTATCTCGCCTATAAGGCGTGTAAGTGGTCGGCACTGTCTGCACTAGGCCGAACTGTCTCAATACTCGCACAAACGGGACTCGCTCCCACATATCAGGCCTGCGGCCCCTAACGACCCTGCTCCGTCTCAATGCCACCAAGTGAGCATCCTGACCAGCCCATGTCAGAAATACTCGATATGGCCTCCAGATGACCTGATCCGGTGTCAGCATCCTGAAATGCTCAGTGTACCAATCGGCCGATCTCCCTGTATCCCCAGCGGCCATGTCAGCCCGCCATCGCCGGAATCCATAATCAATACCTCCCACTGCTGCTGGCATCCAAGGAAGCCCGGATGGCCTGATCACCGCTATATGCTCATATGCCCAGCAATGGAGCACAAAACTGACATCAATACCTGTCCTCCGGCCGGTGGTGTACATCCATAGCTCGTAATATATTTGAGCTATCAAGGCATCAACAAAGGCAAATACCTGCCTGAACTGTAGAATGTCGCAAACGCAGTCTAATAATAATAGTGGGAATCTCCCACCTCCTGAATCTGGCAGAGAAAAATAGGATATCGCCATCTAAATCAGAACTATCTATCTACTCCGGGGGCTATCCTATCTATACTGTGAGGCTATCCGCACTGCCCCAGACACTATCTTTGAATCATCTGCCCTATCTCTATATAATCGAACTAGGGCCCTTTGCTGCTGCTCTTGCGGTGTAATCTCGATCGGGTCCCCAGTGATCAGCAGTCTCAAAATCCTATATATGTCCTCGTGGGTGATGGTCATCTCACCCGTCCTAAACCAAAAAGTGCACGTATGGCTATCCCACCGTCGCACTAGTGCCCGCATCAGCTCCACATCTCGCGGCACTCGTCTGTAGTATCTAAAGCCCCCGAGTCCGGCTAACTCTAAATGCCGCCAATCTGCATCAGTCACATCAGGGAGAATAGTCTCCAGTAACTCGGGAATAGCATCCCTCATGTGTAGAGCCTCTCGTGCCTGCACCCATGACAGCAAGAGCAATGTTAGTCTCGTATTTACCCAAATCAGAACATCGAAAACAAAAACAAAAATTTAATCTATTCCAATCGGCGTCGATTTAATAAAATCGGCATCGTTTATTTCTAGTTGACGCCGATTATACCAATCGACGCCGATTGACTGTCCGGACATAAATCAGACCCTGGCCTCCCACAAAAAAACAAAAAAAATCAAACATAAAAAAAAATAAAAAATGAATGAAATACAATGGGTTCAAGAAGAACCACTTACCCCAGGTCGTGTCCTCCTGTGCTTCTGACCGCTCCCAGAGGCTTCCATGGTGCTCAAATCCAAATTCTGACTCTCTCTGAATCAATCGTCACGATGAAAATAAATCGTTTACGTTTTCCGTTCGCATATTTATATGCGCTATGATTGGTCGGCACCGATTTTGTTGATCAACGCTGTTTATTTTGGTCATCGCCGATTGCTCTGATTGCCGCCGATTTTACATATCTTTTTGCCATAGTGTTGATGCTTGGCTTACTTATCTATCTGATCATTATTATGTGCTGAATATTGCCTTTCGGCGCATCTTTTCGATATCATCGTCTATTTCGGGTTTGTTCCCTTTGCGTGGGACACTCGTACTATTTTACAGCCCTCCTTACACTCATGGGTCTGTAGGTACTAACGTCATCTCATGAGGAGACCGTCTAGTTTGCCCTACCAATGTGAGTTCCATAGGTTGCTGCCTTTTTATTTATTTTTGTACATTGTTAATGATCAGATCTACTCCAGACATCCGACTGGGGCATCCTGCGTTTTCATCTACCTCTTTCAAACTTGGGATCGTCTGTTCTATCACCCATCCCATCCCTAGTTTGAGGGGGATCACATCATCACTTTTTTTACCCTTCTTCCATCTCCTTGTTTTTGTCTCATAACCTTGCTTATCACAAGTTACTTGACAAAAAGGGGTAAAATGTAGACACCTAAAATTGATTATCCAATCTGGTGTCCCTTGTGCGCGTTTGCTCTCTCTCTGGTAACCCGGGGCACATTTGCGTCACCACTATCCCCTTGGAAAATTATCTGATTTGTGATTTAAACACCTATCTTAAGTTTAATTCACCCCATTATATCTTACCCGTGAGTAATTAAATATTAAATATTTAATTACACCTCTTCCCATGTATCTTAACCACTTATCTACCCCAAATTTATTCTATCTATGTATCACCCCTATTTTTCCTCTTCCCCAAGCGGGATATTTCCCATATTTGGGGTAACTCTTATCTTTCTAGAAATCGTTCATCTTGGCCATCTCGGGAGCCTGTTCTGCAATCGGCGCCGACCGATACGGTCGGCGCCGATTATAAGTAGAAGCCAAGAACTCATTTCTAGGGACGAAAAGAGGAGGAAGAACACACGCACGAACAGAGAGAGAGAGAAAGAGACAAATCGCAAAAGAGACACAAGTTGTAAGAAAAAGAGATCTTTTAGCATCAAGTGTATCAAATGAGAGCGGATCCTGTCCGAATCAATCCCTAAGAGGAGCACCGTTACTCTGCTCTTATCACATCAACATCGCACGTATCCATCGATCTTCTGGTGACTCCGTTCCAGTATCTCACCAACTTCGGCACATCCAGCAGACGTTGATGATCTGGCCTTCACTTTCTGATTTTTGGATCTTCTTGCACTGTCCCCGATTAACCGATCTGCTTTCAGTCGACGCCGATCTTTTTCAGTCGACGCCGATTCTTCATAACCAATGCCGATCACATCATTCGACGCCGATTATACATAATCGACGCCGATCATCCTGCAGACAGGTAAAAGGACACAGGTAACACAAATCTAGCTTTATTTCATAGTTTCCTGTTCTCTATTGCTTTCTGTCTACTGTTTAGATTCTGTTTCATTACTGTAATTAGAAAATCTAGTCTTTACGTACATCTTTTATCATGTATGCTTCTCTGCTTAATTGAAAACGTGGACTAACATCCGCCGAGGAAGCTTATCGCTTCCCGGACCCGCTTCTCGGGAAGTCCACCTAAATACCTTTTAACGTGGTCTTTTTCTGTCAAGCATCGGTGTCTTGCAGGTTACTCGGATCTATTGTGCGAATTGTTCGTGTGCGCCCATCTTATCTACATCGGCTTCCTCATCCGTCTACATCTTCGGATCTTATCCATCAGGTATCAATTTCATTGGAGTTTTTTAGGGTTTTTGTGTTTAGTTTGGTACATTAACTTGGACAGGTAACAAGCACAAAATCCTTGATCTACACCTCGTGAAAACTTGTCTCAAATAAGAGAGGTGTTCTGCTGCATTTTTGGAAAAAAACAGTGATATTATCAAGGTAAATCAGCACCACGTTGTTAATCAAACCTTTGAACGCCATGTCCATTGCTCTTTGGAAGGTAGCACGAGTATTGGACAGCCTAAATGGCATCTTCCTGTATGCAAAAGTCCCCCATTTGGTTGTGAAGGCTGTCTTGAACTGGTCTTCTTCCTTCACCATAATCTGATTGTAGTCAGAGTAGCCATCAAGTAGTGAAAACCTCTCGGAGCCAGCCACAACTTGCAAGATTTGCTCCATGGAAGGGAGTGGGTAATGGTCCTTGAGAGATGCTCTATTTAAGTCTCTGAAATCAACACACAATCTAATCTCTTCACTCTTCTTTCTGACTGGAACTAAGTTGGCAAACCAAGTAGAATGCTTGATTGGAAATATGATTCTTGACTCAATCAAATTGTGCAATTCCTTCCTCATGAGAGGTTCCATGTGTGGATTGACTGGCCTTTGTTTCTGCCTGATGGGCTTAGTATTTGGGTCTAACTCAATGGTGGGATGAGCTAACTTGGGATTGAAACCTTTCAAATCTTCGTAGCTCCAAGAAAACACATCTGGGAATTCTTGACACAACTGCATGAAGTCATACCTTTCTTGTTCAGTTGTCATCTTTCCAATTTGCAATGGTTTGTTCTCTTCTACCAAGATGGATACTGAATCCTCTCTCTTGACCTGAATGTTTTCTTTCTCCTTTATAAGCTGATCATTGGGATTAAAAATGGACTCCAAAGTGATAAGTCCCTTAGGCAGCTTGTTAGTTCTCAGCTGTACCACCTGGTCACCATATTGTTGTTCTAACTTTTCTTGATTCTTAGTCGAGAACTCAGCTTCTTCTTGCAAGAAATGGATGATTTGTTGGTCATTCTCAAACACTTGCCAACTGACATTATTATCTGGCACTGAAGGCCTCACAATCACGTGGATGTTTGGCTGTACCTTGTATTTTTGAATGATTTCCACAATGTCAAAGGCTGCCCCTACTGCTGCAAGCTTGTCAGCAGCTTGATTCTCTTTCCTAGGAATGGATTTGATGGCAAAAGCCTCAAAATCTTCCATGAGGTCCCACACCCTGTTCTTGTAGCACCTGAGTAGATCATTCTTGGCAGCATGCTATCCCTTGACCTGATTTACAATCAATTCACTATCACCAAAGACTTGCAAGTTCTTTATTTTCTTCTTGATTGCCCAATGCATCCCTTGCACCAAGGCTTCATATTCAGCAGTGTTATTGGAGCATGCAAACTGAAATCTAAAAGTTGAATAGTACCTTACTCCTTAAGGTGAAACAAGCATGGCTCCACCTCTTGCACCTTGTCTACTCCTTGATCCATCAAAAAATAGCTGCCATACCTCATTGTCATCTTCATGGTTTGGCTTGGTGATGCTAGGAATAGGCTGATTTTCTTCTTGTATGTAATAGACCCCTAGCTCATATTCTTCCACTTCTTGATAAGGATCAAAAGCATGTACCTTGTTTGCCCATTCACCAAGAGTTAGATCCGGGATGCTTCCAACCTTGGTGTCAGCTTCATCGGTGCTTGGGTGGTCTTATTGATCAAATGCTGAATAATTGGCGTTGATCTGACTTGGAGTGTAAGGCTCAATGTGGAATTTTGCAATAGGTTCAGACCTGATTGTAGCCCTAGTTCCATACCTCGTTCTGAACAACATGTGTGACCAATCAGCAGACAAATATCCCCCAATCTTGGCTGTGAAGTCCCTTGACAAGCATAGGGAAAAGAGTGGTAGAAGGTCTATGACTGATACATCTTGTAAAACAACAACATTTGGTCATGCATGCAAGGTAAGACTCAAGTTTCTAATCACCCCAACTGTTGTTACTGCTGTCCCATCCAGCTGTACTACCCCTTTGGATATGGTTTCATACTGGAGCCCTAGCTGATCAGCTATTTGTTTAGGCATCACTGAGCTACTTGCCCCTGAATCTATCATGCAATTGTGCACTAACTGATTTCCAATGATTAATGAAACATAGAAAGGAGGGGGATTCAACATTTTACCTTGTTGTCCTCCATGATTTCCCTCAGGCTGGGCAGCATTTGTGAGCACTTTCTCTTGCATCTGAACTTGCTAATTCGAAGTTGGCCAGTCCTTCATGGTAGCTTGTAACAAGTCTCTTTGGCCTAGGATAGATAGGGATTCCCACATTGATATATTAACATTTGTCTTCTTCATGTGATCAATGATATTGAATGGTGATGAAGGATCTCTTTGTTGTCCCTTTGCTCGTACATTCACTCCTTGCACGTGGGCAGCAATAACTGGTATTTGAGTTGGTCTAGGAGATATTCTTGGCTGCCCTTGTGCATTTGAAATTGGATTTTGCTTGCCAACTATTTGTGGAGCCATGGAAGGTTGTGGATTGGTTGGAGCTAATGGTTGTTCTTCACCCAAATTCCTTCTTTTTGACCTTGTGTTGGCTGCAACACCTTGAGAAACTACTTGATTCATGCCACAAAAATCTTTTGGTTGCTAGTTTACCAATGTGGTGTCATTTGGGGCTGATTGTTGTTGGAATGTTTCTTGTTGTTGGTTGTTTCCTTCACTGCCTTCACCCTCCACACCAGTAGTTGTCACCATTAATGCTTGATTCAAAGCACCATTAAAGCACATGGATTGGTTATGAGGTTCATTGCATGGAAAACACTAGTCATACTCCTGAGTAATGTTGTTTTGTGTTGGCACCAATGCCTTAGAGGTAGATATGGAATTTGGATTGTAGGGCTAAAATGGTCTATTGGTAGGAGGCCTTGTTTGATTCATATTTGCAGCTGGATTAGGAGGTCTTTGTGGTTGGTATGGCTGCCTGTTGGACTGAGCTTGGGGCTGGTAAGAAGGTCTAAAACCTTGGGCTTGCTGCCTCTTGAGAGTGACCAGCTCATTGCCTAGGTTTTGCAATTGCTTCATGACTTCTTGAAGCTCATTTGGGGCACTTAGAGACGAAGTAGAAGCTTCATTTGAACTCTTATTTCTAGGATTGGGAGAAGGAGCCAAATTAGGTGCTTGATTGGTATTTGGACTCTCTAAACTTGGAAACAATGGCATGGAAGGTCTAGGGGCTAGTTTTCCAGCTTGAATCAAACAATTTTCAGCCATAATGGCAATGCTATAAGCCATAGGGATAGTTATGCCTCCCATGGACTGAATCAACATAGAAATATCAGAATTTAGAGCTTTGAGATAGTAGAGAAAAGTACCTTCTGCTGTTGGTCTGACTACCACTGGAATTCTCTCCCAAGTCTTTTAAAATCTGAAGTTGAAATCAGTCAGCTACTCATTGGGAGCTCTCTTGATGGTTGTCAGCTGCTCCAAAAGAGACAAGTTGTCTCCCTTCTCTCTAAATTACTCATGGAGTGCTATACATAGCTGATTCTAATTTGTGATAGAACCAGCTCCAAGGCTTCTAAACCATTACAATGCTTTTCCCTTGAATGAAGATGTCAGCAATTTGACAGCGACTTACATTTCATTGATTTCATGAATTGCACAAAGATTGGCAATGTCTTTAACATGACCACCTGGAGTAGTCTGATTTTCTCCAGTGAAGTAGGGAATGTTCTTCAAGGCTGCAATTGGAATTGGATGTTGTGCATTGAGGGAAAGTGGGCTGCTGCCTGTGAAGTTGACATAGGGGCAAGTGGGCTGCTACCTGTGAGAGAGTTCTATTTGGTGGAGATGGAGACCTTTGGATTCTCCTCCCACCTTGCCTTACTCTTGGAGATAACTACAGATATTCAAACAACACCTCTTCTTCTCCAGCTCATAACCTTGTGGTGATCCTTCTTATGATTTTTTAGGCCTGCACTGCTCAAACCAGTTGATTCTTCCCCTTGGAGTCACCAGATATGCAAATTATAGCTCTTTTCAAGTAAGAAAATTGGAGCGGATGCACATCAACTTTTCTGCAATAAAAATGAGACCTCTAAGGTCCCACCAGGCATGCCAAAACTGTTGTTGCAAATCAACAGCACCCCTGGATGCAAATCAAGGTTCTAAATGATGTTTAGAGCATCCAGTGTGATTACACAACATGGAAACCTCTCTCCAAGTGTGGGATTTGTGAAAATTAGAGAGGAATCTCTAGAATAGAGGATGGTTCCTCAAACCCCTCTGATTTAGATCTATATTTTTCACAACTACAGAGGTTCTAATCCTAATTCTACCCTAGATTGCAAGGAGACAGGGATAAAAATGCAAAAATGAAACTAAACTAAAGATGGTGATGCACCAAAAGGAGTGGTGAAACATTTTTTTCATGTAAATAGACACAAATTCATGAAATGCAATAAGGGAAAACATACACAAGCTGATAGATGTAATTAGAGGTCTTAAAATGAAGTAAAACAATACAAACAGAGGACTGAAAGCATTCATAGAGTTTGCACTGTCAATTCCATGTAAAAATCTCTTGCATTCCACCATCAAAGAGGTATAAACCTATTACAAATTGTGAAAAAGGTATGATTCTTTAAACTATCACTTGCTGGAGGTGAAAGAAGAAGTTTGCAATGCCAAAAAGTGTTCAACCGTGAAGAAATGAGCCAAATCTAGCTTTTACAGTACATGGGTCAAGCCCAGGAGAGAGAACATGAAAAACACATGGGAGCCATCCCTCATTGATGGAAAATGCATTAAAACATCATGGAGGACCTTACAAACCCATACCCTATCATTTTTCACCATATTGGAGAAGAATGCGACCCATTCTGTATTAAATTTGGTTGTTGAAATGTCATTTCTGGCCATGGACACGTACCAGAACTGTTTTTGAATTTTATCTCTCCAAAATGAACCAAAATTAGAAATTGACTATGGAATCATGTAGATAATTTTAACAGCTTTCCAATGATATAAAGAACATGAAAATATGAGCTCTGGATCAAAAGATATGATCGTTTGAAGATTTAGGGAAAAAACGGCCCCAAACGGATCGGCGGGAAAAAATTTCAAATTTTACCTCTTTTTTGTCTTTGGAAAAAGTTTCAAAAATTCCCTGCGCTCCATTGGTTGGATGCCACGTGGCAGCTTCCTATTGGCTATGGGCCTCAAATGGAAAATTTTTCCACAAAAACTCCGCCGAGCCATAACTTGAAAAATATAAGGAGTTAGGAGGCAAACTTTACCTTTCTGGAAAGCTGAGAGAGAGCTCTATCTGATGGTGCCATTTCCAAAAAGACTTGAGTGCCTGAAAATCAAAAAATTTAGATTGAGGCACTAGAGATGCAAGAACACAAGGAGTTAGCCACAAAAACGAGCTAGGGCACCATTTTGGATAACAATTAGCTTGAGTGGTTGCTTTAAGCTTTATCCTTGTTCTAGCAACACAAAAGCTTGTGTTGCGATCCATCTACTGAAGGATGGAGCTGGAGTATGGTGGAGGAAAGAGGAGAAGAAGCTCCATATAGATTCGGAGATAGTCACTTGGGAGCTATTTGAGGAGAGTGTTGTTGCAAATCAGCAACACCCCCTAGATATTGATCATATTTCTAGTTTGATCATACTAGCATCCAGTGTGATTGCACAACATTGAATCCTTTCCCCAAGTGTGGGAATTACAAAATGATAAAGGAATCTCCAGTTTAGAGGTTGGTTCCTCAATTCCTCTGGTCAGATTTATCACTTACAAGTTGTAGAGGTCTTGTTATCCAAAATTGACCCCTCAAGGTAATTTTGATAACATGCATCAAATTATTCAGTCCCGAGCAAGTAGTTTGATTCAAGGCCCGAAATCATGTTTTTGGGGCCTGCTCAGCTTCTCTCTAACTCTTCCATCCAAGAAGAAATCCCAACAAGTTGAGAAAATGGAAAAAATGTAAAAAATAAGGTTGCAGGACTGTTTTAAAGCATTTCGGGTGTGAAGGGTTCGGGTCGTATTGAGGTTCATCGTACCAAGCTTGGGGCCTAAAAAGCAAATAAAATCAGTTAAGTCATACATTTTTGTCCCAGGTGGTCCATGGGACAGCTGGGACGTCAGTACACGTGGGACGCGAATCGGCCGATTTGCTGAAAGACGATCCATTTTGGGCAGTTCAGGGATTTTTGTCTGGGACAGCCGGGACAAAAGTATGCGAGGGACGCGAAAAGGTGAAAAGGCCGCAAAAGAGACAAGGAAGCCCAAATCAGTCGATGTGGGAGAATTTGTTCGGGACAGCCGGGAAAAAAGTACGTGTGGGACGCGAAAAGCTGAAACAACCGAAGGCAAAGAAGAAAAGTCAACGTTTGACCCGTGAACTTCAAACGGCCATAACTTTTGACTCCAAGCTCCGATTTTCACAAAATTGGACTTTCTGGAGCGAGCACGACATATGATTTCTTATTTTTAATAAGGGTATATATATTTAAATAAAATAAATATATTCAGCTCCAGTCAGTTAATGCTCATTCCCGTCAAATGACAGAAAATGCCTGCCAGACCCAAAATAGCTGTCCGCACTCAGAAGGCCATAAATTTTTCATTTCTCAACGAAATCACACAAAATTGGTACCATTGAAATCATGGATCCGATCCCAACTCACAGTAATCAAGAAATTCTAGATTTGATGAGATATTGGTGGGAAGTTTTCACAAAACGTGGATGGGTTCATAATAGTGTTTTATTTGGTGGTTGGGAGTGCAATTAAGAGGCATGGTCATCATTCTTTCTCTGCTTCAGCACCTGGGAACAGTATGGGGAGCCTTTTTCAAGAAATATATAATATTTTACTTCATTTAATGCCTCTTACAAGTGGTTGAAGGACAGATTTCAGGATTTCCATTTTCCCTTCTCTTTCCCTTCTCATTTTTCTATAAATTGGAGTGTTGGGCTCATTATAAAGGGGGGTAGTTTTTGTAGCAAAGCTCTGCCAAAATTTCTTTGTGAAGCTGATGTGTTACAAGCCCTTGTTGTGGACTCCTTGCATGGTGATCCAAGCCCTTATCTTGTAGCCGATTGAACTTTGCATACCAGGAAGCAATAAAATACAAGTTTGTGGATGTATCTTCCCCTACTGTGTTTTCTTGCATTCTTCTTGCCCCTTTAACCTTGATTACAAGAATATTGTGTCTATTATTATGTTCTTGTAGGGATCCATTATCATTGTGTACGTTTGAAATATTGTTGTAAAATGCATTTTGCTAGATTATGGAGAACTATCATCACCCCTTCTAATGTGCACTTTGCTTCTATATCTCACACATTTGAAGACTACTCTCACACCCTCCTTTTCTGGTGTATCACCGCTGTAGTGTAGGATTTCATATTATGCATTCTCTCTCCCTGGTCCCTTGGAAATTTAGGTTAGAATAGTTAGTTTCCCCTACATTAGAGTAGATTGTGGCAGGTAGTTTAGGAGCAAAAACCAACTTTCTCTGGAGGTCTATCTCAAGTAGCAAGTCCCACAACTTCGAGATAGTATCCATGTTATCCAATCACACCATGAGTTCAAGTATATGCACTTGTATAAATATAGGGGTGTTGTGATTTGGTGATAACAGGTTTATATTCCTAATCCTACCCTGAATTCCAAAGGAGACAGAGATAGAGAATGCAGATAAACTAAAACTAATGCTAATAGGTGATACACCAAAGGAGTGGTAAGCATTTCTCACTTTTGTAGATTGAAGCCATTCATAAAATGCAACAAAACAATATGCACAAACTGATAACTATAATGAAGAATCAGAAATTAGTCAAACAACACTAGTAGAGGATGAAGGATTAATCACAGGGCTTGTATTGTTATTTTAACATCAAAATCACTTACATTACAACACCTGAGAGGAAAAAATAAGTTGCAGTTCTTAGAAAAGGTCTGTTATTCTGCCAAAATCACTACCAAGGTGAAAATGGGACCTGCAATACATAAAAAATGTTCAACCCTTTGAAAATGAGCCAAATCTGGCTTTTACAATGCAAGGGACGAGCCCAGGAGAGAGAAACGTGGGAAAACATGGGAGAGGTTCAATCATTGACTAAAATGCATTCAAAAAAGCATGGGCATCCTTATAGACCCATTCCCTGACATTTTTAACCATGCTAGGAGAGAATGCGAGCCATTCTTCATTAAAAATGGTGGTTGAAACGTCATTTCTACTCATCACCACATGCCGAAGACATTTTTTTATTTTCTCTCTCCAAACTCCATAAAAATGTAAAATTGACCCTGGAATCTTGTAGAGAATTTCACCAAATTTCCATTTATATAAAGAACATGAAAAACCAATCTCTGGATCGAAAGATATGGCGATTTGAAATTTTAGGGCAAAACAGGGCCAAATCGGGCGGCGAGCAAAAAATTTGAATTTTTACCTTTTTGGTCATTTTGGAAAATTTTCCAAAATTTCCCCATGCTTCGTATTTCCAAGTGCCACGTGGCACATCCTTATTGGGTACGGGCCCATCTTGCTCTATTTTCCTTCACTTTGTACTTTGGAAAATTTTCCAAAATTTCCCCGTGGGGCCGATGAGCTTGGGACACATGGCAAGCACTGATTGGGTACGAGTTTGCCTCTCCAAATTTTTTTGTGGAATTTCCTTAAGTTTCAGTGCCACCTAGACATGTGGTGAGATCCTATTGGCTCACAAAAGGGGGGCAGACTTTCCTTTTTAAATTTCCTTCATTTTTCTCCTTAGGAAAATTTCCCAAGTTCTCCCCTCGCTTCACCACTTTAGGACACGTGGCAACACATTACTGGATGCGGGCTCTAGTGGAAAATATTTCCTTTTGTGCCAACACTTTGGGAAAAGGTCCTAATTTCATCCCGCACTCCGCCATTCCACACTCCAGTGACATGTGGCCTGATGCGATTGGTCATTGGGGAAAGGGGCCAGAAATCCTCCATTGGGATTTTTGCAAAACATTTTGCTAAAAATCCAACTTCTCCTCTACCCTCCACCTTTCTAGCTCCTTAGGACACGTGGTGTGTTTTTATTGGCCACATGGCCATCCTTCCAAAATTTCCATGCACCAACACTTAGCCAAATTTCCCAAATTTCACCCCTTGACACGTGGCAGCTTCTGATTCATCGGCGGGCCTGCGGGCAAAAATATTTCATTTAAAATTTAACCAAACACTTGGTGAAAATTCTAAGTCTTTCCCTGACCCCGCCACTTTCTGGACATGTGGCAGCTTCTCATTGGCTACGGGCCTTGAAAGGGAAAATTTCCCACAAAACGCTGCCAAGCCATAACTTCAAAAATACATGGAGTTAGGAGGAAAAATTTACCTTTCTGGAAAGATGAGAAAGAGCTCTACCTAATGGTGCCATTTCCAGAAGGTTTTGAGATCCCGAAAAGCAAAAATCACATCTAAGGCACAAGAGAGGAAAGGATGAAGGAGTTAGCCACAAAAAATGAGCAGTGGGACATTTTGGATAGCAATTTTGACGACTCAAAGGGGTCATCTGCCTGCTGGATGAAGTTACCAGTTGCTTGAAGCAATCCATTGGGCATGAAGTCATCATTTTCTCTGTTTGATACCCCAACTGACTAGAACATTGCAAGGAGGAAGATGGAAAATCACCTGATGGAGCAAGGCCTGTAAACACATCTCCATGAACAACAAGCTTGTGCCAAAGCACTTAGGGAAAGAAAACTAACCTACAGCAAAACAATGTTCACAAGCACTTGGAGGAATGAAAACCTGAGCTAATATGTATAAGGTGGAGAATTTACCTTTAGTAGTAATGCTTTAGATGGATTCCATTGACTGGAATCTATATTTCTTTGCCATCCAACGAAGACAATTGGAAAGCATTGTTGTCCTTAAACCTTGTGACCATATATGGGCCACTCTAAATGGCATCAAATTTTGAATGCCCCCCAGTTTTTCTCTATCTGCATCCCATTTTAGCACTAGATCTCCAAATTAGAAGGATCTATTCTTGGCCTTTCTATAAAAGGTCTTCTTTATCAAAGCTTGATCCTTCTCCATTGCTTGTGATGCCTGATTTCTGATTTCTTGGAGCTCCATCAATTCTACATATCTAACCTCCATGGGCTCAAAATCCAACAACTCCAACTGTTTCATGAGTTCCAATGTTGGAAACTCAAGTGACATGGGAAAAATTACCTCTCTCATAAACGAGCTTAAATGGAGAGTTACCTGTAGATCTCTTGGGAGTTATCCTATCAGCCCATAAAGTTGATTTCAATTTAGTATGCCAAGACCTCTGATTTTCATCAAGAGTCCTCTTAATGATCCTCAACAAGTTCTTGTTTGTAGATTCAGCCTGGCCATTACCCTGGGGGTAATAGTTTGATGAAGTACTTAGGTAGATCCCGTTCTTGACAGCCCATCCAGTCACCTTAGACCCGGTGAATGCCAATGCATTATCTGATATTATTGTAGTTGGTATACCAAACTTGGTTACTATTCCCTCATAGAAGTCTAGGATACTAGCTTCGTTTGCTTCCTTGAGTGCTACTGCTTCAGTACACTTAGTGAAGTAATCTGTGGCTATTAAAATCCACTTGTGTCCTTGGCTTGAATTGGGATTGATGACTCCAATGAAGTCTAAACCCCATTGCATGAATGGCTGGTCAACTAAAATTGGATGCAATGGAAGGGCAGCTAGCCTCTCTTTACTTGTGAAGAATGCATAATTCTTGCACCTCTTGATCCATGCATAACAATCGTTGAAAATCTTGGGCCAATAATAGCCAGCCCTCAAGATATCACTCTTGATGTAAAATGACCACCAGCTGGTCCACCATGGAACTCTTCCAACATCCTATGAATCTGATTTGTACCAATGCATCTCAGTAGTACTCCATTCACATCTCTTTTGAACAAGACACCATCAACAAGGGCATATGGGACAGCCTACAATCTGAAGTGTCTTCTTTGGTTCTTGTTCTTTTTTGGAGGGCATAGGCCTATGCTTAGAAAGTGCATTATGTCTTGGGTCCAGCAAGGAGTGGGGACATCATTATTTTCTTCTTGAGTGCTTCCTTGCTCATGGCTGTCTTACAACGCCAAAACAACTTCCTTCTCATTGCATTCTTCCTTTTGTTTTCCCAAAATCAGCTGCTCAGACAATCCTTTTCCTCTGTCCAGCTTGGTAACTTTGATCTCAATGTCATACTCCATGACACGATTAATCCAACCTGCTCTCTTTTCATTCAAGTCTTTGTTGAGGAGGAAGCCTTTAACTCCTACATGAGAAATCAACAAATTAACCTTATTGTTTGAAACTAGATGCTTGAATTTCTTCAAGCTCCTAATTACTGCAAGAAGATGCTTCTCAATAAAAGAATATCTCACCTCATAGTCCTCTAGGCTTTGGCTGAAGAAATCAATTAGCTGCTCATCATTGTCTTTGTTCTGCTGTACCAAAATTGCAGAGATAGTATCATCACCTCCAAATGCATAGAGGATGAAATCCTTGGAGAAATCCGGATTGATGAGAGTTGGGGCTTGAGAGATGGCTTCTTTTATTACTTCAAAACTCTCCTTGCCTTCTGCTATCCATTTGAAAGCCATGATTTTCTTTAACATCTTGGTGATAGGCTTGACTAGGGCTGTAAAATTTGGGACAAACCTCCAGACAAAATTTATTCTCCCCAAGAAACTTTGAAGGGCCTTCTTGTGGCTTGGTAATGGCAGTGCTCTTATGGCTTCAAATTTTTCTGGATCAATTACTAATCCCTCTTTGGAGACAATGTGACCAAGGATCTTTCCTTCATGAGCTAAGAAAATATATTTTTTAGGAATCAAGGAGACTCCAAATCTTCTGCACCTTTAGAACACTTGTCTCAAATGAGAGAGGTGGTCTGCTGCATTTTTAAAAAAATAGTAATAACATCAAGATATATCAGCACTATATTGTTAATCGAACCTTTGAACTCCATGTCCATTGATCTTTAGAAGGTAGCTCCGGTGTTGGACAGCCCAAATGGCATTTTCTTGTATGCATAAGTTCCCCATTTGGTTGTAAAGGCTGTCTTGAACTGATCTTCTTCATGTTATCCAAAATGTGGCCCTGCTCATTTTTTGTCGCTAACTCCTCTCATTTTTTCCTCTCTTGTGCCTCAGTCATAATATTTTACTTTTCAGGCACTCAAAACCTTCTGGAAATGACACCATTGGATAGAGCTCTTTCTCAGATTTCCAGAAAGGTAAAGTTTTCCTCCTAACTCCATGTATTTTTGAAGTTATGGCTCGGCAGAGTTTTTTGGAAAAAATTTCCCCTAAAAGGCCCGTGGCCAATGACATTCTGCCACATGGCACCTAGAGTGGTGGAGCGTAGGGAAATTTTGGAAAATTTTCCAAATGACCAAAAAGGTGCAAAAATTTGAAGTTTTGCCCGCCAACCTGATTTGGCCATGTTTTTCCCTAAAACTTCAAATGGCCATATCTTTCGATCCAGAGCTCATTTTTTCACGTTCTTTATATCAATGGAAAGATGGTGAAATTATCTACAAGATTATGGGGTGGTCATGGACAGAAATGACATTTCAACCACCGTTTCTAATGAAGAATGGCTCATGTTCTCTCCTAGCATGGCTAAAAATATCAGAGGATGGGTATGTAAGGATTCCCATGCTGTTTTGAATGCATTTTGGTCAATGGTTGAATCCCTTCCATGTTTTCCCACCTTTCTCTCTCCTGGGCTTGTCCCTTGCACTGTAAAAGCTAGATTTGGATCATTTTCAAAGGGTTGAACATTTTTTGTGTATTGCAAGTCCCCTTTCTCACCTTGGAAGTGATTTTGGTGGAATATCAGACCTTTTCTAAGAGCTGAAACTTTATTTTGCCTCTCAGGTGTTGTAATGCAAGTGATTTTGATGATTAAAATAACAATACAACCTCTGTGATTAGTTTTCATCTTCTGTCTGTGTTTTTTAGTTAATTTATGATCCTTCATTAAAATTATCAGTTTGTGCATGAGGTTATTTGTTGCATTTTTATGGACTGTGTCAATCTGTAGAAGTAAAAAATGCTCACCACTCCTTTAGTGCATCACCTATTAGCATTAGTTTTAGCTTTTTTGCATTCTCTATCTCTGTCTCCTTTGGAATTTAGGGTAGGGTTAGGAATATAGACCTCTGCAACTTGTAAGTGATAAATCTGACCAAAGGAACTAAGGAACCAACCTCTAAACTAGAGATTCCTTTCTCATTTTGCAAGTCCCACACTTGGGGAAATGATTCAATGTTGTGTAATCACATTGGATGCTAGTATGATCAAACTAGAAATCTGATCAACATCCAGGGGGTGCTACTAATTTGCAACAACAATTTTGGCATGCCTGGTGGGACCTTAGAGGTCTTCATCTTCATTGCAACAAAATTGATGTGCATTTGTTGCAAGTTTCTTGCTTTAAAAGAGCTATAAATTACACATCTGGCGACTCCAACAAAGAAGAATCTGCTGGTTTTAGCAGTGTAGACCTGAAAACTCATGAGAAGAATCAACACAAGGTCAAGAGTTGGAGAGGAAGAGGTGTTTGAATATTTTTAGTTATCTCCAAGAATAAGGCAAAGTGGGAGGAGAATCCAAAGGTCTCCATCTCCACCAAACAAAACTCTCTCAACTCCTCCACCTGGTAGGCCTTTCATTCA
This sequence comes from Taxus chinensis, assembly GCA_019776745.2. Lineage (NCBI taxonomy): Eukaryota > Viridiplantae > Streptophyta > Pinopsida > Cupressales > Taxaceae > Taxus > Taxus chinensis. The sequence goes on from CM034148.1 coordinate 458,874,612, forward strand.
ATCAACAAGGGTTCTAAGGCCAATCAAAATGGCACAAAACAACCCCTATGTCAATTTCACTGGCAGCAGCCTGCTTGCTCTCAATGCACAAAATCTAATCCCAGTTGTAGCATTGAAGAACATTCCATACTTCACTGGAGAAAATCAAACCTCACATGGTGATCATGTCAAGGATATTGCTAACATTTGTGCAATCCATGAGATCAATGAGATGCAAGTTACTATCAAACTGCTGGCATCTTCATTCAAAGGGAAAGCTTTGCAATGGTTCAAGAGTCTTGCCTCAGGTTCTATTCAAAATTGGAATCAGCTATGTATAGCCCTCCGTGAGCAGTTTGGGGAAAAGGGAGACAACTTGTCCCTTTTTGAGCAGCTGACAACTATCAAAAGGGCTCCTAATGAGCAGCTGACTGATTTTAATTTCAGATTTCAAAGGACTTGGGAGAAAATTCTAGTGGCAGTTAGGCCAATAGCAGAAGGTGATTTTCTTTATTACCTTAAAGCTTTAAATTCTAATATTTCTATGTTAATTCAGTACATGGGAGGCACAACTATCCCCATTGCTTATAGCATTACCATTAGAGCTGAAAATTGTTTGATTCAAGCTGGCAAGCTGGCTCCTAGGCCTCCAACGCCATTATTTCCAAGTTTAGAGAGCCCAAGTACTAGCCAAGTGCTTAATTTAGCTTCTATTCCCACTCCTAGAAATCAGAATTCAAGTGAAGCTTCCACTTCATCTTCTAGCGCCTTAAATGAACTTCAAGAAGTCATGAAGCAATTATAAAATCTAGGTAATGAGCTGGTTACACTCAAAAGGCAGCAAGCTCAATGTTTTAGACCTTCCTTCCAGCCTCAAGCTCAGCCTAACAGGTAGCCATATCAACCTCATAGACCACCCAATCCAGCTACAAATCTAAATCAAGCAAGGCCTCCTACCAACAGACCATTTCAGCCCTATAATTCCAATGCTACATCTGCATCTAAAGCATTAGTTCCAGTACAAAACAATATAGCTCAAGAGTATGATTGGTGTTTTCTATGTAATGAACCTCATAACCAGTCCATGTGCTTCAACGGTGCCTTGAATCAAGCATTAATGGTGATAGAAAATGGTGTGGAGGGTGAAGGTATTCAAGGAAATAACCAGCAACAAGAAACATTCCAGCAGCAATCAGCTCCAAATGACACCACACTTGTAAACTGGCAGGCAGAAGATTTTTGTGGCATGAATCAAATGATTTCCCAAAGTGTTGCAGCTAACACAAGGTCAAAGAGAAGAAATTTGGGTGAAGAACATCCATTGGCCCCAAGTAATTCATGACCTTCTGTCACTCCACAAACTATTGGAAAACAAAATACAATCCCAAGCATGCAATGATTGCCTAAAACAGCCCCTAGGCCAACCCAAATGCCAGTTGTTACTGCCCATGTGCAAGGAATGAATGTGCAGGCCAAGGGACAGAAGAGGGATACTTCATCTCCATTCAGTATCATTGATCAGATGGAGTAGACAAATGTAAACATATCAATATGCGAATCACTATCTATCCTAGGATAAAGAGATTTGCTACAAGCTGCCATGAAGGACTGGTCAACTTCAAATCAGTAAGTCCAAATGCAAGAGAAGGTGCTCACAAATGCTACCCAGCCTGAGGGGAATCATGGAGGACAGCAAGGTAAACTATTGAAGCCCCCTCCATTCTATGTTTCATTGATCATTGGGAACCAATTAGTACACAATTACATGATTGATTCTGGGGCAAGTAGTTCAATAATGCCCAAGCAAATAGATAATCAGTTGGGAATTCAATACGAAACCATATTCAAAGGGGTGGTACAGTTGGATGGGATAGTAGTAACAATAGTTGGGGTGATTAAAAACTTGATTCTTACTTTGCATGCCTATCCCAACGTGATTTTTTTGTAAGATGTCTCAGTAAAAGACCTTCCACCACTCTTTTCCCTATGTTTGTCAAGGGATTTCACAACTAAGATTAGAGGTTACTTGTCTGCTGATTGGTCACACATGTTGTTCAGAACAAGATATGGAACCAAAGCCACAATCAGGTCTGAACGTATTGCAAACTTTAACATTGAGCCTTACACTCCAAGTTAGATTAATGCCAATTGTTCAGTGTTTGATCAAGAGGATTATCCAAGCACTGATGAAGCTGACACCAAGGTAGGAAGCATCCTAGATCTAACTCTTGATGAATGGGAAAACAAGGTGCATGCTTTTGATCCTTATCAAGAAATAGAAGAATCTGAGATGGGAGTCTATTGCATACATGAAGAAAATCAGCCTATTCCTAGCATCACCAAGCCAAACCAAAAAGATGACAATGAGGTATGGCAGTTGTTTTTTGATGGATCAAGGAGTAGACAAGGTGTAGGAAGGGGATCCATGATGGTTTCACCTCAAGGAGTTAAGTATTATTCAACTTTTAGATTTCAGTTTGCATGTTCTAATAACACTACTGAATATGAAGCCTTGGTGCAAGGACTGCATTGGGCAATCAAGAGAGGAATAAAGAACTTAAAAGTATTTGGTGAGAGTGAGTTGATTGTTAACCGAGTCAAGGGGTAGCATGCTATCAAGAATGATCTACTCAAGTACTACAAGAATAGGGTGTGGGACCTCATTGAATATTTTGAGGGTTTTGACATCAAATCCATTCCTAGGAAAGAGAACCAAGTTGCTGACAGGCTTGCAGCAGTTGGGGCAGCCTTTGACGTTGTGGAGAGCATTCAAAAAGAAAAGGTACGACCAAAAATCCATGTGATTGTGAGGCCTTTAGTTCCAGATAACAATGTAAGTTGGCAAGTGTTTGAAAATGATCAGTAAATCATCCATTGCTTGCAAGAAGAGGCTGAATTCTCAGCCAAAAATCAGGAAAAATTAGAGCAACAGTATGGTGACCAAGTGGTGCAGCTGAGAACCAAAAAACTACCAAAGGGACTTATTACTTTGGAGTCCATTTTCAATCCTAATGATCAGTTTAGTAAGGAGAAAGAAAACATCCAAATGAAGGGAGAAGATTCAGTGTCCATCTCAGTAGAAAGAGGCAAATCACTCCAAATTGGTAAGATGAAAACTGAGCAAGAAAGGTATGAGTTCATACAAATTTGTCAAGAATTCCCTGATGTGTTTTCTTGGAGCTATGAAGATGTGAAAGGTTTCAATCCTGAGTTAGCTTAACACACCATTGAATTGGATCCAAATACTAAGCCCATTAGGAAGAAACAAAGGCCAGTCAACCCCCACATGCAGCCTCTCATGAGAAAAGAATTGAATAAGTTGATAGAATCAAGAATCATATTCCCTATCAAGCATTCTAGTTGGGTTGCCAACTTGGTTCCAGTCAGAAAGAAGAGTGGGCAAATCAGATTGTGTGTTGACTTCAGAGATTTGAATAGAGCATCTCTCAAGGATCATTATCCACTTCCTTCCATGGAGCAGATTTTACAAGTTGTTGTTGGCTCTGAGAGGTTTTCACTACTTGATGGCTATTCAGGGTATAATCATATTATGGTGAAGGAAGAAGATCCGTTCAAGATAGCCTTTACAACTAAATTGGGAACTTATGCATATAGGAAAATGCCATTTGGGCTGTCCAACACTGGAGCTACCTTCGAAAGAGCAATGGACATGGTGTTCAAAGGTTTGATTAACAACATTGTACTAATATATCTTGATGATATCACTATTTTTTCAAAAAATACAACATACCACCTCTTTCATTTGAGACAAGTGTTCCAAAGGTGTAGAAGATTTAGAGTCTCCTTGAATCCTAAAAAGTGTGTTTTTTCTAGCCCATGAAGGAAAGCTCCTTGGCCACATTGTCTCCAAAGAAGGATTAGCAATTGATCTGGAAAGAGTCAAAGCCATAAGAGCACTGCCATTGCCAAGCCACAAGAAGGCCCTTCAAAGTTTCTTAGGAAGAATAAATTTTTTTTGGAGGTTTGTCCCAAATTTTGCAGCCCTTGTCAGACCTATCACCAAGATGCTAAAGAAAAGCATGGCTTTCAAATGGATACTAAAAGGAAAGGAGAGTTTTGAAGAAATCAAAGAATCCATCTCTCAAGCCGTAACTCTCATCAACCCGGATTTCTCCAAGGATTTCATCCTCTATGCATTTGGAGGTGATGATACTATTTCTGTAATTTTGGTATAGCAGAATAAAGACAATGATGAGCAGCCAATTGCTTTCTTTAGCCAAATCCTGGAGGACTATGAGGTGAGATATTCTTTCATTGAGAAGCATGTTGTTGTAGTAATTAGGAGCTTGAATAAATTCAAGCATCTAGTTTCAAACAATAAGGTCCAATTGCTGGTTTCTCATGCTGGGGTTAAAGACTTCCTCCTCAAAAAAGACTTGAATGAAAAAAGGGAAGGTTGGATTACTTGTGTCATGGAGTATGACATTGAGATCAAAGTCACCAAGTTGGTAAGAGGAAAAGGATTGTGTGAGCAGCTAATCTTGAGCAAACAAGAGGAATCATGCAACGAGAAGGAGGCTGTTTTGGCATTGCAAGATAGCCATGAGCAAGGAAGCACTCAAGAGGAGAATGATGGTGTCCCCACTCCTTGCTGGACCTAAGGTATAATGCACTTCCTAAGCATAGGTCTATGTCCTCCAAAGATGAACAAGACCCAAAGAAGACACTTCAGGTTGCAAGCTATCCCATATGCTCTTGTTGATGGTGTTTTATTCAAAAGAGATGTGAATGGAGTACTTCTGAGATGCATTGGTACAAATCAGATTCATAAGGTGCTGGAAGAGTTTCATGGTGGACCAGCTGGTGGTAATTTTGCACCAAGAGTGACAGCTCTAAAGATCATGAGGGCTGGTTATTATTGGCCCAAGATTTTCAATGATTGTTATGCATGGATCAAGAGGTGTAAGAATTGTGTATTTTTCACAGGTAAAGAGAGGCTAGTTGCCCTCCCATTGCATCCAATTTCAGTTGACCAGCCATTCATGCAATGGGGTTTAGACTTCATTGGAGTTATTAATCCCAATTCGAGCCAAGGGAACAAGTGGATTTTAATAGCCACAGATTACTTCACCAAATGAACTGAAGCAGTAGCACTCAAGGAAGCAAATAATACCAGTTATAATAATATCAGATAATACATTGGCATTCATTGGATCCAAGGTGACTGAATGGGCTGTCAAGAATGAGATCTACCTAAGTACTTCATCAAACTATTACCCCCAGGGTAATGGCTAGGCTGAATCTACAAACAAGAACTTGTTGAGGATCATTAGGAGGACTCTTGAAGAGAATCAGAGGTCTTGGCATACCAAATTGAAATAAGGCTTATGGGCTGATAGGATAACTCCTAAAAGATCTACAGGTAACTCTCCATTCAAGCTTGTTTATGGAAGAGAGGTAATTTTTCCCATATCACTTGAGTTTCCAACATTGGAACTCATGAAACAGTTGGAGTTGTTGGAGTTTGAGCCCATGGAAGTCAGATATGCAGAATTGATGGAGCTCCAAGAAATCAGAAATCAGGCATTCCAAGTAATGGAGAAGGATCAGGCTTTGATAAAGAAGACCTTTGATAGAAAGTCCAAGAATAGATCCTTCCAAGTTGGAGATCTAGTGTTAAAATGGTATGCAGATAGATAAAAATCAGGAAGGCATTCAAAATTTGATGCCATTTGGAGTGGCCCATACATGGTCATAAAGTGTAAGGACAACAATGCTTTCTAGTTGTCTTCATTAGATGGTGAAGAAATATAGATTCCAATCAATGGAATCCATCTGAAGCATTGCTACTAAAGGAAATGCTTCACCTTGTACATATTATTTTAGGTTTTTCATTCCTCCAAGTGCTTGTGCACATTGTTCTGTTGTAGGTTAGTTTGTTTTCCCTAAGTGCTTTGGCACAAGCTTGCTGTCCCTGGGAATGTGTTTGCAGGCCTTGCTCCATCAAGTGATATTCCATGTTCCTCTTTGCAGTGTTCTAGTCAGTTGGGGTATCAAACAGAGAATTCAATGACTCCATACCCAATGGATTGCTTCAGGCAACTGGTAACTTCATCCAGTAGGCAGATGACCCCTTTGAGTCACCAAAATTGTTATCCAAAATGTGCCCCTGCTCATTTTTTGTGGCTAACTCCTCTCATTTTTTCCTCTCTTGTGCCTCAGTCATAATATTTTTCTTTTTAGGAACTCAAAACCTTCTTGAAATGACACCATTGGATAGAGCTCTTTCTCAGCTTTCCAGAAAGGTAAAGTTTTCCTCCTAACTCCATGTATTTTTGAAGTTATGGCTCGGAGGAGTTTTTTGGAAAACTTTTCCCCTGAAAGGCCCGCAGCTAATTAGATTCCGCCACATAGCACCTAGAGTGGCAGAGTGCGGGGAAATTTTGGAAAATTTTCCAAATGACCAAAAAGGTGCAAAAATTCAAATTTTTGCCCGCCAACCCGATTTGGCCCTGTTTTGCCCTAAAACTTCAAATGGCCATATCTTTCTATCAAGAGCTCAGTTTTTCATGTTCTTTATATCAATGAAAAGCTGGTAAAATTATCTACAAGATTACATGGTAATTTTTCATTTTGATGGAGTTTGGAGAGAGAAAATAAAAAAATACCTCTGGCACGTGGTCATGGATAGAAATGACATTTCAACCACCGTTTTTAATGAAGAATGGCTCGGATTGTCTCCCAGCATGGCTAAAAATTTCAGGGGATGGTTCTATAAGGATGTCCATACTGTTTTTAATGCATTTTGGTCAATGGTTGAATCCCTTCCATGTTTTCCCACGTTTCTCTCTCCAGGGCTCATCCCTTGCAATGTAAAAGGCAGATTTGGCTCATTTTTAAAGGGTTGAACATTTTTTGTTTATTACAGGTCCCCTTTCTCACCTTGGAAGTGATTTTGGTGGAATATCAGACCTTTTCTAAGAGCTTCAACTTTATTTTGCCTCTCAGGTGTTGTAATGCAAGTGATTTTGAGGATTAAAATAACAATACAGCCTCTATGATTAGTTTTCATCCTCTGCCTGTGTTGTTTGGTTAATTTATGATACTTCATTACAATTATCAATTTGTGCATGAGGTTCTTTGTTGCATTTTTATGGATCGTGTTAATCTGCAGAAGTAAAAAATGCTCACCACTCGTTTGGTGCATCACCTATTAGCATTAGTTTTAGCTTTTTTGCATTCTCTATCTCTGTCTCCTTTGGAATTTAGGGTAGGGTTAGGAATATAGACCTCTGCAACTTGTAAGTGATAAATATGACTAGAGGAACTAAGGAACCAGACTCTAAACTAGAGATTCCTTTCTCATTTTGCAAGTCCCACACTTGGGGAAAGGATTCAATGTTGTGCAATCACACTGGATGCTAGTATGATCAAACTAGAAATTTGATCAACATCCAGGGGGTGCTGTTGATTTGCAATAACACTTCCTTCACCATAATATGATTGTACCCTGAATAGCCATCAAGTAGTGAAAACCTTTCAGAGCTAGCAACAACTTGTAAAATCTGCTCCATGGAAGGTAGTGGGTAATGATCCTTGAGAGATGCTCTATTCAAATCTCTGAAGTCAACACACAATTTGATTTCCCCACTCTTCTTTCTGACTGGAACCAAGTTGGCAACCCAACTAGAATGCTTGATAGGGAATATGATTCTTGATTCTATCAACTTATCCAATTCTTTCCTCATGAGAGGCTCCATGTGTGGATTGACTGGTCTTTGTTATTACCTGATGGGCTTAGTATTTGGATCCAATTCAATGGTGTGTTGAGCTAACTCAGGATTGAAACCTTTCAGATCTTCATAGCTCCAAGCAAACACATCAGGGAATTCTTGAAAAAGTTGTATAAGCTCATACCTTTCTTTCTCAGTTGTCATCTTGTCAACATGGAGTGATTTGCCTTCTTCCACCAAGATGGACATTGAATCTTCTCTCTTAACTTGGATGTTTTCTTTCTCCTTCATAAACTGATCATTAAGATTGAAAATGGACTCCAAAGTAATAAACCCCTTTGGTAGTTTATTGGTTCTCAGCTGTACCACTTGGTCAACATACTGTTGTTCTAACTTTTCCTAATTTTTAGCAGAGAACTCAGCCTCTTCTTACAAGAAATGGATGATTTGTTGATCATTTTCAAACACTTACCAACTTACATTGTTATCTAGCACTGAAGGCCTCACAATCACATGGATGTTTGGCTACACCTTATCTTTTTGAATGCTTTCAACAATGTCAAAGGCTGCCCCAACTGCTGCAAGTCTATCAGCAGCTTGGTTCTCTTTTCTAGGAATGGATTTTATGCTAAAGCCCTCAAAATCTTCAATGAGGTCCCACACCCTGTTCTTGTAGCACTTGAGTAGATCATTCTTGACAGCATGCTGCCCCTTGACTTGGTTGACAATCAACTCACTGTCACCAAAGACTTTCAAGTTCTTTATTCCTCTCTTGATTTCCCAATGCAGTTCTTGCACTAAGGCTTCATATTCAACAGTGTTATTAGAGCATGCAAACTGAAAATCTAAAAGCTGAATAATACTTAACCCCTTGGGGGGAAACAAGCATAGCTCCCCCTCGTGCACCTTGTTTACTCCTTGATCCATCAAAAAACAACTGCCATACCTCATTTTCATCCTTGTGGTCTTGGCTTGGTGATGCTAGGAATAGGATGATCTTCTTCATGCATGCAATAGAATCCTAGCTCAAATTCTTCTATTTCTTGATAAGGATCAAAAGCATGCACCTTGTTTGCCCATTCATCAAGGGTTAGATCTGGGATACTTCCAACCTTGGTGTCAGCTTCATCAGTGCTTGGGTGATCTTCTTGGTCAAATGCTGAACAATTAGCATTTATCTGACTTGGGGTGTAAGGCTCAATGTGAAAGTTTGCAATAGGTTCATACCTGATTGTGGCTTTGGTTCCATATCTTGTTCTGAACAACATGTGTGACCAATATCAAAATCACTTACATTACAACACCTGAGAGGAAAAAATAAATTACAGTTCTTAAAAAAGGTCTGTTATTCCACCAAAATCACTACCAAGGTGAAAAGGGGACCTGTAATACACAAAAAATGTTCAACTCTTTGAAAATGAGCCAAATCTGGCTTTTATAGTGCAAGGGATGAGCCCAGGAGAGAGAAACGTGGGAAAACATGGGAGAGGTTCAATAATTGACCAAAATGCATTAAAAATAGCATGGGAATCCTTACAAACCCATTCCCTGATAGTTTTAACCATGCTGGGAGAGAATGTGAGCCATTCTTCATTAAAAACGGTGGTTGAAATGTCATTTCTGCTCATCACCACGTGCCAGAGATGTTTTTGATTTTCTCTCTCCAAAATCCATCAAAATGAATGACCCCAGAATCTTGTAGATAATTTCACCATCTTTCCATTGATATAAAGAACACGAAAAACCGAGCTCTGGATCGAAAGATATGGTGATTTGAAATTTTAGGGCAAAACAGGGCCAAATCGGGCGGCAGGCAAAAAATTTGAATTTTTACCTTTTTGGTCATTTTGGAAAATTTTCCCAAATTTTCCCATGATATGCCTTTCCAAGTGCCACATGGCACATCCTTATTGGGTGTGGGTCCATCCCTCTCTATTTTCCTTCACTTTACACTTTGGAAAATTTTCCAAAATTTTCCCGCTGGGCCTATGAGCTTGGGACACGTGGCAAGCGCTGATTGGGTACGAGTCTACCTCTCCAAATTTTTTCATGGGATTTCCTTAAGTTTCAGTGCCACCTGGAAATGTGGTGATATCCTATTGGCTCGTAAAAGGGGGGGCGAACTTTCCTTTTTAAATTTCCTTCATTTTTCTCCTTAGGAAAATTTCCCATGTTCTACCCTCACTCCGCCACTTTTGGACACGTGGCGACACATTACTAGCTGCGGGCTCCATGGGAAAATATTTCCTTTTACACCAACACTTTGGGAAAAGGTCCTAATTTCATCCCACGCTCTGCCATTCCAAACTCTAGTGACACGTGGCCTGATGCGATTGGTCGTTGGGGAAAGGGGCCAGAAATCCTCCATTGGGATTTTGGCGAAACACTTTGCTAAAAATCCAACTTCTCCTCTACCCTCCGCCTCTCTAGCTCCTTAGGACACGTGGCATGTTTTTATTGGCCGCATGGCCATCCTTCCAAAATTTACATGTGCCAACACTTAGTCAAATTTCCGAAATTCCACCCCTTGACATGTGGCAGCTTCTGATTCGTCGGCGGGCCTGTGGGAAAAAATATTTCATTTGAAATTTAGCCAAACACTTGGTGAAAATTCCAAGTCTTTCCCTGACCCCGCTACTTTCTAGACATGTGGCAGCTTCTCATTGGCTACGGGCCTTGAAAGGGAAAATTTCCCACAAAACTCCGTCGAGCCATAACTTCAAAAATACATGGAGTTAGGAGGAAAACTGTACCTTTCTAGAAAGCTGAGAAAGAGCTCTACCCAATGGTGCCATTTCCAAAAGATTTTGAGTTCCTAAAAATAAAAAATCATTTCTGAGGCACAAGAGAGGGAAGGATGAAGGAGTTAGCCACAAAAAATGAGTAGGGGCACATTTTGGATAACAGAGAGATTCAGGAGTAGATACTTGACATAGAGATTCATAGAACAGAGGATTGATGAGTTCCATGACCTTTGACAGGCTTCCCTTACAGTGGCTGAGTATGAGAGTAGGTTCCTAGACCTACTTCAGTATGTTGATTACATGCAGGATGAACAGGTGTGGATCTACAGGTTCATTCGGGGTCTTAATATAGACATTGGAAACAACCAACATTGATAAACATTCCAGCAGCAATCATCTCCAAATGACACCACACTTGTGAACTGGCAGGTAGAGGATTTTTGTGGCATAAATCAAACAGTCTCTCAAGGTGTTGCAGCCAACACAAGGTCAAAAAGAAGGAATTTGGGTGAAGAACAACCATTAGCTCCAAAAAATCCATAACCTTTTATGGCTCCACAAATGGTTGGCAAACAGAATCCAGTTGTAAATGCACAAGGGCAGCCAAGAACAACTCCTAGACCAACTCAAATACTAGTTGTTGCTACCCACATGCAAGGGATGAATATGTAAACCAAGGGACAACAAAGAGATCCTTCATCACCATTTAGTATCATTGGTCAGATGAAGAAGACAAATGTAAATATATCAATGTGGGAATCCCTATCTATCCCAGGCCAGAGATATTTGCTACAAGCTGCCATGAAGGACTGGCCAACTTCGAATCAGCAAGTCCAAATGCAAGAGAAGGTGCTCACAAATGCTGCCCAGCCTGAAGGGAATCATGGAGGACAGCAAGGTAAAATGTTGAAGCCCCCTCCTTTTTATGTCTCATTAATCATTGGAAACCAATTGGTGCACAATTGCATGATTGATTCCAAGGAAAGTAGCTCAATGTTGCCCAAGAAAATAGCTGATCAACTAGGACTTCAATATGAAACCATATCCAAAGGGGTAGTGTAGTTGGATGGGACAGCAGTAACAATAGTTGGGGTGATTAGAAACTTGAGTCTTACCTTGCATGCATGTCCAAATGTTGTTGTTTTACAAGATGTATCAGTTATAGACCTTTCACCACTCTTTTCCCTATGTTTGTCAAGAGATTTCACAACCAATATTGGAGGATATTTGTCTGTTGATTGGTCATACATGCTGTTCAGAACGAGGTATGGAACCAAAGCTACAATCAGGTCTGAACCTATTGCAAACTTCCACATTGAGCCCTACACTCCTAGTCAGATCAATGCCAAATGTTCGGCATTTGATCAAGAAGATTACCCAAGCACTGATGAAGCTAACACCAAGGTTGGAAGCATCTCGGATCTAACTCTTGATGAATGGGAAAACAAGGTGCATGCTTTTGATCCTTATCAAGAAGTAGAAGAATCTGAGCTAGGGGTCTATTACATACATCAAGAAGATCATCCCATTCCTAGCATCACCAAGCCAAACCACAAGGATGACAATGAGGTATGGCAGCTGTTTTTGATGGATCAAGGAGTAGACAAGGTGCAAGAGGTGGAGCTATGCTTATTTCACCTCAAGGAGTAAAGAACTATTCAACTTTTAGATTTCAGTTTGCATGCTCCAATAACACTGTTGAATATGAAGCCTTGGTGCAAGGGATGCATTGGGCAATAAAGAGAGGAATAAAGAACTTGCAAGTCTTTGGTGACAGTGAATTGATTGTAAACCAAGTTAAGGGGTAGCATGCTGTCAAGAATAATCTTCTCAAGTGCTACAAGAACAGGGTGTGGGACCTCATTTAAGATTTTGAGGGCCTTAGCATAAAATCCATTCCTAGAAAAGAAAACCAAGCTGCTAACAGGCTTGCAGTAGTTAGGGCAGCCTTTGATATTGTGGAAAGCATTCAAAAGGATAAGGTACAGCCAAACATCCATGTGATTGTAAGGCCTTTAGTGCCAGATAACAATGTAAGTTAGCAAGTGTTTGAGAATGACCAGCAAATCATCCATTTCTTACAAGAAGAAGCTGAGTTCTCAGCTAAAAATTAGGAAAAATTGGAACAACAATATGGTGACCAAGTGGTACAGCTGAGAACTAACAAGCTGCCTAAGGGAATTATCACTTTGGAGTCCATTTTCAATCCCAATGATCAGTTTAGGAAAGAGAAAGCAAACATTTAGGTCAAGAGAGAAGATTCAGTATCCATCTTGGTGGAAGAGAACAAACCATTGCAAATTAGAAAGATGACAACTGAACAAGAAAGGTATGAGTTCATACAGATGTGTCAAGAGTTCTCTGATGTGTTTTCTTGGAGCTACGAAGATTTGAAAGGTTTCAATCCCAAGTTAGCTCAGCACACCATTGATTTGGATCTAAATACTAAGCCCATCAGGTAGAAACAAAGGCCAGTCAATCCACACATGGAACCTCTCATGAGGAAGGAATTGAACAAGTTGATTGAGTCAAGAATCATATTCCCAATCAAACATTCTAGTTGGGTTGCCAACTTAGTTCCAGTAAGAAAGAAGAGTGGAGAGATCAGATTGTGCATTGATTTCATAGATTTGAATAGAGCATCTCTCAAGGATCATTATCCACTTCCTTCCATGGAGCAGATTTTACAAGTTGTTGCTAGCTCCGAGAGGTTTTCACTACTTGATGGATATTTAGGGTATAATAAGATTATGGTGAAGGAAGAAGATCAGTTCAAGACAGCCTTTACAACTAAATGGGGAACTTATGCATACAGGAAAATGCCATTTGGGTTGTCCAATGCTGGAGCTACCTTCCAAAGAGTAATGGACATGGCGTTCAAAGGTTTGATTAACAACATTGTACTGATATATCTTGATGATATCACTGTTTTTTCAAAAAATACAGCGGACCACCTCTTTCATTTGAGACAAGTGTTCCAAAGGTGTAGAAGATTTGGAGTCTCCTTGAATCCTAAAAAGTGTGTTTTCTAGCCCATGAAGGAAAGCTCCTTGGCCACATTGTCTCCAAAGAAGGATTAGCAGTTGATCCGGAAAGAGTCGAAGCCATAAGAGCACTACCATTGCCAAGCCACAAGAAGACCCTCTAGAGTTTCTTAGGGAGAATAAATTTTGTTCGGAGGTTTGTCCCAGATTTTGCAGCCCTTGTCAAGCCCATCACCAAGATGTTAAAGAAAAGCATGGCTTTCAAATGGACATCAGAAGGAAAGGAGAGTTTTGAAGCAATCAAAGAAGCCATCTCTCAAGCACCAACTCTCATCAACCCGGACTTCTCCAAGGATTTCATCCTCTATGCATTTGGGGGTAATGATACCATTTCTGCCATTTTGGTACAGCAGAACAAGGACAATGATGAGCAGCCAATTGCTTTCTTCAGCCAAAGCCTAGATGACTATGAGGTGAGATATTCTTTTATTAAGAAGCATGTACTTGCAGTAATCAAAAGCTTGAAGAAATTCAAGCATCTAGTCTCAAACAACAAGGTTCAGTTGTTGGTCTCTCATGCGGGAGTAAAGGACTTCCTCCTCAACAAGGATTTGAATGAGAAAAGGGCAAGTTGGATCACTCGTGTCATGGAGTATGACATTAAGATCAAGGTCACCAAGCTGGTAAGAGGAAAAGGATTGTGTGAGCAGCTGATTCTAGGCAAGCAAAAAGGAGTATGCAATAAAGAAGAGGTTGTTTTGACAGTTCAAGACAACCATGTGCAAGGTAGCACTCAAGAAGAGGATAATGCTGTCCCCACTCCTTGCTAGACCCAAGGTATAATGCACTTCCTAAGCACAGGCCTATGCCCTCCAGAGATGAACAACACCCAAAGAAGACACTTTAGATTGCAGGCTGTCCTATATGCCATAGTAGATGGTGTTTTGTTCAAGAAAGATGTGAATGGAGTGCTGCTGAGATGCATTAGCACAAATCAAATTCATAGGGTGTTGGAAGAGTTCCATGGTGGACCAGCTAGTGGTCATTTTGCACCAAGAGTGACAGCTCTAAAATCATGAAGGTTGGTTATTATTGGCCCAAGATTTTCAGTGATTGCTTTGCGTGGATCAAAAGGTGCAAGAATTGTGCATTCTTCACAGGTAAAGAGAGGCTTGCTGCCCTTCCATTGCATCCAATTTCAGTTGACTAGCCATTCATATAATGGGATTTGGACTTCATTGGAGTCATTAATCCCAATTCAAGCCAAGGGCATAAGTGGATTTTGACAGCCACAGACTACTTCACAAAGTGGACTGAAGCAGTAGCACTCAAGGAAGCAAATGAGTCTAGCATCTTAGACTTCTATGAGGGGATAGTAACCAGATTTGGCATACCTACTACAATAATCTCAGATAATGCATTAGCATTCATTAGATCCAAGGTGACTGAGTGGGCTGTCAAGAACGGGATCTACCTAAGTACTTCATAAAACTACTACCCTCAGGGTAATGGCTTTGTTGAATCTACAAACAAGAACTTGTTGAGGATTATTAGGAGGACTCTTGATGAGAATCAGAGGTCTTGGCATACCAAACTGAAATCATCCTTATGGGCTGGTAGGATAACTCCCAAGAGATCCACAGGTAACTCTCCATTCAGGCTTATTTATGGAAGAGAGGCAATCTTGCCCATGTCACTTGAGTTGCCAACATTGGAACTCATGAAGCAGTTAGAGTTGCTAGAGTTTGGGCCCATGGAGGTGAGATATGCAGAGTTGATGGAGCTCCAAGAGATCAGAGATCAGGCATCCCAAGCAATGGAGAAGGATCAAGCTTTGATCAAGAAGACCTTTGATAGGAAGGCCAAGAGTAGATCTTTCCAAGTTAGAGATCTAGTGTTAAAATGGGATGCAGATAGAGCAAAACCGGGAAGGCATTCAAAATTTGATGCCATTTGGAGTGGCCCATACATGGTCACAAAGTGTAAGGACAGCAATGCCTTCCAATTATCTTCATTGGATGGTGAAGATCTGCAGATTCCAGTCAATGGAATCTATCTAAAGCATTTCTACCAGAGGGAAATTCTCCACCTTGTAAATATTAGCTTAGGTTTTCATTCCTCTAAGTGCTTGTGCACATTGTTTTTCTGTAGGTTGTTTTGCTTTCCCTAAGTGCTTTGGCATAGGCTTGCTGTCCCTGGAGATGTTTTGCAGTCCTTGCTTCCATCAGGTGATATTCCATCTTCCTCCTTACAACATTCTAGGTCAGTTGGGGTTTCGAACAGAAAATTTTATGACTCCATGCCCAATGGGCTGCTTCAGGCAACTGGTATCTTCATCTAGCAGACAAATGACCCCTTTGAGTCGCTAAAATTGTTATCCAAAATGTGCCCCTGCTCATTTTTGTGGCTAACTCCTTGTGTTCTTACCTATCTTGTGCCTCTGTCTCCATTTTTTATTTTTAGGCACTCAAATATTTCTAAAAATGGCACCATTGGATAGAGCTCTCTCTCAGCTTTCCAGAAAGGTAAAGTTTTCCTCCTAACTCCTCATATTTTTCAAGTTATGGCCCGGCAGAGTTTTTTGTGGGAAATTTTCCCTTAAGAGGCCTGCGGCCAATAGGAAGCCACCACATGGCACCTGGAGTGGCGGAGCGTGGGGAAAATTTGAAAAAATTTCCAAAGACCAAACGGGTAAAAATTCAAACTTTTGCCCGCCGATCCGATTTTGGCCTGTTTTTGCCCTAAATTTTCAAATCGCCATATCTTTCGATCCAGAGCTCAGATTTTCACATTCTTTATATCAATGGAAAGCTGGTGAAATTCTCTACATGATTCTAGGGTCAATTTTTCATTTTGGTTAAGTTTGGAGAGAGGAAATCAAGAAACTCCTTTGGCACGTGGTAATGGCCAGAAATGATGTTTCAACAACTAGTTTTAATGCAAAATGGGTCGCATTCTTCTTCAGCATGGCCAAAAATGTCAGGGCATGGGTTTGTAATGACGTCCATGTTGTTTTAATGCATCTTCATTCAATGGGGAATGGATTCCATGTTTTTTACACGTTTTCTCTCTCCTGGGCTCGACCCATGCATTGTAAAAGCCAGATTTGGCTCATTTTTTGAGGTTGAACTTTTTTTTTGGATAGCAAGCTTCTTCTTTCACCTTCAAAAAGTGATTTTTGCAAGTATCAGACCTTCTTCATGATTGTAACAGGTTTCTGCCTCTTTGATGTTGCAAATGCAAGGATTTTGACAGTGAAAAATGACAGTGCAGACTCTGTGATCAATTTTCAGTCCTTTGTTTGTATTGTCTTGCTTCATTTCAGACCTCTAATTGCATATTATCAGCCTATGTATGATGTTTCATGTTGCATTTTATGAAATTGTGTCAATTTTCATGAACAAGAAGTGTTCACCACTCCTTTGGTGTATCACCTATTAGTTTAGTTTCAATTTTTGCACTTTCTATCTCTGTCTCCTTGGAATTTAGAGTAGGATTAAGATTCAAACCTCTGTAATTGTGCAAATAACAGATCTGATCAGAGGAGTTTGAGGAACCAACCTCTAATCTAGATATTCCTCTCTCATTTTACAAGTCCCACACTTGGAGAGAGGTTTCAATGTTGTGCAATCACACTGGATGCCTGAAACATCAACTTAGAAACCTGATTTGCATCTAGGGGTGCTGCTGATTTGCAACAACACTAGCTTGTAAGAAGCATTTGAAATTGCGCATCTGGTGACTCCAACAGGAAGGATTCATTGGTTTTAGCAGCCCAAGCTTGAAAATTTTATGAGAAGAATTCAAACAAGGTTAATAACTAGAGAGGAAGGAATCTTTGAATACTTGCATCTATCTCCAGGTAGAGGAAGAAAGGAAAGAAGAGCTCAAAGGTCGTTATCTCCATCGAATAGAACACTATCAACACCTCCACCTGGTGGGCCTTTCATTCAATAAACCAGAGTTCTTAGGCCAATCATAATGGCACATCTACAAATACAAACACCATAATGGCCTCCAAATTATGTCAAATACACGGGAAACAACCCACTTGCTATCAATGCACAGAATCCAATTCCAGTTGCACCATTGAAGAGCATTCCATATTTCACTGGGGAGAATCACACAACTCCTGTTGATCATATAAAGGACATTGCAAACATTTGCATTATTCACAAAATAAATGAAGTAGATGTTGATGTCAAGTTATTGTCTTCCTCATTCAAAGGCAAGGCTTTGCAATGGTTTAGGAGTTTAACAACAAGGTCTATCCAAAACTATGATCAGATATACATAGCCCTCTGCAATCAGTTCAGAGAAAGAGGAGACAATATATCTTTATTGGAACAATTAACAACCATCAAGAGGGCTCCTAATGAATAGACGACTGATTTCAATTTCCATTTCTAGCGATCATGGGACCTAATTCCATTTGTCATGAGGCCAGCAACAAAAGGTTCATTCCTCTACTTATTGAAGGCTCTAAATTTATATGTAACAATGATCATTCAGTCCATGTGAGGAACAACACTGCCAAAAACCTATGACATAGCTATCAGAGCTGAAAATTTCCTCATTCAAGTCGGCAAGATAGCACCAAGGCCACCAATGCCTCTATATCCAGAAATGGGAATTCCTACAACAAGCCAAACACCTGAAATAGCCCATGTCCCAGCTCCAAGAAATCAAATCAGTAAAGATGCTTCCACTTCTTTAGGTAATTTTCTCGAATTACAAGAGCTCAAGAAAGTATTGTAAGAAGTGGTCAAGGAACAAAAAACTTTCGGAAATGAAATAGTGGCACTCAAGAGGCAACAGGCCCATAATTTAAGACCATTACACCTCAGTACTAAGCAAGGCCACCATATCAACAAAATAGGCCACCTACTCAAGCTAGAAATCAAAATCAAGGGAAACATTTTGCTGTCAAGTCTTCTTAGCCCTACAATCCAAATACAGTCTCAAACACCAGAGCCTTGTTCCCGATGTAAAATAACATGGCGCAGAAATATGAGTGGTATTGCCCATATGGTCAACCATATGATTAATTAGTATACTTAAATGATCCATCAAATCAAGGTCTAGTGATGTAAATCATTGGCATGGCTCAAGAAGTGGGTCAAGGAGAAGATCAACATCAGGAAACTACTAAAGAGGCACCTTCAAATGAAACCACACTCTTCAATTGGTAAGCTGAATATTTTTGTGATATAAATCAGGCCACTTCCCAAAGTGTGACAGCCAATACACGGTCTAAGAAGAGAAATATTGAAGAAGGGAAGTCATCCAATCCAAGCATTTCATAGCCCTCTATCACTCCACAAGGTGTTATTAGTCAAAGTGCAGTCCCAAATGTGTAAATTCAACCCAAGCCACCTTCTAGACCATCCCATATACCGGTTGTAACAACCCATGTACAAGGTAAAGAGCAGCATAAAGATATCTCATCCCCATTTAATATTATTGAAAAAATGAAGAAAACGAATGTGAACATTTAAATGTGGGAGTCATTAGCTATCCCAGAATAAAGAGATCTATTGCAATCTGCCATGGAAAATTGGTCTGCATCAAATCAATCATCCAAATATCAAGAGAAATTACTCATAAATGCAGTTCAACAAGAAATCAAAATATGAGTTCAACAAGGTAAAAACATGAAACCTCCCTCATTCTACAAATCTTTAATCACTGGAAACAATCTTATACTCAATTGCATGATTGATTCGAGTGTAAATAGCTATGTCATGCCAAAGACAAATAGTCGGTAAGTTGAGTCTTCAATATGAGGTCATTTCCAAGGGTGTAGTGCAATTAGATAGGACAACGGTGATAACAGTTGGAGTAACTAAAGATTGAGCCTTAAATTGCATGCATGTCCCAATGTCATAGTCTTGTAAGATGTATCAGTCATAGACTTTCCACCACTCTTTGCATTGTGTTTGTCAAGAGACTTCATTGCTAAAATTGGAGGTTATTTGTTTGCTCATTGGTCACACGTGTTATTCAGAACAAGGTATGGAGCCAAGGCTACAATCAGATATGAACCTATTGCAAATTTGCATATTGAGCCTCATACACAAAATACAATCAATGCAAATTGTTCAACATTTGATCAAGAAGATTGTCCAAGCAATTATGAAGCAGATACCAAATTCAAGAGCATTCCGGATTTAACTCTTGATGAATGGGAAAACAAGAGGCATGCATTTGATCCTTACAAGGAGATGGAGGAAGATGAGCTAGGCATATATTGCTTGTACGAAGAAAATCAACCCCCCCCTAGCATTACTAAGACGGATCATAAAGATGATAATGAGGTATGTAAATTATTCTTCTATGGCTCAAGGAGTAGACAAGGTGTTGGAGGAGGATCAATGTTGATTTCACCACGAGGTAAAAAATATTACTCAACTTTCTAATTTCAATTTGCTTGCTCAAATAACACACCCGAGTATGAAGCTCTGATCCATGGATTGCATTGGTCAAGAAAAAGACACATTAAGAACTTACAAGTGTTTGGGGATAGTGAGCTGATCGTTAATCAAGTTAAAGGAAAAAACACTGCTAAAGAATGATCTTCTTAAAAACTAAAAGAATTGGGTATGGGATCTTCTTGAATATTTTGAAGCTTTTGGCATCAATTCCATCACAAGGAAGAAGAATGAGGCAGCAAACAGGATTACAGGAATTGGTGCAACAATCAATGTTGTTAAAAGTATAAAAAGTGAGAAAACTTGGCCTCATATCAAGGTTATGGTAAGACCAGCTGTCCTAGACAATAATACAAGTTGGAAAGTCTTCGAGAATGATCACTAAATCATAAAATTATTGCAATAAGAAGCTAAGCTCTCTGCTAGAAACCAAGATAGATTAAAGCAGCAGTACGGTGACCAAGTGGTGCAGTTGAGAACTAACAAACTACCAAAGGGCCTTGTAACTTTGGAATCAATCTTCAACCCAAAGTATTAGTTCTAGAAAGAGAAGGAAAACATTTAGGTAAAGGGTGAAGATTCATAGCCTATTTTAGTATATGAGGGAAAAGTATTTTAGATTACCAAGGTGAGTACTCAGCATGAGAAATCTGATTTTGTTTGACTTTGTCAAGAGTTTCTCGATGTCTTTTCCTAGAATTATAAGGATTTAAAATGTTTCAATCCAAAGTTGGCTCGGCATACAATTGAATTGGCTCCAGAATCTAAGCCCATCAGGAAGAAACAAAGGCCAGTCAATCCACATATGGAACCTCTCATGAGGAAGGAATTGAACAAGTTGATTGAGTAAAGAATCATATTCCCAATCAAGCATTCTAGTTGGGTTACCAACTTAGTTCCAGTCAGAAAGAAGAGTGGAGAGATCAGATTGTGCGTTGATTTCAGATATTTGAATAGAGCATCTCTCAAGGACCACTACCCACTTCCTTCTATGGAGCAGATTTTACAAGTTGTTGCTGGCTCTGAAAGGTTTTCATTGCTTGATGGATACTCAGGGTACAATCAGATTATGGTGAAGGAAGAAGATTAGTTCAAGACAACCTTCACAACCAAATGGGGAACTTATGCATACAGGAAAATGCCATTTGGGCTATCCAATGCTGGAGCTACCTTCTAAAGAGTAATGGACATGGCGTTCAAAGGTTTGATTAACAACATGGTGCTGATATATCTTGATGATATCATTGTTTTTTTCAAAGAATGCAGCAGACCACCTCTCTCATTTGAGACAAGTCTTCCAAAGGTGCAGGAGATTTGCAGTGTCTTTGAATCCTAAGAAGTGTATCTTCCTAGCACATGAAGGAAAGCTCCTTGGCCATATTGTCTCTAAAGAAGGATTAGCAATTGATCTAGAGAGAGTTGAAACCATAAGAGCACTACCATTGCCAAACAACAAGAAGGCACTTCAGAGTTTCTTGGGGAGAATAATTTTTTTTCGAAGGTTTGTCCTAGATTTTGCAACCCTTGTCAAACCTATCACCAAGATGTTGAAGAAAATCATGGCTTTCAAATGGACAGCAGAAGGCAAGGAGAGTTTTGAAGCAATCAAAGAAGCCATCTCTCAAGCACCAACTCTCATCAACCTAGACTTCTCCAAGGATTTCATCCTCTATGAATTTTGGGGTAATGATACCATTTCTGCCATTTTGGTACAGCAGAACAAGGACAATGATGAGCAGCCAATTGCTTTCTTCAGCCAAAGCCTAGATGACTATGAGGTGAGATATTATTTTATTAAGAAGTATGTACTTGCAGTAATCAGAAGCTTGAAGAAATTCAAGCATCTAGTCTCAAACAACAAGGTTCAGTTGTTGGTCTCTCATGCGAGAGGAAAGGACTTCCTCCTCAACAAGGATTTGAATGAGAAAAGGGTAGGTTTGATCACTCGTGTCATGGAGTATGACATTGAGATCAAGCTCACCAAGCTGGTAAGAGGAAAAGGATTATGTGAGCAGCTGATTCTGGGCAAGCAAAAAGGAGTATACAATAAAGAAGAGGCTATTTTGACAGTTCAAGACAGCCATGTGCAAGGTAGTACTCAAGAAGAGGATAATGTTGTAACCACTCCTTGCTGGACCCAAGGTATAATGCACTTCCTAAGCATAGGGCTATGCCCTCCAGAGATGAACAAAAACCAAAGAAGACACTTCAGATTGCAGGTTGTCCCATATGCCATAGTAGATGGTGTTTCGTTCAAGAAAGATGTGAATGGAGTGTTACTGAAATGCATTAGCACAAATCAGATTCATAGGGTGTTGGAAGAGTTCCATGGTGGACCAGCTGGTGGTCATTTTGTACCAAGAGTGATAGCTCTAAAAATCATGAAGGCTGGTTATTATTGGCCCAAGATTTTCAGTGATTGCTTTGCATGGATCAAAAGGTGCAAGAATTGTGCATTCTTCACAGGTAAAGAGAGGCTTGTTGCCTTCCATTGCATCCAATTTCAGCTGACCAACCATTCATGCAATGGGGTTTGGACTTTATTGGAGTCATTAATCCCAATTCAAGCCAAGGGCATAAGTGGATTTTGACAGCCACAGACTACTTCACCAAGTGAACTAAAGCAATAGCACTCAAGGAAGCAAATGATTCTAGCATCTTAGACTTCTATGAGGGGATAGTAACCAGATTTGGCATACCTGCTACAATAATCTCAGATAATGCATTAGCATTCATTGGATCCAAGGTGACTAAGTGGGCTGTCAAGAATGGGATCTACCTAAGTACTTCATCAAACTACTACCCTCAAGGTAATGGCTAGGCTGAATCTACAAACAAGAACTTGTTGAGGATCATTAGGAGGACTCTTGATGAGAATCGGAGGTCTTGGCATACCAAACTGAAATCAACCTTATGGAATTATAGGATAACTCCCAAAAGATCCACAGGTAACTCTCCATTCAGGCTTTTTTATAGAAGAGAGGTAATCTTGCCCATGTCACTTGAGTTGCCAACATTGGAACTCATGAAGTAGTTAGAGTTGCTAGAGTTTGAGCCCATGGAGGTGAGATATGCTGAGTTGATGGAGCTCCAAGAGATCAGAGATCAGACATCCCAAGCAATGGAGAAGGATCAAGCTTTGATCAAGAAAACCTTTGATAGGAAGGCCAAGAGTAGATCTTTCCAAGTTGGAGATCTAGTGTTAAAATGGGATGCAGATAGAGCAAAACCGGGAAGGCATTCAAAATTTGATGCCATTTGGAGTGGCCCATACATGGTCACAAAGTGTAAGGAAAACAATGCCTTCCAATTGTCTTCATTGGATGGCGAAGAACTCTAGATTCCAGTCAATGGAATCTATCTAAAGTATTACTACTAAAGGAAAATTCTCCACCTTGTAAATATTAGATTAGGTTTTCATTCCTCCAAGTGCTTGTGCACATTGTTTTGTTGTAGGTTGTTTTGCTTTACCTAAGTGCTTTGGCACAGGCTTACTGTCCCTGGAGATATTTTGCAGTCCTTACTTCCATCAGGTGATATTCCATCTTCCTCCTTATAACATTCTAAGTCAGTTGGGGTTCCAAATAGAAAATTTTATGACTCCATGCCCAATGGGCTGCTTCAGGCAACTGGTATCTTCATCTAGCAGGCAGATGACCCCTCTGAGTCACCAAAATTGTTATCCAAAATGTGCCCCTACTCATTTTTGTGGCTAACTCATTGTGTTCTTACCTCTCTTGTGCCTCAGTCTCCATTTTTTATTTTTAGGAAATCAAATCTTTCTAAAAATGGCACCATTGGATAGAGCTCTCTCTCAACTTTCCAGAAAGGTAAAGTTTTCCTCCTAACTCATATTTTTCAAGTTATGGCTCGGTGGAGTTTTTGTGGGAAATTTTCCCTTAGGAGGCCCACGGTCAATAGGAAGCTGCCACGTAGCACCTGGACTGGTGGAGCACGGAGAAAATTTGAAAATTTTTCCAAAGACCAAACAGGTAAAAATTCAAACTTTTGGTCACCGATCCGATTTTGGCCTGTTTTTGCCCTAAATTTTCAAATCGCCATATCTTTCAATCCAAAGCTTGGATTTTTGCGTTCTTTATATCAATGGAAAGCTGGTGAAATTATCTACATGATTCTAGGGTTAATTTTTCATTTTTGTTGAGTTTCAAGAAATAAAATCAAGAAATGCCTCTGGCACGTGGTAATGGCCAGAAATGACGTTTCAACAACCAGTTTTAATGCAAAATGGGTCGTATTCTTCTTCAGCATGGCCAAAAATGTCAGGGAATGGGTTTGTAAGGATGCCCATGTTGTTTTAATGAATCTTCATTCAATGGGGAATGGATTCCACATTTTTTACATGTTTTCTCTCTCCTGGGCTCAACCGATGCATTGTAAAAGCCAGATTTGGCTCATTTTTTGAGGTTGAACATTTTTTTTGGATAGCAAGCTTCTTCTTTCACGTTCAACAAATGATTTTTGCAAGTATCAAACCTTCTTCATGATTGTAACAGGTTTCTACCTCTTTGATGTTGCAAATGCAAGGATTTTGACAGTGAAAAATGACAGTGCAAACTCTGTGATCAATTTTCAGTCCTTTGTATTGTCTTGCTTCATTTCAGACCTCTAATTACATCTTATCAGCCTGTGTATGATATTTCATGTTGCATTTTATGAAATTGTGTCAATTTTCATGAACAAGAAGTGTTCACCACTCCTTTGGTGTATCACCTATTAGTTTAGTTTCAATTTTTGCACTTTCTATCTCTGTCTCCTTGGAATTTAGAGTAGGATTAGGATTCAAACCTCTACAATTATGCAAATAACAGATCTGATGAAAGGATTTTGAGGAACCAGCCTCTAATCTAGAGATTCCTCTCTCATTTTACAAGTCCCACACTTGGAGAGAGGTTTCAATGTTGTGCAATCACACTAGATGCCTAAAACATCAACTTAGAAACCCGATTTGCATCCAGGGGTGCTGCTGATTTGAAACAACACTCAGTTGGTAGGAGCTCAACCACAGAGGCCACAACAAACTAAAGCTAGATCATTAGGATCCACACCACCTACCTCTAGGGAACCTTCTAGTAGTGTCACTCCTTGGAGAGGTTCAGGTGGTTGTTTCAGGTGTGGAGTAGCGGGACACTTTTGGAGAGATTGCCCCCAAAACCCTAATAAGGGTAAGGCACCCATCTCAGAGCCTATAGTTGGAGACATGGGACGGAGTCACAGGATCTACACAGTAGTTGAGAACTGCCAGGTTGAGCACTAGAGCATGGTCATTGAGACTATAAGTAGCATTGGAGGTGTTCCTACTTCTATATTGTTTGATTCTGGTTCTTCTGATTCGTTTATTGCGCCATCCTTGGTAGAGCGATGCAAGTTGGTGGCTGTTAGATAGGGTCATAGTTGGGTTGTCAAGATGGCTTCAGGAGCCAAAGTCTCTGTAGACTTCTTAGTAAAGGAGTGTGTTGTTAACTTGGGACCTTTCACCACCACTTCAGATCTCCGCATACTTCCTTTGGGCTCGTATGGAGTCATTTTAGGCATCGATTGGCTATCTGCACATAGGGCCAGGATGGATTTCTATCACAAGACTATATCTTGTGCAGACGATCTTGGAGTTGAGTCGGTGATTACAAGAGTCAGGAGACCTGTTTCTATTCTCACCATTTCTGCTATGCAGCTCAAGCGGGTGTGTGCGACAGGGTTGTTAGATGTATGCAGTCACAGTCAGTGACCGGACAGAGGATGGATCTAGTGGGGCCATCGTTAGATGACCATCCCATTTTGAGAGAGTATGTAGATGTTTTCCCAGGGGAGCTACCGGTAATGCCACCCCCACGTGAGATTGATTTCCATATTGATCTGGCTCCAGGAGCAGAGCCTATCTCACGAACTCCTTATCGGATGACTACCCCAGAACACTGTGAGCTCAAGTTGCAGCTGGAGGGACTTATAGAGAAAGGCCTTATCCATCCTAGTGTATCCCCTTGGGGTGCACCGGTTATATTTGTGAAGAAGAAGGATGGATCCTTACGGGTTATGCATAGACTATCGCCAGCTGAATAAGGTAACAATCAAGAATGGTTATCCCCTACCTCACATTGATGACTTGTTTGATCAAATGAGGGGAGCCATGGTGTTCTCTAAGATTGATCTAAAGTCTGGGTACCATCAGTTGAGGATTATGGAGACACAACATCCATAAGACTACTTTTCGTACGAGGTATGGGCACTATGAGTTCACCAGTGGTGCCTTTTGGTTTGACGAATGCCCCCGCTGTGTTTTATGAGTTTGATGAATGGGGTATTCAGGAAATTTTTAGATCGCTTCATGCTCATATTTCTTGATGACATTTTGATTTACTTGCATACACGTAAGGAGCACAAGGAGCACCTTCATCAGGTTTTTCAATCTCTTCGTGAGCAGCAGCTTTACAGGAACTTGGAGAAGTGTGCTTTCTTTTAGTCAGAGATACAATACTTGGGTCATATCATCTCAGGGGAAGGTATCACAGTAGATCCTTCCAAGATTAGAGCCATTATGGATTGGCTAGCACCCACTATAGTGACATAGGTGCGCAGCTTCATGGGGTTAGCACGCTACTACAGGAGAATTTTTTAGGACTTCTCTCAAATAGCACACACCATCACTTCCCTTCAGTGGAAAGGGAAGAATTTTTTTTGGTCAGACAGGTGTGAGTAGGCCTTCAAGGCCCTGAAGGGATGCCTCACTACAACACCTATTCTTACATTGTCAGATCCACATGGTAATTTCTTTGTATGCATAAATGCTTCATTGGCAGGCCTTGGAGGTGTTCTTATGCAGGAGGGAAGAGTTGTAGCTTTTGAGTCTCACAAACTCAAAGATCATGAGCTTAATTATCCAACTCATGACCTTGAGCTTGCAGCAGTTGTGCACGCTTTAGTTCGATGGAGACACTTTCTTCTTGGTCAAAGATTCACACTCAGGATAAACCATTTGAGTCTTCGCCACCTCTTCACGTAGCCTAATCTAAATGCTCGTCAAAGGCGTTGGATGGAGTTGCTTTGTGAGTATGACATGGAGATAGAGCACGTGAAGGGGAAGGAGAATGTTGTTGTAGATGCCCTCAGTAGATGGAAGCATTTGAGCATGGCTACTTCAGTGAGCACAGATTTACGGAGCAGGATCCTTCAGCAGCTTCCTCTTGATAGTTTCTACATTGCAGCCCAAGTAGAGATTGAGTCCTAGAGACCCCTTGAGGGGAAATTTGATGGTTTATCACTAGAGGTAGATGGTCTTCTCAGGCATAGAGGTCAGATTTATGTTCCTAGAGATGGAGGCTTGAGGCAGGACATCTTGACAAGAGGCACATCGTGCACCCTATTCAGCCCATCCTGGGGTGAAGAAGATGCATGCCACCTTGAGACAGTTATATCACTGGAGAGGACTTCGCAAGGACGTGGCTCAGTTTGTGTCATGTTGTTTAGAGTGCCAGAAAGTGAAGGCTGAGCATCCAGCATCCAGCTGGCCTTCTCTATCCTCATGCTATACCGGAGTGGAAATGGGACACCATTTCCATGGATTTCATTATTGGATTACCGATGTCGAGATATCACCACGACGCCATCATGGTCACGGTTGATAAATTGACAAAAGTAGCTCACTTTTCACCGGTAAAGACCACCTATAAAGCTAGTGTAGTGGCATGTGTTTACTTGGATGAGATTGTCAGGTTACACAGGATTCCACAGAAGATCATTTGTGACCACGATCCTTTGTACACTTCTCATTTCTGGACCACCATGCAGTATGTTCTCAGGACGAAGATTAACTTCAGCACAGCCTATCACCCAGAGATAGATGGACAGACTGAGAGGGTGAATCAGATTTTGGAGGATATGCTCAGGATGTACGTGATGGATCAGCAGTCTAAGTGGGAGGAGTATCTGTATCTTGTGGAATTTTTCTACAATAATAGTTTCCAGAGTTCTATAGGCATGTCTCCTTTTCAGGCCTTATATGGTAGGGAGTGCAGGACACCCCTTAGCTGGGACAAGTTGGAGGATAGAGTATCTCTTGGACCAGCCCTTTTGCAGGACATGGAGCAACAGGCAGTGTTGATCAGGCAGAGATTACAGGAGGCACAAGATAGGTAGAAGAAGTACACTGATCAACATAGAACCAAGCATAATTTTTATGTGGGCATGAAGGTTTTCCTTTGTGTTAGGCCACATAAGAGCCTGATCTGTTATGGAAAAGGTTCTAAGTTAGCTCGCTTGGTTCATTGGACCTTTTGAGATCCTAAAGAGTATCGGTCCGTTGGCTTACCGTCTAGCATTGCCACCCAACTTGTCTCGCATACATGATGTGTTTCATGTTTCTGTTCTTACGAGATATATCACAGATCCTTCTCATATGCTGGATTGGACATCATTGTAGGTGCAAGATCAGGGACAGGTGATGGTGGAGCCCATCTGTATCATCGATAGCAGGACCCTGGGCCTTTGAGGTAGAGAGATTGATTAGGTACGAGTGCAGTGGGACATATATGATAAGACTGCAGCCACTTGGCAGGATGCTACTGCTTTACGAGTGCAGTTTCCACATTTGTTCCAGTGACTTCTAGGAGGAAGTCGAGTCTAAGGGGAGGGGGATGTAGTTCCCACTTTCCTTGGACACTATTTAGATACTGATCCTGACACTATTGATCACATTTTGGATATTATTATATTTTGATGTAACATGATGTGTATATACTAGCTCATGGATTATTATGGACATTATTATGTTTTGATTAGTATGATGGTTAGATGTTAGATCCTGGATTAATATTGATCTAGATTCAGATATTTTTCTTGATGATCATTGATACATTATTGTTATTTTATTGGATAAGGATATACTAGTTGACATGGATATCATATTGCTTTTAATTTTAGACATGTGACATTGAGATTTTAAATAGCTCTAGTATAGAAATCTATTAGATGATGATATAGTTAGAATTGAATTTAAATGAAAAATGTTAAATTATCGATATTGTTTTCATTTGGATTTAATAATTATATATTGCTTATATCATTTGGATGTTCTGATATGGCCATGAGGCCGAAGGGGTATTTTGCATTTTGCAGGTTAAAAATCACAACAATGTTCAGGGGACTTGAGACTAACCATATTGGAATTCAGTGTGAAATCAACAAGGTCACCATGGCAACTGTGTTGAGCTGTTGTTGTGTTGTGTTGTGTTCCCAGGATTTCCACTTTTGTGACCATGGGGCATATGTGTGTATGTTTATTATGTGTTCCTTTTCAAATTTATTGTTGTGTGTATTTTATTTTGTAATGTGCTTTTATTGTAATTATTTAAATATGATAGTATTATGTGGGAGTCATATAGTTAAAATTTAATTAAATTAAATGGGATGTGGAATGTGAAATTAAATGTTTTTGCCTTGGTTGAAAATGAAATTTGATTTATATATTTTATAACCTTATGGTAATTAAATAAATCTTATGTCAAAAGGTTGTCATAAATAAATGTCATAGAAGTTAATGCATTTTAGAAGAGTGTGTAAGTTACCAAGTATGGGTTGTGTGAAGAGATTTGTAAGAGGTTGTAAAGGTTGTTTTTGGAAGGTCAAACACTCCTTCCTCTTTGAAATTCTAATTTGTCCTTGAAGGACAAATTTGGAGGCTTGTGGGACAAGTTAAACTTGTCCCACACCTCTCAAAAACCTCCACCAACCATGATTATAATTTTAGAGTCAAAAGCAACTTATTTTATTGCATGTTTTGACATGATTTTATGAAAGAAGTGATTGCACTTGCCTTACAAATTTTAAATGCATTTTCCTTTTGGGTATGGGTTGAGTTTGTGTATGTAAGTAATTTTGTCATTCACATTTATTATGATGTATTTGCATTTGATGTGATTTCATTTTGGGATGAGGAAAAATGATGTGGCATCCCACTTGGAATCCACATCATCCTTCTCCATCCTCTCCTTTAAAATGGAATTTCTTCCTCATTTTGGAGGTTGTTGAAATCTTGCCATTTGCTTCTTGGGGTCAAATTTTCTCTTACATTAGGAGCTTGTTCTTGTGGAAGGATCTTGGACTTATTTGCATGCTTTACCATTTGCTGATTTGGGACTGGATTTGTGCAACAAGAATCTGTTGTTTGAAAGCAAATCTCCATTATGGAGAGGTAGGCTCTCAATTCTTTTAAAATTGTTGTTTTCCCCTTTTAACATGAAAAATATTGAATGGTATTGTGTTTGCATTCTTAGAGGGATGGGTAGAATGCCTAGGACATGGTGTAAAAAGAGAAGACTATAGGGTTTCAAATGGGGGGCATAAGGAAATTTTCATTGGCATTTGTTCTTTGTGGAGGGAGTGTTGGTTTGGGATCCACCTAGGAAAGGAAATAGCTTGCATTTCCTACTTCTTTGGGGGGGGCATAAGGGATAAATTTGGGGGGCATAAGGAGGGGTTGGGAGATATAAGGTTTATGGGATTTGATTGAGTTTATGTCCCTTTACTTTTGGTGGATGCCCAATTCCAACATGGGAGGCATAAGGAGACCCCCATAAATCTTGCTCTTGTTGGCTTTCTTACTTGGAGAAGGAGCCTTATTTTGGTTGAAATTTCTTGTGGTAGTTGAGAACTACACCTCATTGTTTGTGTTTCTTTGTAATTGTGAAAATATATGCTTGTATGTGAAGAAGCTATTGTTTCCATGTGTTGTTGAAATCATGTTCCATTCCATTATGGTTGGGGATAGGGGCCAATGGGGAAAGATGACTTCTCTTTTCCTTATTGGATGTCTTGGTTGGGTGGAGAATTGCCTTTCCCCCTTCCTTGTTGTGATCCAAAGAAGATAAAAGATGAAGAAATCAGCCTGCTGTTTGTTTGAAGCTTAGAGAAAATTTGTTTGACCTAGTCATTTCCTTTTTGCAAGTTCATTGTAATCTTCCCACTTTGAAGTGGATGATTTGTATTGTTAATTGTAATGATAAGACATTTGTATTGAAATTATAAGGTTGAAAGTGATAAGTGAATTGTAGAAGAATTATTATTCCATACTGTGTTATCAGAAGAATGTGAAAGAAAGAAATATGTATTGTGCATTGTAACATTGAAATTCAAAGAAAGAGATATAATATTGAATAATTG
Source organism: Taxus chinensis (assembly GCA_019776745.2). NCBI lineage: Eukaryota > Viridiplantae > Streptophyta > Pinopsida > Cupressales > Taxaceae > Taxus > Taxus chinensis. The sequence goes on from CM034148.1 coordinate 458,905,613, forward strand.
TTGGAAATCAAATAAAGAATTACATTCCTTTCTCAAAATTTCATTGTTGTATTAGATTCGAGTTGATGTTGTGAAATGAAAACTCTATTTTGAAAGAGATTAAGAAATAGCATTTCTAGTCAATGTACTATGTTTGAAATCAAAATGAGTTTAAACTTGGCATATGAACTGTCAATTAATTGTTCAGAATCAACTGAACCTTACCATAATATTTTAAATGCCTCCCCATATTTGGAAGACAAATTGGTTAATAAACTTGTTAGCAAATGATCTTTGTTTCTTTCTTTAATTCTGGCAATGAATTCCATCAAAAATGTATAGTTCAGATTTTTAGTTAAAATTGAGAAAGGAAACAAAGTATTATAGATGTATTAGGTCCTATTGAACCCACATTGAACTTCATATTCAAGACAATATCTCAAAACTCTATCAAATCCAATTTTAACTTCACAATCCAACTTACTGTCAAAAAAATGTAAAAATTTACCAAATGCAACCCAATGGTCCAAATTGGACTTTGAAAATATACTTAAATTTACCCAAGACCATTTCCCAATGCTCAATTTAGGCATGCTCAGAGAAGAAATATCAAAATTGAATCAAATCTTATAAGTTGGAAAAAAACTGCCAGTTTTAAAATTATAAACCCTGGAGATCTATTTCTTAAGCTTAGGCCCTCTAAAATTCACCAAATTCAAAATTTATGATTTCTATGCAAAGAGGACTCTGAGAGCTTTGGTTGGAAAGTCTTTGTTTTCCTAAAATGGAGCTTCCTATCAAAATTTATGGACCATTTGAAGTTTTACTTCAAAATGGCCATCCCAAACCAAAAATGAAATAATTCGACCTTAGAAAAATTTAAATTTTGAACTTTGGAAAAATTTTACAACCAACCTCTCATCCTATATCGATGAGTTCCACGTGCCACCTTCGACAGGGGCAGCCCTTAATAAAAAACACTTTTTGTGCTTGGGGAAAATTTTTCACTTATGAGAGTAGGTTCCTGGACCTGAACTTCAATACATTGATTGACATGCAAGATGGTAGGGTGGGCCCATAGGATTTAGAAATGAAAACTTAACTTTTTGCCCCCTTTTTGCAAAAATTTCACTTTTACCTCCACGGCCCGCAGCCAATCACAAAGCTGCCACGTGGCCATTTGAGCAAGTGCGGAGGCATGGAGGAAAATTTTCCTTTGGAAAAATTGAGACTTTGGTTTTGGGAAAAATTTCAAAATTTTCCCCACGACCCACTAGCCCGCACCAATCAAGTGATGACACGTGGCTCTTTGGGTGGTTTTCCCAATTTTCTCCCTATCCCCTGCAGACCTCAGCAAGGGAAAACTTTCCCCTAAAACTCCGCCCGGCCATAACTTGAGTTTTACAAGAGTTAGGAGGACTTCTTTATATGGTTGGAAAGGTGAGGAAATTTCCTATCCAATGACACTAGTTTAGGAAAGTTTTGATAAGTCGGTAAGGATGTGACCAAAAAGGACAGTTCAGGCTTGATAGAGAGCAGGCCTGGTGATAAATTTAGCACCTGAACCTTAGTAAAACTTGTAACCTCCAAATTGGAGCCTTGCTAAACTTGTTATAAGATAAAAATGGAAATGCTTCGGGTTTGGTTAATCAGAATTTGTTCTGGAACCTATTTAGTTTTCAAACTAGTGTCTTGCAACTTGTCTTGTAGACCCATATAAAAAAAACATAATATTCCATAATTTTTCATAGTTTGTTTCTTGGTCTCAAGTGGTAGTTGAAGCAGGCATCACCAGAGCATGGTCATTGAGACCCCAGGTAGTATCGAAGGTGTTCCTACCTCTATATTGTTTGACTCTGGTTCTTCTGATTCATTTATTGCACCATCCTTAGTAGAGCGATACAGGCTGGTGGCTATTAGACAAGTTCATAGTTGGGATGTTGAGATGGCTTCAGAAGCCAAGGTCTTGGTAGACTCCTTAGAAAAGGAGTGTGTTGTTAACTTGGGACCTTTCACCACCACTTCAGATCTCCGCATACTTCCTTTGGGCTCGTATGGAGTCATTTTAGGCATGGATTGGTTGTCTGCACATAGGGCCAGGATGGATTGCTATCATAAGACTATATCTTGTGTAGAGGATCTTGGAGTTGAGTCGGTGATTTCTGGGGTGAGGAGACATGTTTCTATTCAAACTATCTCTGCTATGCAGCTCAAGTGGTGTGTACGACGGGGTTTTCAGATGTATGCAGTCACAGTCAATGACTGGGTAGAGGATGGGTCTAGTGGGCCATTGCTAGATGACCATCCCATTTTGAGAGAGTATGCAGATGTTTTCCCAGGGGAGCTACCGGGGATGCCACCCCCACGTGAGATTGATTTCCATATTGATCTGGTTCCATGAGCAGAGCCTATCTCACGAGCTCCTTATCGCATGACCACCCTAGAGCTCTATGAGCTCAAGTTGCAATTGGAAGGCCTTTTAGAAAAAGGCCTTATCTGTCCTAGTGTATCCCCTTGGGGTGCACCAGTTATTTTTGTTAAGAAGAAGGATGGATCCTTGTGGTTGTGCATAGACTACTGCCAGCTGAATAAGGTAATGATCAAGAATTGTTATCCTCTTCTTCGCATTGATGACTTGTTTGATCAAATGAAGGGAGCCACAGTGTTCTCTAAGATTGATCTCAAGTTTGGGTACCATTAGTTGAGGATTACGAAGACAGACATCCATAAGACTACTTTTCGTACGAGGTATGGGCACTATGAGTTCACAGTGGTGCCCTTTTGTTTGACGAATGCCCCCGCAGTATTCATGAGTTTGATGAATGGGGTATTCAGGACATTTTTAGATCACTTCGTGCTCATTTTTCTTGATGACATTCTGATTTACTCACGTATGCGTGAGGAGCACGAGGGGCACCTTCATCAGGTTCTTCAGTGTCTTCGTGAGTAACAGCTTTACGGGAACTTGGAGAAGTATGATTTCTTTCAGTCAGAGATTCAGTACTTGGGCCATATCATCTCAGGTGAAGGAATCGTAGTCGATCCTTCCAAGATTAGAGCCATTATGGATTGGCTAGTACCCACCATAGTGACAGAGGTGCACAGCTTCATGGGTTTAGCAGGGTATTACAGGAGATTTGTGCAGGACTTCTCTTGGATAGCACACCCCATCACTTCCCTTTAGCGGAAAGGGAAGAAATTTTTTTGGTCAGATAGGTGTGAGAAGGCCTTCAAGACACTGAAGGAATATCTCACTACAGCACCCATTCTTGCAGTGCCAGATCCACATGGTGAGTTCTTTGTATGCACAGATGCTTCGTTGGCAGGACTTGGAGGTGTTCTTATACAGGAGGGAAGAGTTATAGATTTTGACTCTCGCAAACTCAAGGATCACGAGCTTAATTATCCTACCCATGATTTTGAGTTTACGGCAGTTGTGCATGCTTTAGTTTGATGGAGACACTTTCTTCTTGGTCGGAGATTCACACTCAAGACAGATCATTTGAGTCTTCGCCACCTTTTCACGCAGCCCAATCTAAACGCTCGTTAGAGACGTTGGATGGAGTTGCTTTGTGAGTATGACATGGAGATAGACCATGTGAAGGGGAAGGAGAATGTGGTTTTAGATGTCCTCAGCAGACAGAGGCATTTGAGCATGGCTACTTTAGTGAGCACAAATTTACAGAGCAGGATCCTTCAGCAGCTTCCTCTTGATAGTTTCTACATTGCATCCTGAGCAGAGATTGAGTCCCAGAGACCCCTTGAGGGGAAATTTGATGGTTTCTCACTAGAGGTAGATTGTCTTCTCAGGCACATAGGTCGGATTTATGTTCCTAGAGATGGAGGCTTGAGGCAGGACATCTTGATAGAGGCACATCGTGCACCCTATTCAGCCCATCATGGGGTGAAGAAGATGCACGCCACCTTGAGACAGTTATATCACTGGAGAGGACTTTGTAGGGACATGGCTCAGTTTTTGTCACGCTGTTTAGAGTGCCAGAAAGTGAATGTTGAGCATCAGCATCCAGCTGGCCTTCTATATCCTCATGTTATACTAGAGTAGAAATGGGACACCATTTCCATGGATTTCATTGTTGGATTACTGATGTCGAGATATCACCATGAAACCATCATGGTCACGGTTGATAAATTGACAAAATTAGCTCACTTTTCTTTGGTAAAGACCACCTATAAAGATAGTGTAGTGGCACATGTTTACTTGGATGAGATTGTCAGGTTGCACGGGATTCCACAGAAGATCATTTGTGACCGCGATCCTTTGTACACTTCTCATTTTTGGACCACCATGCAGTATGTTCTCAGGACAAAGATTAACTTCATCACAGCTTATCACCCTGAGATGAATGGACAAACTGAGAGGGTGAATCATATTTTAGAGGATATGCTCAGGATGTACGTGATGGATCAGCAGTCTAAGTGGGAGGAGTATCTGTATCTTGTGGAATTTTTCTACAATAATAGTTTCCAGAGTTCTATAGGCATGTCTCCTTTTCAGGCCTTATATGGTAGGGAGTGCAGGACACCCCTTAGCTGGGACAAGTTGGAGGATAGAGTATCTCTTGGACCAGCCCTTTTGTAGGACATGGAGCAACAGGCAGTGTTGATCAGGCAGAGATTACAGGAGGCACAGGATAGGTAGAAGAAGTACACTAATTAGCATAGAACCGAGCATAATTTTGAGGTGGGTATGAAGGTTTTCCCTTGTGTTAGGCCACATAAGATCCCGATACGTTATGGAAAAGGTTCTAAGTTATCCCCTCAGTTCGTTGGACCTTTTGAGATCCTAGAGCGTATCGGCTCGTTGGCTTACCGTTTAGCATTGCCACCCAGCTTGTCTCGCATACATGATGTGTTTCATGTTTCTGTTCTTAGGAGATATGTCACAAATCCTTCTCATGTGCTGGATTGGACATCATTGCAGGTGCAGGATCAGGGAAATGTGATGGTGGAGCCCATCTGTATCATTGATCGCAGGACCCTGGGCCTTCTAGGCAGAGAGATTTATCAGGTACGAGTGCAGTGGGACATATATGATGAGACTGTAGCCACTTCGGAGGATGCTACTACTTTACGAGTGTAGTTTCCACATTTGTTCCAGTGACTTCCAGGAGGAAGTCTAGTTTAAGGGGAGGGGGATGTAGTTCCCACTTCCCTTTGACACTGTTTAGATACTGATCCTGACTCTATTGATCATATTTTGGATATTATTATATTTTGATGTAATAGGATGTGTATATACTAGATCATGGATTATTATGGACATTAAGATGTTTTGATTAGCATGATGGTTAGATGTTAGACTATGGATTAATATTGATCTAGATTCAGTTATTGTGCTTGAGGATCATTGAGACATTTTTATTATTATGTGGATAATGATATACTAGTTGACATGGATAGGTTATTGATGTTAATTTTAGACATGTGACATTGATTACTATGAATAGCTCTAGTATAGAAATATATTGGATGATGATATAGTTACAAATTGAATTTTAATGATAAATATTGAATCCTTTATATTGTTATGATTTAAAATTAATAATTTTATGTTGCTTATATCATTTGGATGTTCTGATGTGGCCACGAGGCCGAATGAGGTATTTTGCATTTTGCTGGTTAAAATCACAACAATGTTGGGGGGATTGGAGACTGACCATATTGGAATTCAGTGTGAAATCAACAAGGTCACCATAGCAACTGCGTTTGAGCTATATGTTGTGTTTTGTTAGGATTTCCCATGGGGGGGATTTCCATTATTGTGACCATGGGGTATATGTGTTCTTTATTTGTTGTTTCCCTTTTTAAAATTATTGTTGTATGTATTTTATTTGTAATGTGCTCTTTATTTTAATTATTTTAATGTGATAGTATAATGTGAGAGTCATATAGTTAAAATTAAATTAAATTAAATAGGATGTGGAAGGTGAAATTAAATGTTATTGTCTTGGTTGAAAATGAAATTTATTTATATATTTAATAACCATATTGTAATTAAATATATGGTTATGTCTAAAGTTTGTAATAAATAAATGTCATAGAAATAAATGCATTTTAAAAGAGTGTGTAAGTTACCGAGTATGGGTTGCGTAAGTGAAGTGATAGATTGTGTATGAAATTGTAAGAGGTTGTAAGAAGATTTTGGAAGGTCAAACACTCCATCTCCCTCTTGAAATTTGAATTTGAGCTTGGAGGACAAATGTAGAGGCTTGTGGGACAAGTTAAACTTGTCCCACACCTCTCAAAATCCTCCATCAACCTTGTTTATTAATTTGGTGTCAAAATCAACTTATTTTATTGCATTTTGACATGATTTATTGTAAGATTTTTTTTACTTGTCTTACAAATTTTAAATGCATTCTTTTTTAGGATGGGAAAAAATGAAGTATGTAAGTGGTTTGTCATTCACATTTATTGGGATTTAATTTCCTTTATGTTGATTGATTTTTGGGGATGAGGAAAAATGATGTGGCATCCCACTTGGAATCCACATCATCCTCTTCCACCCTCTCCTTTAAAATTGAAATTCCTCCTCATTTTGAGGTTGTTGAAGGTTGGAGATTTCACTCTTGGGTCAAAACTTCTCTTGTATTTTGGAGCTTTTTTGGTGGAAGAAGTGGATTTACTTGTGCATACATTTACCTTGATGATTTGGGACTGTTTTTTGGTGAAATAAAGATTGTTTATTTTGGAAGCAAGTCTCCATTATGGGGAGGTAGGCTCTCACTTTTTTTTTAAATTGCTATTGTTCCCTCTTTTAGCATAAATTTTGAATGTATTTGTGTTCGCAATTCTTATAGGGATGGGTAGAATGCTTAGGGAATGGTGTGGAGAGAATACTATGAGGTTTATCAGAGGAGGGATAAGGGATTTGTTGTTGCAAATCAGCAGCACCCTTGGATGCAAATCAAGGTTCTGAATTGATGTTTTAGGAATCCAGTGTGATTGCACAACATGGAAACCTCTCTCCAAGTGTGGGACTTGTGAAAATAAGAGAGGAATCTCCAGATTAGAGGCTGGTTCATCAAAATCCTCTAATTTAGATCTATATTTTACACAACTACAGAGGTTCAGATCCTAATCCTACTCTAAATTGCAAGGAGATAGGGATAAAAATGCCAAAAAGAAACTAAACTAAAGATGGTGATGCACCAAAAGGAGTGGTGAAACATTTTTTACCATGTAAATAGACACAAATTCATGAAATGCAATAAGGGAAAACATACACAAGATGATATATGTAATTAGAGGTCTTAAAATGAAGTAAAACAATACAAACAGAGGACTGAAAGCATTCACAGAGTTTACATTGTCAATTCCATGTAAAAATCTCTTGCATTCCACCCTCAAAGAGGTATAAACCTGCTATAATACTTGAAAAAGGTCTGATTCTTACAACTATCACTTGCTGGAGGTGAAAGAAGAAGTTTTCTATGCCAAAAAGTTTTCAACCATGAAGAAATGAGCCAAATCTAGATTTTACAGTACATGGGTCGAGCCTAGGAGAGAGAAAATGTGAAAAACACATGGGAGCCATCCCTCATTGATGGAAAATGCATTAAAATAGCATGGAGGACCTTAAAAACCCATACCCTATCATTTTTTACCATATTGGAGAAGAATGCGACCCATTTTGTATTAAATTTGGTTGTTGAAATGTCATTTCTGGCCATAGACACATACCAGAACCATTTTTGAATTTTATCTCCCTAAAATAAAGGAAAATTATAAGTTGACCATGGAATCATGTAGAGAATTTTAACAGCATTCCAATTATATAAAGAATGTGAAAATCTGAGCTCTGGATCAAAAGATATGATCGTTTGAAGATTTAGGGCAAAACGGCCCAAAAATGGATCGGCGGGAAAAATTTTCAAATTTTACCTTTTTTTGTCTTTGGAAATTTTTTCAGAAATTCCCTGCGCTCTGCTGGTCGGATGCCACGTGGCAAGCTCTAATTCACTCTGGAATTCTCTCTCCTTCTCTTTTCCGTGGGTTTTCCTTTGAAAATCGACCTTTTTATACTCTTTTGGAAAAAAATTCATATTTGCCTCCGACCATCGAACTCCTCTGCCACGTGGCAGCTTCCTATTGGCTGCGGGCTTCAAATGGGAAAATTTTCCACAAAAACTCCATCGAGCCATAACTTGAAAAATATGAGTTAGGAGGCAAACTTTACCTTTCTGGAAAGCTGAGAGAGAGCTCTATCTGATGGTGCCATTTCTAGAAAGCCTTGAGTGCCTAAAAATAAAAAAATGTAGACTGAGGCACAAGAGAAGTAAGAACACAAGGAGTTAGCCACAAAAATGAGCTGGGGCACCATTTTGGATAACAATTTTGGTGACTCAGAGGGGTCATCTACCTGCTAGATGAAAATACTAGTTTCCAGAAGCAGTCCATTGGGCATGGAGTCATCAAATATTCTGTTTAGAACCTGAACTGACTTAGAATGTGCAAGGAGGAAGATGGAATATCACATGATGGAAGCAAGGACTGCAAAACATCTCCAGGGATAGCAAGCTATGCCAAAGCACTTAGGGAAAGAAAAACTAACCTACAGCAAAACAATGTGCAAAGCACTTGGAGGAATGAAAATCTAATCTAATATTTACAAGGTGGTAAATTTCCCTCTAGAAGAAATGCTTGAGATAGATTCCATTGACTAGAATCTACAGTTCTTCACCATCCAATGAGGCCAATTGGAAAGCATTGTTATTTTTGCACTTTATGACCATGTATGGGCCACTCCAAATGGCATCAAATTTTGAATGCCTTCCCGGTTTTGCTCTATCCACATCCCATTTCAACACTAGATCTCCAACCTGAAAAAATCTATCCTTGGCCTTCCTATCAAAGGTCTTTTTATTCAAAGCTTGATCCTTTTCCATTGCTTGGGATGCCTAATTTCTGACCTCCTATAGCTCCATCAACTCTGCATATCTCACCTCCATGGGCTCAAACTCTAACAACTCTAATTGCTTCATGAGTTCCAATGTTGGAAACTCAAGTGACATAGGCAAGATTGCCTCTCTTCCATAAACAAGCTTGAATGGAGAGTTACCTATGGATCTCTTGGGAGTTATCCTATCAGCCCATAGGCTGATTTTAGTTTGGTATGCCAAGACTTCTGATTCTCATCAAGAGTCCTCCTAATGATCCTCAACAAGTTCTTGTTTGTAGACTCGTCCTGGCCATTACCTTGAGGGTAATAGTTTGATGAAGTGCTTAGGTAGATCCCGTTCTTGACAGCCCACTCAGTCACCTTGGATCCAATGAATGCCAATGCATTATCTGAGATTATTGTAGCAGGTATACCAAATCTGATTGCTATCCCTAAATAAAAGTCTAAGATGTTGGACTCATTTTTTTTCTTTGAGTGCTACTGCTTTAGTCAACTTGGTGAAGTAGTCCGTGGCTATCAAAATCCATTTGTGCCCTTGACTTGAGTTAGGATTAATGAATCCAATGAAGTCTAAACCCTATTGCATGAATGGCTGGTCAACTGAGATTGGATGCAATGGAAGGGCAACAAGTCTCTCTTTTCCTGTGAAGAATGCACAATTCTTACACCTCTTGATCCATGCATAGCAATCACTAAAAATTTTAGGCCAATAATAAGCAGCCTTCATGATTTTTAGAGCTGTCACTCTCAGTGTAAAATGACCACCAGCTGATCCACCATGGAACTCTTCCAACACCCTATGAATCTGATTTGTGCTAATGCATCTCAGCAGCACTCCATTCACATCTTTCTTGAACAAAACTCCATCAACAATGGCATATGGGATACCTGCAATCTGAAGTGTCTTCTTTGGGTCTTGTTCATCTCTGGAGGGCATAAGCCTATGCTTAGGAAGTGCATTATACCTTGGGTCCAACAAGGAGTGGTGGCAGCATTGTTTTCTTCTTGCATACCACATGGCTCATGGTTGTCTTGAACTGTCAAAAAAGCCTCTCCTTCATTACATGCTTCTTTTTGCTTCCCCAAAACCAGCTGCTCACACAATCCTTTTCCTCTTACCAGCTTGGTGATTTTGATTTCAATGTCATACTCCATGACACGGTTGATCCAACCTGCCCTTTTCTCGTTCAAATCTTTGTTGAGGAGGAAGTCCTTAACCCCAGCATGTGAGACCAGCAACTGGACCTTCTTGTTTGAGACTAAATGCTTGAATTTCTTCAAGCTTTTGATTACTGCCAGCACATGCTTTTGAATAAAAGAGTACTTCACCTCATAGTCATCTAGGCTCTGGCTAAAGAAGGCAATTGGCTGCTCATCATTATCCTTGTTCTGCTGTACCAAAATGGTAGAAATAGTGTCATTACCTCCAAATGCATAGAGGATGAAATCCTTGGAGAAGTCCGGGTTGATGAGAGTTAGTGCTTGAGAAATGGCTTCTTTGATTGCTTCAAAAATCTCCTTGCCTTCTGCTGTCCACTTGAAAGCCATGCTCTTCTTTAACATTTTGGTGATGGGCTTGACAAGGGCTACAAAATCTGGGACAAACCTCAGAACAAATTTTATCCTCCTCAAAAAAATCTGAAGGGCTTTCTTGTGCCTTGGAAATGGTAGTGCTCTTATGGATTCAACTCTCTCTGGGTCAATTGCTAATCCTTATTTGGAGAAAATATGGCCAAGGAGATTTCCTTCATGTGTAAGAAAGAGACACTTCTTAGGATTCAAAGACACTCCAAATTTCCTACACCTCGTGAAAACTTGTCTCAAATGAGAGAGGTGGTCTGCTACGTTTTGGAAAAAACAGTGATATCATCAAGGTAAATCAGCACCACGTTGTTAATCAAACCTTTGAATGCCATGTCCATTGCTCTTTGAAAGGTAGCACCAGCGTTGGATAGCCCAAATGGAATCTTCCTATATGCAAAAGTCCCCCATTTGGTTGTGAAGGCTATCTTGAACTGGTCTTCTTCCTTCACCATAATCTGATTGTAGCCTGAGTAGCCATCAAGTAGTGAAAACCTCTCGGAGCTAGCCACAACTTGCAAGATTTGCTCCTTGGAAGGGAGTGGGTAATGGTCCTTGAGAGATGCCCTATTTAAGTCTCTAAAATCAACACACAATCTGATCTCTCCACTCTTCTCTCTTAATGGAACCAAGTTGGCAACCTAAATAGAATGCTTGATTCGGAATATGATTCTTGACTCAATCAGCTTGTCCAATTATTTCCTCATGAGAGGATCCATGTGTGGATTGACTGGTCTTTGTTTCTACCTGACAGGCTTAGTATTTGGATCTAATTCAATGGTATGCTGAGCTAAGTTTGGATTGAAACCTTTCAAATGTTCATAGCTCCATGCAAACACATCAGGTAACTCTTGACATAGTTGTACGAACTCATACCTTTCTTGATCAGTTGTCATCTTTCCAATTTGCAATGGTTTGTTTTCTTCTACCAAGAAGGATACTAAATCCTCTCTCTTGACTTGAATGTTTACTTTCTCCTTTCTAAACTGATCATTGGGATTAAAAATGAACTCCAAAGTGATAAGTCCTTTGGGTAGCTTGTTAGTTCTCAGCTGTACCACTTGGTCAGCATACTGTTGTTCCAGTTTTTCTTGATTCTTAGCCGAGAACTCGGCTTCTTCTTGCAAGAAATTGTTGATTTGCTGGTCATTCTCAAACACTTATCAACTGACATTGTTATCTGGCACTGAAGGCCTCATAATCATGTGGATGTTTGGCTGTACCTTGTCTTGTTGAATGATTTCCACAATGTCAAAGGCTGCCCCTACTGCTGCAAGCCTGTCAGTAGCTTGATTCTCTTTTCGAGGAATGGATTTGATTCCAAAACCCTCAAAATCTTCCATGAGGTCCCACACCCTATTCTTGTAGCACCTGAGTAGATCATTCTTGGCAACATGTTGTCCCTTAACCTGATTTACAATCAATTCACTGTCACCAAAGACTTGCAAGTTCTTTATTTTCTTCTTGATTGCCCAATACATCCCTTGCACTAAGGCTTCATATTCAACAGTGTTATTTGAGCATGTAAACTGAAATTTAAAAGCTGAATAGTACCTTACTCCTTGAGGTGAAACAAGCATGGCTCCACCTCTTGCACCTTGTCTACTTCTTGATCCATCAAAAAATAGTTGCAATACCTCATTGTCATCCTTGTGGTTTGGCTTGGTGATGTTAGGAATAGGCTGATTTTCTTCATGTATACAATAGACCCCTAGCTCAGATTCTTCTACTTCTTGATAAGGATCAAAAGCATGTACCTTGTTTTCCCATTCATTAAGAGTTAGATCTGGGATGCTCCCAACCTTGGTGTTAGCTTCATCGGTGCTTGGGTGGTCTTCTTGATCAAATGCTAAACAATTGGCGTTGATCTGACTTGGAGTGTAAGGCTCAATGTAGAAGTTTGCAATAGGTGTAGACCTGATTATAGCCTTAGTTCCATACCTCGTTCTGAACAGCATGTGTGACCAATTAGTAGACAAATATCCCCCAATCTTGGTTGTGAATTCCCTTGACAAGTAAAGGGCAAAGAGTGGTGGAATGTGTATGACTGATACATCTTGTAAAACAACAACATTTGGACATGCATGCAAGGTAAGACTCAAGTTTCTAATCACCCCAACTATTGTTACTACTATCCCATCCAGCTGCACTACCCCTTTGGATATGATTTCATACTGGAGCCCTAGCCGATCAGCTATTTGTTTAGACATCATTGAGCTACTTGCCCCGGAATCTATCATGCAATTATGCACTAACTAATTTCCAATGATTAATGAAACATAGAAAGGAGGGGGATTCAACATTTTACCTTGCTGTCCTCCATGATTTCCCTCAGGCTGGGCAGCATTTGTGAGCACTTTCTCTTGCATCTAAACTTGCTGGTTTGAAGTTGGCCAGTCTTTCATGGCAACTTGTAACAAGTCTCTTTGGCCTGGGATAGATAGGGATTCCCACATTGATATATTAAAATTTGTCTTCTTCATTTGATCAATGATACTGAATGGTGATGAAGGATCTCTTTGTTGTCCCTTTGCTTGGACATTCACTCCTTGCACGTGGGCAGCAATAACTAGTATTTGAGTTGGTCTAGGAGCTATTTTTGGCTGCCCTTATGCATTTGAAATTGGATTTTACTTGCCAACCATTTGTGGAGCCATGGAAGGTTGTGGATTGGTTGGAGCTAATGCCTGTTCTTCACCCAAATTCCTTCTTTTTGACCTTGTGTTAGCTGGAACACCTTGAGAGACCATTTGATTCATGTCACAAAAATCCTCTACTTACCAATTTACCAACATGGTGTCATTTGGAGCTGATTGTTGTTGGGATGTTTCTTGTTGTTGGTTGTTTCCTTGACTACCCTCACCCTCCACACCAGTAGTTTTCACCATTAATGCTTGATTCAAAGCACCATTAAAGCACATGGATTGGTTATGAGGTTCATTGCATGGAAAACACAAGTCATACTCCTGAGAAATGTTGTTTTGTGTTGGCACCAATGCCTTAGAGGCAGATATGGCATTTGGATTGTAGGGCTGAAATGGTCTATTTGCAAGAGGCCTTGTTTGATTCATATTTGCAGCTGGATTAGGAGGTCTTTGTGGTTGGTATGGCTTCTTGTTGGGCTAAACTTAGGGCTGGTAAAAAGGTCTAAAACCTTGGGCTTGCTACCTCTTGAGAGTGATTAGCTCATTGCCTAGGTTTTGCAATTGCTTCATGACTTCTTGAAGCTCTTGGGGCACTTGGAGATGAAGTAGAAGCTTCATTTGAACTCTTATTTCTAGGAGTGGGAGAAGGAGCCAAATCAGGTGCTTGATTGGTATTTGGACTCTCTAAACTTGGAAACTATTGCATGGGAGGTCTATGGGCTAGTTTGCCAGCTTGGATCAAACAATTTTCAGCCCTAATGGAAATGCTATAAGCCATAGGGATAGTTATGCCTCCCATGGACTGAATCAACATAGAAATATCAGAACTTAGAGCTTTGAGATAGTAGAGAAAAACACCTTTTGCTGTTGGTCTGACTGCCACTGGAATTCTCTCCCAAGTCTTTTGAAATATGAAGTTGAAATCAGTCAGCTACTCGTTGGGAGCTCTCTTGATGGTTGTCAGCTGCTCCAAAAGAGACAAGTTGTCTCCCTTCTCTCCAAATTGCTCATGAAGTGCTATACATAGCTGATTCCAATTTGTGATAGAACCAGCTCCAAGGATTATAAACCATTGCAATGCTTTCCCATTGAATGAATTACACAAAGATTGGCAATGTCTTTAACATGATCACCTAGAGTAGTCTGATTTTCTCCAATGAAGTAGGAAATGTTCTTCAAGGTTGCAATTGGAATTAGATGTTGTGCATTGAGGCAAAGTGGGCTGCTGCCTATGAAGTTGAGATAGGGGTTGTTTTGTGCCATTCTAATTGGTGTTAAAACCGTTGTTGATTGAATTAAAGGCCTACCAGGTGGAGGAGTTGAGAGAGTTCTGTTTGGTGGAGATGGAGACCTTTGGATTCTCCTCCGACTTTACCTCACTCTTGGATATAACTGCAGATATTCAAACAACACCTCTTCTTCTCCAGCTCTTGACCTTGTAGTGATTCTTCTCATGAGTTTTCAGGCCTGCACTGCTAAAACCAGTTGATTATTCCACTTGGAGTCACTAGAAATACAAATTATAGCTCTTTTCAAGTAAGAAAATTACAACAAATGAACATCAACTTTTCTGTAATAAAAATGAGACCTCTAAGGTCCCACCGGGCATGCCAAAACTATTGTTGCAAATCAGCAGAACGCCTAGATGCAAATCAAGGTTCTGAATTGATGTTTTAGGCATCCAGTGTGATTGCACAACATGGAAACCTCTCTCCAAGTGTGGGACTTGTGAAAATGAGAGAGGAATCTCCAGAAAAGAGGTTGCTTCCTAAAACTCCTCTGATTTAGGACTATATTTAGCACAACTACAGAGGTTCTAATCCTAATTCTACCCTAGATTGCAAGGAGATAGGGATAAAAATGCAAAAATGAAACTAAACTAAATATGGTAATGCACCAAAAAGAGTGGTGAAATTTTTTTTGCTATGTAAATAGACACAAATTCATGAAATGCAACAAGGGAAAACATACACAAGCTGATAGATGTAATTAGAGGTCTTAAAATGAAGTAAAACAATACAAACAGAGGACTGAAAGCATTCACAGAGTTTGCACTATCAATTCCATGTAAAAATCTCTTGCATTCCACCCTCAAATAGGTATAAACCTTCTATAATACTTGAAAAAGGTCTGATTATTACAACTATCACTTGCTAGAGGTGAAAGAAGAAGTTTTTTATGCCAAAAAGTGTTCAACCATGAAGAAATGAGCCAAATATGGCTTTTACAGTACATGGGTTGAGCCCAGGAGAGAGAAAACGTGAAAAACACATGGGAGCCATCCCTCATTGATGGAAAATGCATTAAAATAGCATGTAGGACGTTACAAATCCATAACCTATCATTTTTGACCATATTGGAGAAGAATACGACCCATTCTGTATTAAATTTGGTTGTTGAAATGTCATTTCTGGCCATGGACATGTACCCAAACCGTTTTTTATATTTCTCTCTCCAAACTGAACCAAAATTAGAAATTGACCATGGAATCATGTAGATAATTTTAACAGCTTTCCAATGATATAAAGAACGTGAAAATATGAGCTCTGGATCAAAAGATATGATCGTTTGAAGATTTAGGGCAAAAACAGATCGGCGGGAAAAAATTTCAAATTTTACCTTTTTTTTGTCTTTGGAAAAATTTTCAAAAATTCCCCACACTCCACTGGTCGGATGCCATGTGGCAAACTCTGATTCACTCTGGAATTCTCTCTCCTTCTCTTTGCCGTGGGTTTTCCTTTGAAAATCAACCTTTTTATACTCTTTTGGAAAAAAATTCATATTTGCCTCTGACCCCCGAACTCCTCTACCACGTGGCAGCTTCCTATTGGCTGCGGGCCTCAAATGGGAAAATTTTCCACAAAAACTCCTTCGAGCCATAACTTGAAAAATATAAGGAGTTAGGAGGCAAACTTTACCTTTCTGGAAAGCTGAGAGAGAGCTTTATCTGATGGTGCCATTTCTAGAAAGCCTTAAGTGCGTGAAATAAAAAAAATGTAGACTGAGGCACAAGAGAGGCAAGAACACAAGGAGTTAGCCACAAAAATGAGCTGGGGCACCATTTTGGATAACAATCCTATCAGCCCATAAGGCTGATTTCAGTTTCGTATGCCAAGACCTCTGATTCTCATCAAGAGTCCTCCCAATGATCCTCAACAAGTTCTTGTTTGAAGACTCAGCCTGGCCATTACCTTTACGGTAATAGTTTGATGAAGTGCTTAGGTAGATCACGTTCTTGACAGCCCACTCAGTCACCTTGGATCCAATGAATGCTAATGCATTATCTGAGATTATTGTAGCAAGTATACCAAATCTGGTTGCTATCCCCTCATAAAAGTCTAAGATGCTGGACTCATTCACTTCTTTGAGTGCTACTGCTTCAGTCCACTTGGTGAAGTAATCCGTGGCTGTCAAAATCTATTTGTGCCCTTGACTTGAATTAGGATTAATGAATCCAATGAAGTCTAAACCCCATTGCATGAATGGCTGGTCAACTAAGATTGGATGCAATGGAAGGGTAGAAAGTCTCTCTTTTCCTATGAAGAATGCACAATTCTTACACCTCTTGATCCATGCATAGCAATCACTGAAAATTTTAGGCCAATAATAACCAGCCTTCATGATTTTTAGAGCTGTCACTCTTGGTCCAAAATGACCAACAACTGATCCACCATGGAACTCTTCCAACACCCTATGAATCTGATTTGTGCTAATGCATCTCAGCAGCACTCCATTCACATCTTTCTTGAAAAAAACTCCATCAACAATGGCATATGGGATACCTACAATCTGAAGTGTCTTCTTTGGGTCTTGTTCATCTCTGGAAGGCATAAGCCTATGCTTAGGAAGTGCATTATACCTTGAGTCCAACAAGAAGTGGTGGCAGCATTGTTTTCTTCTTGCATACCACATGGCACATGGCTGTCTTGAACTGTCAAAACAGCCTCTCCTTCATTGCATGCTTTTTTTTGCTTCCCCAAAACCAGTTGCTCACACAATCCTTTTCCTCTTACCATCTTGGTGATTTTGATCTCAAAGTCATACTCCATGACATGGGTGATCCAACCTGCACTTTTCTCGTTCAAATATTTGTTGAGGAGGAAGTCCTTAACCCCAGCATGTGAGACCAGTAACTGGACCTTGTTGTTTGAGACTAAATGCTTGAATTTCTTCAAGCTTTTGATTACTGCCAGCACATGCTTCTCAATAAAAGAGTACTTCACCTCATAGTCATTTAGGCTCTGGTTGAAGAAGGCAATTGGCTGCTCATCATTATCCTTGTTCTGCTGTACCAAAATTGCAGAAATAGTGTCATTACCTCCAAATGCATAGAGGATGAAATCCTTGGAGAATTCCAGGTTGATGAGAGTTGGTGCTTGAGAAATGGCTTCTTTGATTGTTTCAAAAATCTCCTTCCCTTCTATTGTCCACTTGAAAGCAATGCTCTTCTTTAACATTTTTGTCATGGGCTTGACAAGGGCTGCGAAATCTGGGACAAACCTCCGAACAAAATTTATCCTCCCCAAGAAACTCTGAAGGGCTTTCTTGTGGCTTGGCAATGGTAGTGCTCTTATGGCTTCGACTCTCTCTGGATCAATTGCTAATCCTTCTTTAGAGACAATATGGCCAAGGAGCTTTCCTTCATGTGTAAGAAAGAGACACTTCTTAGGATTCAAAGACACTCTAAATTTCCTACACCTCGTGAAAACTTGTCTCAAATGAGAGAGGTGGTCTACTGTATTTTTGGAAAAAATAGTGATATCATCAAGGTATATCAGCACCACGTTGTTAATCAAACCTTTGAACACCATGTCCATTGCTCTTTGGAAGGTAGCACCAGTGTTGGACAGCCCAAATGGCATATTCCTGTATGTAAAAGTCCCGCATTTGGTTGTGAAGGCTGTTGTTGTTGCAAATCAGCAGCACCCCTGGATGCAAATCAAGGTTCTAAATGATGTTTAGAGCATCCAGTGTGATTACACAACATGGAAACCTCTCTCCAAGTGTGGGACTTGTGAAAATGAGAGAGGAATCTCTAGAATAGTGGCTGGTTCCTCAAACCCCTCTTATTAGGTCTATATTTAGCACAACTATAGAGGTTATAATCCTAATTCTACCCTAGATTGCAAGGAGACAGGGATAAAAATGCAAAAATGAAACTAAACTAAAGATGGTGATGCACCAAAAGGAGTGGTGAAACATTTTTTGCCATGTAAATAGACACAAATTCATGAAATGCAACAAGGGAAAACATACACAAGCTAATAGATGTAATTAGAAGTCTTAAAATGAAGTAAAACAGTACAAATAGAGGACTGAAAGCATTCACAGAGTTTACACTGTCAATTCCATGTAAAAATCTCTTGCATTCCACCATCAAAGAGGTATAAACCTATTACAAAATATGAAAAAGGTCTGATTCTTACAACTATCACTTGCTAGAGGTGAAAGAAGAAGTTTGCAATGCCAAAAAGTGTTCAACCCTGAAGAAATGAGCCAAATCTGGCTTTTACAGTGCATGGGTCGAGCCCAGGAGAGAGAAAATGTAAAAAATGTGGGAGCCCATTCCTCATTGATGGAAAATGCATTAAAATAGAATTGGAGGACCTTACAAACCCATACCCTATCATTTTTGACCATATTGGAGAAGAATGCGACCCATTCTGTATTAAATTTGGTTGTTGAAATGTCATTTCTAGCCATGGACACGTACCAGAACTGTTTTTGATTTTTATCTCTCCAAACTAAACCAAAATTCAAAATTGACGATGAAATCTTATAGGGAATTTCACTAGCTTTCCATTTATATAAAGAACACAAAAATCTGAGCTCTAGATCAAAAGTTATGGTGATTTGAAGTTTTAGGGCAAAAATAGGCCAAAATCGGATCGGCGGGCAAAAAGTTTGAATTTTTACCCGTTTGGTCTTTGGAACATTTTTCAAATTTTCCCCATGCTCCGCCACTCCAGGTGCCACATGGCCCTTCTTGACCATTTTTTCCTTCGGGTTGCTTGGTGTTTTTTCACCCTTGGGCACGTGATAGCTCCTGATTGGCTGCGGGCCTTCTAGGGGAAAATTTCCCACCAAAACTCCGCTGAGACATAACTTGAAAAATACGTGGAGTTAAAAGGAAAACTTTACCTTTCTAGAAAGCTGAGAAAAATCTCTATCTAATGGTGCCATTTTTAGAAATCCTTGAGTGCATTGAAATCAAAAAATGTGGACTGAGGCACAAGATAGGCAAGAACACAAGGAGTTAGCCACAAAAAATGAGCTGGGGCACATTTTGAATAACAATTTTGGCAACTCAGAGGGGTCATCTGCCTGCTAGATGAAAGTACCAGTATCTTGAAGTATTCCATTGGGCATGGAGCCATCAAATATTCTGTTTAGAACCCCAACTGACTTAGAATGTTCAAGGAGGAAGATGGAATATCACATGATGGAAGCAAGGACTGTAAAACATCTCTAGGGACAGCAAGCTATGCCAAAGCACTTAGGGAAAGAAAAACTAACCTACAGCAAAACAATGTGTAAAGTACTTGGAGGAATGAAAATCTAATCTAATATTTACAAGGTGGTAAATTTCCCTCTAGAAGCAACGCTTGAGATAGATTCCATTGACTGGAATCTGCAGTTCTTCACCATCCAATGAGGCCAATTGGAAAGCATTTTTGTTCTTGCACTTCGTGACCATGTATGGGCCACTCCAAATGGCATCAAATTTTGAATGCCTTCCCGGTTTTTCTCTATCCAACTCTCATTTCAACACTAGATCTCTAACCTGAAAAGATCTATCCTTGGAATTCCTATCAAAGGTCTTTTTAATTAAAGCTTGATCCTTTTCCATTGCTTGGGATGCCTGATTTTTGACCTCCTGCAGCTCCATCAACTCTACATATCTCACCTCCATGGGATCAAACTCTAGCAACTCAAGTGACATGGGAAAGATTACCTCTCTTCCATAAACAAGCTTGAATGGAGAGTTACCTGTGGATCTCTTGGGAGTTATCCTATCAGCCCATAAGGCTGATTTCAGTTTGGTATGCCAAGACCTCTGATTCTCATCAAGAGTCCTCCTAATGATCCTCAACAAGTTCTTGTTTGTAGACTCAGCCTGGCCATTACCTTGAGGGTAATAGTTTGGTGAAGTGCTTAGGTAGATCCCATTCTTGACAGCCCACTCAGTCACCTTGGATCCAATGAATGCCAATGCATTATCTGAGATTATTGTAGCAGGTATACAAAATTTGGTCGTTATCCCCTCATAAAAGTCTAAGATGTTGGACTCATTTGCCTCTTTGAGTGCTACTGCTTTAGTCCATTTGGTGAAGTAGTCTATGGCTGTCAAAATCTATTTGTGCCCTTAACTTGAATTGGGATTAATGATTCCAATGAAGTCTAAACCCCATTGCATGAATGGCTGGTCAACTGAGATTGGATGTAATGGAAGGGCAGCAAGTCTCTCTTTTCCTATGAAGAATGTACAATTCTTACACCTCTTAATCCATGCATAGCAATCACTGAAAATTGTAGGCCAATAATAACCAGCCTTCATGATTTTTAGAGCTGTCACTCTCGGTGCAAAATGACCACCAGCTGGTCCACCATGGAACTCTTCCAACACCCTATGAATCTGATTTGTGCTAATGTATCTCAGCAGCACTCCATTCACATCTTTCTTGAACAAAACTCTATCAACAATGGCATATGGGACAACCTGCAATATGAAGTGTCTTCTTTGGGTCTTGTTCATCTCCAGGGGGCATAGGCCTATGCTTAGGAAGTGCATTATACCTTGGGTCCAACAAGGAGTGGGGGCAGCATTGTTTTCTTCGTGAGTGCCACATGGCTCATGGCTGTCTTGAACTGTCAAAACAACCTCTCCTTCATTGCATGCTTCTTTTTGCTTCCCCAAAACCAGTTGCTCACATAATTCTTTTCCTCTTACCAGCTTGGTGATTTTGATCTCAATGTCATACTCCGTGACACGGGTGATCCAACCTACCCTTTTCTTGTTTAAATCTTTGTTGAGAAGGAATTCCTTAACCCCAGCATGTGAGACCAGCAACTGGACCTGCTTGTTCGAGACTAAATGCTTGAATTTCTTCAAGCTTCTGATTACTGCCAGCACATGCTTCTAAGTAAAAGAGTACTTCACCTCATAGTCATCTAGACTCTGGCTGAAGAAGGCAATTGGTTGCTCATCATTATCCTTGTTCTGCTGTACCAAAATTGTAGAAATAGTGTCATTACCTCCAAATGCATAGAGGATGAAATCCTTGGAGAAGTCCGGGTTGATGAGAGTTGGTGCTTGAGAAATGGCTTCTTTGATTGCTTCAAAACACCCCTTGCCTTCTGCTATCCAGTTGAAAGCCATGCTCTTCTTTAACATTTTGGTGATGGGCTTGACAAGGGTTTCAAAATCTAGGACAAACCTCCGAACAAAGTTTATCCTCCCCAAGAAACTCTGAAGGGCTTTCTTGTGGCTTGGCAATGGTAGTGCTCTTATGGCTTCAACCCTCTTTGGATCAATTGCTAATCCTTCTTTGGAGGCAATATGGCCAAGGAGCTTTCCTTCATGTGCAA
This sequence comes from Taxus chinensis, assembly GCA_019776745.2. Classification (NCBI taxonomy): domain Eukaryota; kingdom Viridiplantae; phylum Streptophyta; class Pinopsida; order Cupressales; family Taxaceae; genus Taxus; species Taxus chinensis. The sequence continues at coordinate 458,927,330 of CM034148.1, forward strand.
GAAAGATACACTTTCTAGGATTTAAAGACACTCCAAATCTCTTGCACCTCGTGAAAACTTGTCTCAAATGAGAGAGGTGGTCTGCTGCATTTTTGGAAAAAATAGTGATATCATCAAGGTAAATCAGCACCACGTTGTTAATCAAACCTTTGAATGTCATGTCCATTGCCCTTTGGAAGGTAGCACCAGTGTTGGACAACCCAAATGGCATTTTCCTATATGCAAAAGTTCCCCATTTGGTTGTGAAGGCTGTCTTGAACTGGTCTTCTTCTTTCACCATAATCTGATTGTAGCCTGAGTAGCCATCAAGTAGTGAAAACCTCTCGGAGCCAGCCACAACTTGCAAGATTTTCTCCATGGAAGGGAGTGGGTAATGGTCCTTGAGAGATTCTCTATTCAAGTCTCTGAAGTCAACACACAATCTGATCTCTCCACTCTTCTTTCTGACTGGAACCAAATTGGCAACCCAACTAGAATGCATGATTGAGAATATGATTCTTGACTCAATCAACTTGTTCAATTCCTTCCTCATGAGATGTTCCATGTGTGGATTGACTGGCCTTTGTTTCTACCTGATGGGCTTAGTATTTGGATCCAACTCAATGGTGTGCTGAGCTAACTTGGGATTGAAACCTTTCAAATCTTCATAGCTCCAAACAAACACATCAGGGAACTCTTGACACAGATGTATGAATTCATACCTTTCTTTTTCAGTTGTCATCTTTCCAATTTGCAATGGTTTGTTCTCTTCTACCAAGATGGATACTGAATCCTCTCTCTTGACCTGAATGTTTTCTTTCTCCTTTCTAAACTGATCATGGGATCAAAAATGGACTCCAAAGTGATAAGTCCCTTGGGCATCTTGTTAGTTCTAAGCTGTACCACCTGGTCACCATACTGTTGTTCCAACTTTTCTTGATTCTTAGCTGAGAACTCAGCTTCTTCTTGCAAGAAATGGATGATTTGCTAGTCATTCTCAAACACTTATCAACTGACATTGTTATCTGGCACTGAAGGCCTCATAATCACATGGATGTTTGGCTGTACCTTTTCTTGTTGAATGATTTCCACAATGTCAAAGGCTGCCCCTACTGCTGCAAGCCTGTCAGTAGCTTGATTCTCTTTCCTAGGAATGGATTTGATGCCAAAACCCTCAAAATATTCCATGAGGTCCCATACCTTGTTCTTGTAGATCCTAAGTAGATCATTCTTGGTAGCATGTTATCCCTTGACCTGATTTACAATCAATTCACTGTCACCAAAGACTTGCAAGTTCTTTATTTTCTTCTTGATTTCCCAATACATCCCTTGCACCAAGGCTTCATATTCAGCATTGTTATTGGAGCATGCAAACTGAAATCTAAAAGTTAAATAGTACTTTACTCCTTGAGGTGAAACAAACATGGCTCCACCTCCTACACCTTGTCTACTCCTTGATCCATCAAAAAATAGCTACCATACCTCATTGTCATCTTCATGGTTTGGCTTGGTGATGCTAGGAATAGGCTGATTTTCTTCGTGTATGCAATAGACCCCTAGCTCAGATTCTTCCACTTGTTGATAAGGATCAAAAGCATGTACCTTATTTGCCCATTCATCAAGAGTTAGATCCGGGATGCTCCCAACCTTGGTGTCAGCTTCATCGGTGCTTGGGTGCTCTTCTTGATCAAATACTGAACAATTGGCATTGATCTGACTTGGAGTGTAAGGCTCAATGTGGAAGTTTGCAATAGGTTCAGACCTTACTGTAGCTTTGGTTCCATGCCTCATTCTAAATAGCATTTGGACATGCATGCAAGGTAAGACTCAAGTTTTTAATCAATCCAATTGTTGCTACTATTGTCCCATGTAGCTGCACTACCCCTTTGGATATAGGAAGCCCTAGCTGATCAGCTATTTGTTTAGGCATCACTGAGCTACTTTCCCCGGAGTCTATCATGTAATTGTGTGCTAGTTGATTTCCAATTATTAATGAAACATAGAAAGGTGGGGGCTTCAATATTTTACCTTGCTGTCCTCCATGATTTCCCTCAGGCTGGGCAGCATTTGTGAGCACTTTCTCTTGCATCTGAACTTGCTGGTTTGAAGTTGGCTAGTCCTTCATGGCAGCTTGTAACAAGTCTCTTTGGCATGAGATAGATAGGGATTCCCACATTGATATATTTACATTTTTCTTCTTCATATGATCAATGATAATGAATGGTGATGGAGGATCTCTTTGCTGTCCCTTGGTTCGCACATTCACTCCTTGCATGTGGGCAGCAACAACTGGTATTTGAGTTGGTCTAGGAGCTATTCTTGGCTGCCCTTGTGCATTTGAAATTGGATTTTATTTTCCAACCATTTGTGGAGCCATAGAAGGTTGGAGATTGGTTGGAGCTAATGGCTGCTCTTCACCCAAATTCCTTCTTTTTAACCTTGTGTTGGCTACAACACCTTGAGAAACTGCTTGATTCATGGCACAGAAATCTTCTACTTGCCAGTATACCAATGTGGTGTCATTTGGGGCTGATTACTGTTGGAATATTTCTTGTTGTTGGTTGTTTCCTTGACTGCCTTCACCCTCCACACTAGTAGCTATCCCCATTAATGCTTGATTCAAAGCACCATTGAAGCACATAGATTGGTTATGAGGTTCATTGCATGGAAAACACCAATCATACTCTTGAGCAATGTTGTTTTGTGTTGGCACCAATGCCTTAGAGGCAGATATCACATTAGGATTATAGGGCTGAAATGGTCTATTGGTAGGAGGCCTTGTTTGATTTACATTTGCAGCTAGATTAGGAGGTCTTTGTGGTTGGTATGGCTGCCTGTTAGGCTGAGTTTGGGGCTGGTAAGAAGGTCTAAAACCTTGGGCTTGTTGCCTTTTGAGAGTAACCAGCTCATTGCCTAGGTTTTGTAATTGATTCATGACTTCTTGAAGCTGATTTGGGGCACTTGGAGATGAAGTAGAATCTTCATTTGAACTCTTATTTCTAGAAGTGGGAGAAGGATCCAAATTAGGTGCTTGATTGGTATTTGGACTCTCTAAACTTGGAAACAATGGCATGGGAGGTCTAGGGGCTAGTTTTCTAGCTTGGATCAAATAATTTTCAGCCCTAATGGCAATGCTATAAGCCATAGGGATAGTTATGCCTCCCATGGACTGAATCAACATAGAAATATAAGAATTTAGAGCTTTGAGATAATAGAGAAAAGCACCTTCTACTATTGGCCTAACTGCCACTGTAATTCTCTCCCAAGTCTTTTGAAATCTGAAGTTGAAATCAGTCAGCTATTCATTCGGATCTCTCTTGATGGTTGTCAGCTGCTCCAAAAGAGACAAGTTGTCTCCCTTCTCTCCAAATTGCTCATGAAGTGATATACACAACTAATTCCAATTTTTGATAGAACCAGCTCTAAGGCTTCTAAACCATTGCAATGCTTTCCCCTTGAATGAAGATGCCAGCAACTTGACAGCCACTTGCATCTCATTGATTTCATGAATTGCACAAAGATTGGCAATGTCTTTAACGTGATCACCTAGAGTAGTCTGATTCTATCCAGTGAAGTATGGAATGTTCTTCAAGGCTGCAATTAGAATTGGATGTTGTGCATTGAGAGCAAGTGGGCTACTGCCAGTGAATTTGACATAGGTGTTGTTTTGTGCCATTCTAATTGGCCTTAGAACACTTATTGATTGAATGAAAGGCCTACCAGGTGGAGGAGTTGAGAGATTTTTGTTTGGTGGAGATGGAGACCTTTGGATTCTCCTTCTAGTTTGCCTTACTCTTGGAGATAACTACAGATATTCAAACAACACCTCTTCTTCTCTAGCTCTTGACCTTGTAGTGATTCTTCTCATGAGTTTTCAGGCCTGCACTGCTGAAACCAGTTGATTCTTCCCCTTTGGAGTCACCAGATATGTAAATTACATCTCTTTTCAAGAAAGAAAATTGCAGCAGATGCACATCAACTTTGCTGCAATAAAAATGAGACATCTAATGTCCCACCCGGCATGCCAAAACTATTGTTTCAAATCAGCAGCACCCCTGGATGCAAATCAAGGTTCTAAATGATGTTTAGAGCATCCAGTGTGATTACACAACATGGAAACCTCTCTCCAAGTGTGGGACTTGTGAAAATGAGAGAGGAATCTCCAGAAAAGAGGCTAGTTCCTCAAACTCCTCTGATTTAGGTCTATATTTAGCACAACTACAGAGGTTGTAATCCTAATTCTACCCTAGATTGCAAGGAGATAGGGATAAAAATGCAAAAATGAAACTAAATTAAAGATGGTGATGCACCAAAAGGAATGGTGAAACATTTTTTTCCATGTAAAGAGACGTAAATTCATGAAATGCAACAAGGGAAACCATACACAAGCTGATAGATGTAATTAGAGGTCTTAAAATGAAGTAAAACAATACAAATAGAGGACTGAAAGCATTCACAGAGTTTGCACTATAAATTCCATGTAAAAATCTCTTGCATTCCACCATCAAAGAGGTATAAACCTATTACAAACTGTGAAAAAGGTATGATTCTTACAACTATTACTTGTTGGAGGTGAAAGAAGAAGTTTGCAATGCCAAAAAGTGTTCAACCCTGAAGAAATGAGCCAAATCTGGCTTTTATAGTGCATGGGTCGAGCCCAGGAGAGAGAAAATGTAAAAAATGTGGGAGCCCATTCCTCATTAATGGAAAATGCATTAAAATAGTATGGAGGACCTTATAAACCCATACCCTATCATTTTTTACCATATTGGAGAAGAATGCGATCAATTATGTATTAAATTTAGTTGTTGAAATGTCATTTCTGGCCATGGACACGTACTAGAACCGTTTTTGAATTTTCTCTCTCCAAACTGAACCAAAATTCAAAATTGACCATCAAATCTTATAGAGAATTTCACCATATTTCCATTTATATAAAGAACACAAAAATCTGAGATCTGGATCGAAAGTTATGGCGATTTGAAGTTTTAGGGAAAAAACAATCCAAAATCGGATCGGCGGGTAAAAAGTTTGAATTTTTACCCGTTTGGTCTTTGGAACATTTTTCAAATTTTCCCCGTGCTCCGCTACTCCAGGTGCCACATGGTAAGTTCTGATTGGGCATGGGCCCTTCCTGACCATTTTTTCTTTCGGGTCGCTTGTTGTTTTTTTTCCCTTGGACACGTGACAACTCCTGATTGGCTGCGGGCCTTCTAGGGGAAAATTTCCCACCAAAACTTCAATGAGCCATAACTTGAAAAATACGTGGAGTTAGGAGGAAAAATTTACCTTTCTAGAAAGTTGAGAAAGATCTCTATCTAATGGTGTTATTTCTAGAAAGCCTTGAGTGCATTAAAATCAAAAAATGTGGACTGAGGCACAAGAGAGGCAAGAACACAAGGAGTTAGCCACAAAAAATGAGTTGGGGCACATTTTGGATAACAGCTGTCTTGAACTGGTCTTCTTCCTTCACAATAATCTTATTGTAGCTGAAGTAGCCATCAAGTAGTGAAAACCTCTCGGAGCCAGCCACAATTTGCAAGATTTTCTCCATGGAAGGGAGTGGGTAATGGTCCTTGAGAGATGCTCTATTTAAGTCTTTGAAATCAACACGCAATCTGATCTCTCCACTCTTCTTTCTGACTGGAACCAAGTTGGTAACCCAACTAGAATGCTTGATTGGGAATATGATTCTTGATTCAATCAACTTGTCTAATTCTTTCCTCATGAGAGGCTCCATGTGTGGATTGACTGGTCTTTATTTCTACCTGACAGGCTTAGTATTTGAATCCAATTCAATGGTATGCTGAGCTAAGTTGGGATTAAAACCTTTCAAATCTTCATAGCTCCATGCAAACACATCAGGGAACTCTTGACGTAGCTGTATGAACTCATACCTTTCTTGATCAGTTTTCATCTTTCCAATTTGTAATGGTTTGTTCTCTTCTACCAAGATGGATACTGAATCCTCTCTCTTGACCTGAATGTTTGCTTTCTCCTTTCTAAACTGATCATTGGGATTAAAAATGGACTCCAAAATTATAAGTCCCTTAGGCAGCTTATTAGTTCTCAACTATACCACTTGGTCACCATACTGCTGTTCTAATTTTTCTTGATTCTTAGCTGAGAACTCGGCTTCTTCTTGCAAGAAATGGATGATTTGTTGGTCATTCTCAAACACTTGTTGTTGTTGCAAATCAGCAGCACCCCTAGATGAAAATCAGGGTTCTAAGTTGATATTTCAGGCATCCAGTGTGATTGCATAACATGGAAACCTCTCTCCAAGTGTGGGACTTATAAAATGAGAGAGGAATCTCTAGATTAGAGTCTGGTTCCTCAAAATCCTCTGATTAGATCTATTATTTGCACAACTGCAGAGGTTCAGATCCTAATTTTATCCTAGATTGCAAGGAGATAGGGATAAGAAATGCAAAAATTGAAACTAAACTAATGATGGTGATGCACCAAAGGAGTGGTGAACATTTTTGCTCATGTAAATAGACACAAATCAGAAATTGCAGCATAAAACATCATGCACAGGTTGATGAGCTATAATCAAAGGTTTGAAATGAGACAAACAACACATGTAAAGGACTGAAAGCATTCACAGAGCCTGCATTGTGATTTTCAACATCAAACTCCTTGCATCCCAACACCAAAGAGGCAAAAAAGGCCTATTGCAATCCTTGGAAGGTCTGGTACTTCTAAAATCACTTGCCGAAGATGAAAATAGAAGCTTGCTGTGCAAAAAAAGTGTTCCCTTTGAAAAATGAGCCAAATCTGGCTTTTTACAGTACATGGGTCGAACCCAGGAGAGAGAAAACGTGAAAAAATGTAGGAGCCATTCCTCATTGACCAAAATACATTAAAAATAGCATGGGTGACCTAACAAACCCATCCCTGACATTTTTTACCATGCTGGAGAAGAATGCAACCCATTTCGCATTAAAATTGGTTGTTGAAACGTCAATTATGTCCATGGGCGCATACTAGAAGTGTTTTTTTATTTTCTCCCTCTAAACTGAACCAAAATTCAAAATTGACCATGGAATCTTGTAGATAATTTCACCAGCTTTACATTGATATAAAGAACGTGAAAATACGAGATCTGGATCGAAAGTTATGGCAATTTGAAGTTTTAGGGCAAAAACAGGCCAAAATCGGATCGGTGGGCAAAAAGTTTGAATTTTTACCCATTTGGTCTTTGGAACATTTTTCAAATTTTCCCTGTGCTCCACCACTCCAGGTGCCACATGGCACATTTTGATTGGGCGTGGGCCCTTCCTAACCATTTTTTCCTTCGGGTCGCTTGGTGTTTTTTTCCCTTGGACACGTGGCAGCTCCTGATTGGCTGTGGGCCTTCTAGGGGAAAATTTCCCACCAAAACTCCTCTGAGCCATAACTTGAAAAATACGTGGAGTTAGGAGGAAAACTTTACCTTTCTGGAAAGCTGAGAAAGAGCTCTATCTAATGGTGCCATTTTTAGAAATATTTGAGTTCCTAAAAATAAAAAATGGAGACTGAGGCACAAGAGAAGGAAAGATGTAAAGGAGTTAGCCACAAAATAAGGAGGGGGCACATTTGGGATAACAATTTTTACGACTCGGAGGGGTAATCTACCTGCTAGATGAAAATACCAGTTGCCTGAAGTAGTCCATTAGGCATGGAGTCATCAAATTTTATGTTAGAACCCCAACTGACTTAGAATGTTGCAAGGAGAAAGATGGAATATCACCTGATGGAAGCAAGGACTGCAAAACATCTCCAGGGACATCAAGTTGTGCCAAAGCACTTAGGGAAAGCAAAACTAACCTATAGCAAAACAATGTGCACAAGCACTTAAAGGAATGGAAACCTAAGCTAATATTTACAAGGTGGAGAATTTCCCTTTAGAAGCAATGCTTTAGATAGATTCCATTGAATGGAATCTGCAGTTCTTCACCATCCAATGAAGCCAATTGGAAGGCATTGTTGTTCTTGCACTTCATGACCATGTATGGGCCACTCCAAATGGCATCAAATTTTGAATGCCTTCCTGGTTTTACTCTATCTGCATCTGATTTTAACACTAGATCTCCAACTTGGAAAGATCTACTCTTGGCCTTCCTATCAAAGGTTTTCTTGATCAAAGCTTGATCCTTCTCCATTGCTTGGGATGTCTGATCTCTAATCTCTTGGAGCTCCATCAACTCTGCATATCTCACCTCCATGGGCCCAAACTCTAGCAACCCTAACCGCTTCATGAGTTCCAATGTTGGCAACTCAAGTGACATGGGCAAGATTGCATCTCTTCCATAAACAAGCCTAAATGGAGAGTTACCTGTGGATCTCTTGGGAGTTATCCTATTAGCCCATAAGGCTGATTTCAGTTTGGTATGCCAAGACCTCTGATTCTCACCAAGATTCATCCTAATGATCCTCAACAAGTTCTTGTTTGTAGACTCAGCCTGGCCATTACCTTGAGGGTAATAGTTTGATGAAGTGCTTAAGTAGATCCCATTCTTGACAGCCCACTCAGTCACCTTGGATCCAATGAATGCCAATGCATTATCTGAGATTATTGTAGCAGGTATACAAAATTTGGTCATTATCCCCTCATAAAAGTATAAGATGTTGGACTCATTTGCCTCTTTGAGTGCTACTGCTTCAGTCCACTTGGTGAAGTAGTCTGTGGCTGTCAAAATCCATTTGTGCCCTTGACTTGAATTGGGATTAATGACTCCAATGAAGTCCAAACCCCATTACATGAATGGCTGGTCAACTGAGATTGGATGCAACAAAAGGGTAGAAAGTCTCTCTTTTCCTGTGAAGAATGCACAATTCTTACACCTCTTTATCCATGCATAGCAATCACTAAAAATTTTAGGCCAATAATAACCAACCTTCATGATTTTTAGAGCTATCACTCTTGGTGCAAAATGACCACCAGCTGGTCCACCATGGAACTCTTCCAATACCCTCTAAATCTGATTTGTGCTAATGCATCTCAGCAGCACTCCATTCACATCTTTCTTGAACAAAACTCCATCAACAATGGCATATGGGACAACCTACAATGTGAAGTGTCTTCTTTGGGTCCTGTTACTCTCCAGAGGGCATAGGCATGTGCTTAGGAAGTGCATATACCTTGGGTCCAGCAAGGAGTGGGGGCAGCATTGTTTTCTTCTTGAGTGCCACATGGCTCATGGCTATCTTGATCTGTTAAAACAGCCTCTCCTTCATTGCATGCTTCTTTTTTCTTCCCCAAAACCAGCTTCTCACACAGTCCTTTTCCTCTTACCAGCTTGGTGATTTTGATCTCAATGTCATACTCCATGACACGGGTGATCCAACCTGCCCTTTTCTTGTTCAAATATTTGTTGAGGAGGAAGTCCTTAACCCCAGCATGTGAGACCAGCAACTAGACCTTGTTGTTCGAGAATAAATGCTTGAATTTCTTCAAGCTTTTGATTACTACCAGCACATGCTTCTAAATAAAAGAGTACTTCACCTCATAGTCATCTAGGCTCTGGCTGAAGAAGGCAATTGGCTGCTCATCATTATCCTTGTTCTGCTGTACCAAAATGGCAGAAATAGTGTCATTACCTCAAAATTCATAGAGGATGAAATCCTTGGAGAAGTCCGGGTTGATGAGAGTTGATGCTCGAGAAATGGCTTCTTTGATTGCTTCAAAACTCTCCTTGCCTTCTGTTGTCCACTTGAAAGCTGTGCTCTTCTTTAACATTTTGGTGATGGGCTTGAAAAGGGCTACAAAATCTGGGACAAACCTCCGAAAAAAGTTTATCCTCCCCAAGAAACTCTGAACGGCTTTATTGTGGCTTGGCAATGGTAGTGCTCTTATGGCTTCGACTCTCTCTAGATCAATTTCTAATCCTTCTTTAGAGAAAATATGGCCTAGGAGCTTTCCTTCATGTGCAAGAAAGATACACTTCTTAGGATTCAAAGACACTTCAAATGTCCTACACCTCGTGAAAACTTGTCTCAAATGAGAGAGGTGGTCTGCTGCATTTTTTGGAAAAAATAGTGATATCATCAAGGTAAATCAGCACCATGTTGTTAATCAAATCTTTGAACGCCATGTCCATTGCTCTTTGGAAAGTAGCACCAGCATTGGACAGCCCAAATGGCATTTTCCTGTATGCATAAGTTCCATATTTGGTTGTGAAGGCTGTCTTGGACTGGTCTTCTTCCTTCACCATAATCTGATTATAGCCTGAGTAGCCATCAAGTAGTGAAAACCTCTCGGAGCTAGCCACAACTTGCAAGATTTGCTCCATGGAAGGGAGTGGGTAATGTTTGTTGAGAGATGCTCTATTCAAGTCTCTGAAGTCAACACACAATCTGATCTCTCCACTCTTCTTTCTGACTGGAACCAAGTTGGCAACCCAACTAGAATGCTTGATTGAGAATATGATTCTTGACTCAATCAACTTGTTCAATTCCTTCCTCATGAGAGGTTCCATGTGTGGATTGACTGGCCTTTGTTTCTACCTGATGGGCTTAGTATTTGGATCCAACTCAATGGTGTGCTGAGCTAACTTGAAATTAAAACCTTTCAAATGTTCATAGCTCCAAGCAAACACATCAGAGAACTCTTGACACAGTTGTATGAACTCATACCTGTCTTGTTCAGTTATCATCTTTCCAATTTGCAATGGTTTGTTCTCTTCCACCAAGATGGATATTGAATCTTCTCTCTTGACCTAAATGTTTGCTTTCTCTTTCCTAAATTGATCATTGGGATTAAAAATGGACTCCAAAGTGATAAGTCCCTTGGGCAGCTTGTTAGTTCTCATCTGTACCACTTGGTCACCATATTTTTGTTCCAATTTTTCCTGATTTTTAGCTGAAACTAAACTAATGATGGTGATGCACCAAAGGAGTGGTGAACATTTTTACTCATGAAAATAGACACAAATCAAAAGTTATAGCATAAAACATCATGCACAGGTTGATAAGCTATAGGAAAAGGTTTGAAATGAAACAAACAACACATGCAAAGGACTGAAAGCATTCACAGAGCCTACATTGTGATTTTTAACATCAAAATCCTTGCATTCCAACACCAAAGAGGAAAAAAAGGCCTGTTACAATCCCTGGAAGGTCTGGTAATTCTAAAATCACTTGCTGAAGATGAAAACAAAAGCTTGCTGTGCAAAACAAGTGTTCCCTTTGAAAAATGAGCCAAATATGGCTTTTTACAATACATGGGTCGAACCCAGGAGAAAGAAAACATGAAAAAACGTGGGAGCCATTCCTCATTGACCAAAATTCATTAAAAATATTATAGGTGACCTTACAGACCCATCCCCCAACATTTTTGACCATGCTGGAGAAGAATGCGACCCATTTCACATTAAAATTGGTTGTTGAAATGTCAGTTTTGTTCATGGGCACATACCAGAAGTGTTTTTTGATTTTCTCCTTCCAAACTAAATGAAAATTCAAAATTGACCATGGAATATTGTAGAGAATTTCACCATCTTTCCATTGATATAAAGAACGTGAAAATCCATGCTCTTGATTGAAATTTATGGCAATTTGAAGTTTTAGGGCAAAAATAGGCCAAAATCGGATCGGCGGGCAAAAAGTTTGAATTTTTACCCGTTTGGTCTTTGGAACATTTTTCAAATCTTCCCCACGCTCCGCCACTCCAGGTGCCACATGGCACATTTTAATTGGGCGTGGGCCCTTCCTAACCATTTTTTCATTCGGGTCGCTTGGTGTTTTTTGCCCTTGGACACATGGCAGCTCCTGATTGGCTGCGGGCCTTCTAGGGGAAAATTTCCCACCAAAACTCCTCTGAGCCATAACTTGAAAAATACGTGGAGTTAGGAGGAAACCTTTACCTTTCTGGAAAGATGAGAAATATCTCTATCCAATGGTGCCATTTCTAGAATGTTTTGAGTTCCTGGAAAATAGAATATTCTTACTGAGGCACAAGAGAAGGAAAGATGTAAAGGAGTTAGCCACAAAATGAGCAAGGAGCACATTTTGGATAATAATTGCCAACTGACATTGTTATCTGGCACTGAAGGCCTCACAATCACGTGGATGTTTGGTTGTACCTTGTCTTGTTGAATGCTTTCCACAATGTCAAACGCTGCCCCTACTGCTGTAAGCCTGCCAGCAGCTTGATTCTCTTTCCTAGGAATGGATTTGATGCCAAAACCCTCAAAATTTTCCATGAGGTCCCACACCCTGTTCTTGTAGCACCTGAGCAGATCATTCTTGGTAGCATGCTATCCATTGACCTGATTTACAATCAATTCACTGTCACCAAAGACTTGTAAGTTCTTTATTTTCTTCTTGATTACCCAATGCATCCCTTGCACCAAGGCTTCATATTCAGCAATGTTATTGGAGCATGCAAACTGAAATCTAAAAGCTGAATAGTACCTTACTCCTTAAGGTGAAACAAGCATGGCTCCACCTCTTGTACCTTGTCTACTTCTTGATCCATCAAAAAACAGCTACCATACCTCATTGTCATCCTTGTAGTTTGTCTTGGTGATGTTAGGAATAGGCTAATTTTCTTCATGTATAAAATAGACCCCTAGCTCAGATTCTTCTACTTCTTGATAAGGATCAAAAGCATATACCTTGTTTTCCCATTCATCAAGAGTTAGATCCAAGATGCTCCTAACCTTGGTGTCAGCTTCATCGGTGCTTGGGTGGTCTTCTTGATCAAATGCTGAACAATTGGCATTGATCTGACTTGGAGTGTAAGGCTCAATGTGGAAGTTTGCAATAGGTTCAAACCTGATTGTAGCATTAGTTCCATACCTCGACCTAAACAACATGTGTGACCAATCAGGAGACAAATATCCCCCAATCTTGGTTGTGAAGTTCCTTAACAAGCATAGCGTAAAGAGTGGTGGAAGGTCTATGACTGATACATCTTATGAAACAACAACATTTGGACATGCATGCAAGCTAAGACTCAAGTTTCTAATCACCCCAACTATTGTTATTGCTATCCCATCCAGCTGCACTACCCCTTTGGATATGGTTTCATACTGGAGCCCTAGCTGATCAACTATTTGTTTAGACATCACTGAGCTACTTGCCCCGGAATCTATCATGCAATTGTGCACTAATTGATTTCCAATGATTAATGAAACATAGAAAGGAGGGGGATTCAACATTTTACCTTGCTATCCTCCATGATTTCCCTCAGGCTGGGCAGCATTTGTGAGCACTTTCTCTTGCATCTGAACTTGCTGATTCAAAGTTGGCCAGTCCTTCATGGCAGCTTGTAACAAGTCTCTTTGGCCTGGGATAGATAGGGATTCCCACATTGATATATTAACATTTGTCTTCTTCATCTGATCAATGATACTGAATGGTGATGAAGGATCTCTTTGCTGTCCCTTTGCTTGTACATTCACTGCTTGCACGTGGGCAGCAATAACTAGTATTTGAGTTGCTCTAGGAGCTATTCTTAGCTGCCCTTGTGCATTTCAAATTGGATTTTTCTTGCCAACCATTTCTGGAGCCATGGAAGGTTGTGGATTGGTTGCAGATAATGGTTGTTCTTCACACAAATTCCTTCTTTTTGACCTTGTGTTGGCTGCAACACCTTGAGAGACCATTTGATTCATGCCACAAAAATCCTCTGCTTGCCAATTTACCAACGTGGTGTCATTTGGAGTTGATTGTTGTTGGAATGTTTCTTGTTGTTGGTTATTTCCTTGACTGCCCTCACCCTCCACACCAGTAGTTGTCACCATTAATGCTTGATTCAAAGCACCATTGAAGCACATGGATTGGTTATGAGGTTCATTATATGGAAAACACCAGTCATACTCCTGAGCAATTTTGTTTTGTGTTGGCACCAATGCCTTAGAGGCAGATATGGCATTTGGATTGTAGGGCTGAAATGGTCTATTGGTAGGAGGCCTTGTTTGATTCATATTTGCAGCTGGATTAGGTGGTCTTTGTGGTTAGTATTCGTGCCTGTTAGGTTGAGCTTGGGGCTGGTAAGAAGGTCTAAAACCTTGGGCTTGTTGCCTCTTGAGAGTAACTAGCTCATTACCTAGGTTTTGCAGTTGCTTCATGACTTCTTGAAGCTCATTTGGGGCACTTGGAGATGAAGTAGAAGCTTCATTTGAAATATGATTTCTAGGTGTGGGAGAAGGAGCCAAATTAGGTGCTTGATTGGTATTTGGACTCTCTAAACTTGGAAACAATGGCATGGGAGGTCTAGGGGCTAGTTTTCCAGCTTAGATCAAACAATTTTCAGCCCTAATGGCAATGCTATAAGCCATAGGGATAGTTATGCCTCCCATGGACTGAATCAACATAGAAATATCAGAATTTAGAGCTTTGAGATAGTAGAGAAAAGTACCTTCTGCTGTTGGTTTGACTGCCACTAGAATTCTCTCACAAGTCTTTTGAAATTTGAAGTTGAAATCAGTCAACTACTCATTGGGAGCTCTCTTGATGGTTGTCAGCTGCTCCAAAAGAGACAAGTTGTCTCCCTTCTCTCCAAATTGCTCATGAAGTGCTATACATAGTTGATTCCAATTTGTGATAGAACCAGCTCCAAGGTTTCTAAACCATTACAATGCTTTCCCCTTGAATGAAGATGCCAGCAATTTGACAACCACTTGCATCTCATTGATTTCATGAATTGCACAAAGATTGGCAATGTCTTTAACATGAACACCTGGAGTAGTCTGATTTTCTCCAGTGAAGTAGGGAATGTTTTTCAAGGCTGCAATTAGAATTGGATGTTGTCCAATGAGGGCAAGTGGGCTGCTACCTGTGAAGTTAACATAGGGGTTATTTTGTGCCATTCTAATTGGTCTTAGAACCCTTGTTGATTGAATGAAAGTCCTACCAGGTGGAGGAGTTGAGAGAGTTCTGTATAGTGTAGATGGAGACCTTTGGATTCTCCTCCCACTTTGCCTTACTCTTGGAGATAACTGCAAATATTCAAACAGCACCTCTTCTTCTCTAGCTCTTGACCTTGTGGTAATTCTTCTCATGAGTTTTCAGGCATGCACTGCTGAAACTAGTTGATTCTTCCCCTTGGAGTCGCCAGATATGCAAATTATAGCTCTTTTCAAGCAAGAAAATTGCATCATATGTACATCAACTTCGCTGCAATAAAAATGAGACCTCTAATGTCCCACCGGGTGTGCCAAAACTATTGTTGCAAATCAGCAGCACCCCTGGATGTAAATCAAGGTTCTGAATTGATGTTTTAGGCATCCAGTGTGATTGTACAACATGGAAACCTCTCTCTATGTGTGGGACTTGAGAGAGGAATCTCCATATTAGAGGTTGGTTGCTTAAACTCCTCTGATTTAGATCTATATTTTACACAACTACAGAGGCTCAGATCCTAATCCTACTCTAAATTGTAAGGAGATAGGGATAAAAATGCAAAAATGAAACTAAACTAAAGATGGTGATGCACCAAAAGGAGTGGTGAAACATTTTTTGCCATATAAATAGACACAAATTCATGAAATGCAACAAGGGAAAACATACACAAGTTGATAGATGTAATTAGAGGTCTTAAAATGAAGTAAAACAATACAAACAGAGGACTGAAAGTATTCACAGAGTTTACACTATCAATTCCATGTAAAAATCTCTTGCATTCCACCCTCAAAGAGGTATAAACCTGCTACAATACTTGAAAAAGGTCTGATTCTTATAACTATCACTTGCTGGAGGTGAAAGAAGAAGTTTTCTATGCCAAAAAGTGTTCAACCATGAAGAAATGAGCCAAATCTGGCTTTTACAGTACATGGGTCGAGCCCAGGAGAGAAAAAACATGGAAAATGCATGGGAGCCATCCCTCATTGATGGAAAATGTATTAAAATAGCATGGAGGACCTTACAAACCCATACCCTATCATTTTTGACCATATTGGAGAAGAATGCAACCCATTCTGTATTAAATTTGGTTGTTGAAATGTCATTTCTGGCCATGGACACGTACCAAAACTGTTTTTGAATTTTCTCCTTCCAAACTAAACCAAAATTAGAAATTGACCATGGAATCATGTAGAGAATTTTAACAGCTTTCCAATTATATAAAGAACACGAAAATATGATATCTGGATCAAAAGATATGATCGTTTGAAGATTTAGGGAAAAAATGGCCCAAAAATGGATCGGCGGGAAAATTTTTCAAATTTTACCTTTTTTTTGTCTTTTGAAATTTTTTCAAAAATTCCCCACACTCCATTGGTCGGATGCCACGTGGCAAGTTTTGATTCACTCTGGAATTCTCTTTCCTTCTCTTTTCCATGGGTTTCCTTTGAAAATCGACCTTTTTATACTGTTTTGGAAAAAAATTCATATTTGCCTCCGACCCCCGAACTCCTCTGCCACGTGGCAGCTTCCTATTGGCTGCGGGCCTCAAATGGGAAAATTTTCCACAAAAACTTTTCCGAGCCATAACTTGAAAAATATAAGGAGTTAGGAGGCAAACTTTACCTTTCTGGAAAGCTGAGAGAGAGCTCTATCTGATGGTGCCATTTCCAGAAAGCCTTGAGTGCCTAAAAATCAAAAAATGTAGACTGAGGCACAAGAGAGGCAAGAACACAAGGAGTTAGCCACAAAAATGAGCTGGGATGCCATTTTGGATAACAGGATTTACCATTGGCACTTGTCTTGTGGAGGGAGTGTTGGTTGGGATCCACCTAGGGAAAAGAATATGCTTGCATTTCTTACTTTGGGGAGGTATAAGGGATAAATTTGGAGGAGGGATAAGGAGGGGTTGCCTCCATAGTTCTTACTCTTGCTTGGCTTGCTTGCTTGGAGAAGGAGCCTTTGTTTTTGTTGAAATTGTTGTTGTAGTTGAAAACTACATCTTTTTGTTTATGCATTTCTTTGTGCATGTGAATGTATGTTATATGTGAAAGAAGCTATGTTGCTATGTGTTGTTTTATCATGTTCTATTCCAATATGGTTGGGGCTCGGGGGCCAATCGGGAAAGATGGATTCTCTTTTACCATTGGATGTCTTGGTTGGGTGGAGAGCATTTCCTTTCCCCCTTCCTTTTTGTGATCACAAGATGAAAGATGAAGAAATCATCATGTTGCTGCTTGGAGAAAGAAGAATACAGTTTGACAGTCATCCTTTTTGTAAATTTTAAATGTAATCCTTCACACTTCAAGTGGATGCATGTAATTGATTCGAGATGGGAAATTTTTACCTTGTAATTTGAAAATTGTAATTGATTGTGAAACGTAAATGATATCCTATGTTTTTTTATTTGAAATGAGAGAGTCACTTTCCCTTCCTTTGTTTTAAAAAGAAGAATATGATATAGTTCGTAAGTTTCAAATTGGAATGTAAACAAAGGAGTCCAATTGTAAAATTATTTAAATTCAATAAAGGAATCAAAGTTATCTTGATATACCTTGTTGTAATATTGCAGTTGGAGATAGATGAATGAAATACATTACTTTCACAATTACATTGTTATCTTGGAAATCACATGACTGTTAAATTCACAATTCTATTTTGGAAAGAAAAAAAAAAGAAACGTATAAAAAAAGAATTGGATCTATGAAATGAGTTGATAAAAGTTAGAAATCAACATTGCATACTATATACATGTCTTTGTTGAATCAATTTGATGTCTTAGAAATGAAATGAATATGTTTTCCTTAATTGAGAATTGCATATTAAACTGTAAATTCGTGGAGAAGAGAACTCCGTTTTAAGTTCAAAATTTTGGCATCTTTTTTTTTTAAATAAAATGAGTAGTTCAACTTTATACTCAACAATAAATTACAAAACTTGAAATTTACACTTAATAAGATTTGAGGAATCCAAATTCACTAAAACAGTCAAGAATAAATCTCTAAAACTCAAAGAATTTCAATTTGGAGCTTACATGGTTGTTTTTCACGTCAACTGTTAGAAAATTGCAAACTTGAATAAATTGATCATTTTTACACCTTTAAAACATTCTAATTCTTCCCTAAGTTGATCCCCCATGTCTTTTTGACATGTGGAGTGGAAGAAGAGTTCAAATTTTATCAAATTTGCAAGTTTAAAACTATCAGTTTGTAACTTAAAACCCTGCAGATCGATTTCTTAAAATTGACCCTTAAAAATTCACCAAATTCTAAAATTGATGATTTTTTTACAAAGAGGACTCTGAGAGATTTCCAGAAAGTCCTCGTTTTCCTAAAATGGAGCTTCCTATCAAAATTTATGGCCATTTGAAGTTTTACTTCAAAATGGCAATCCCAAACCAAAAATGAAATAATTCTACCTTAGAAAAATTTAAATTTTCAACTTTGGAAAAATTTCCTAAAAATTTCTGCGGCCCCCAACCCATCACATACTGACATGTGGCAGGGGGGATACCTGGATCAAAATGGAAAACTTAACTTTTTGCCCTTTCGGAAAAATTTCACTATTTACTCCACCGGCCCGCAGCCAATCACAAAGCGCCACGTGGCCATTTGAGCAAGTGCAGAGGCATGGAGGAAAATTTTCCTTTGGAAAATTGAGACTTTGGTTTTTGGGAAAAATTTCAAATTTTTCTTTGCGACCCACTCACCCGCACCAATCACGTGATGACACGTGGCATTTGGGAAAATTTTCCCAATTTTCTCCCTAACCCCGCGAACCTCCAAGGAAACTTTTTCCCCTAAAATTCCACCCAGCCATAACTTGAGTTTTACAAGGAGTTAGGAGGACTTCTTTATATGGTTGGAAATGTAATGAAATTTCCTATCAATGAACCTATTTTAGGAAATTTTTTATAACTCTAAGTATGTAAAAAATCTAGTTGAAGTTTAGGGCTTGATAGAGAGCAGGCCTGACGATAAATTTCTCCCTGAACCTTAGTAAAACTTGTAACCTCCAAATTGGAACCTTGTAAACTCGTTATAAGATAAAAATGGAAATCTTGTCTTTGGTTAATCAAAATTTGTTCTGAAACCTATTTAGTTTCAAACTAGTGTCTTGCAACTTGGTTGTAGACTCTTCCTATAAAAAAAATTATTCCATAATTTTCCTAATTTGTTTCTTGGTCTCAAGTGGTATTTGAAGTAGGTATCATAATGCACATGTGTGATTGCGTGTGTGCGTGCATGTGTAGCTATGCATGTGTGTCTATTTGCATGTGCATGTGCATGTGGAGATGCACGTGTGTGTGTAGGTGCACATGCGTGTCCATTTGCATGTGCGTGTGTGTATGTGCGTGTGTAAGTACGTGTGTGTGGGAATGTTCATGTGTATGTGTGTAAGTGTGTGTGCATGTTCATGTGCATGTGCGCGTGCATGTGCGCGTGTGTGTGCTCGTGCATGTGCATGTTCGTGTGTGTGTGCGTGTACGAGTGCAAGTGCATGTGCACATGCCTGTGCATGTGCGTGTGCGTGTGCGCTTGTGTGTCTGTGTCCATGTGCATGTGCTTGTATGTGTGTGTGTGTGTGTGTGAGTGTGTGTGCGTGTGTATGTGCATGTGCATGTGCATGTAGAGATGCGCATGCATGTGTGTGTGTGTGAATGTTAGTGTGCATGTAGAGGTGCGTGTGTTTGTGCATGTGCATGTGCATGTGCGTGTGGGAGTTCATGTGCATGCAGAGTTGCACATGCATGTGTGTGTGCATGTGCATGTTAATGTGTGCATAGAGGTGTGCGTGTGTGTGTGTGCATTTGTGTGTGTGTGTAGAGTTACACATGCATGTGTGTGTGCATGTGCATGTTAATGTGTGCATAGAGGTGTGCGTGCATGTGCATGTGTGTGTGCGTGTGTGCGTGCACGTGCGCGTGCTTGTGCGTGTGTGTGTGTGTGTGTGTGTGTGTGTGTGTGTGTGAGTGCATATGCGTGTAGAGATGTGCATGCATGTGCATGTGCGTGTGCATGTAGAGGTGTGCATGCATGTGTGCATGTGCATGTGAGTGTGCGTGTGCACGTGTGTGTGTGTTCATGTGCATGTGCATGTGCGTGTACATGTGCGATGGCATGTCTGTGTGATTGTGTAGATGTGCGTGTGTGTCTATTTGCATGTGTTTGTGCATGTGGAGATGCACGTACATGTGCAAGTGCGCATGTGTGTCTGTTTGCATGTGCACGTGCACATGCGCATGCGTGTGCGTGTGCGTGTGCGTATGTTAGTGCGCATCCTAGTGCATATGCGTGTGCATGTGCACGTTCATGTGCATGCATGTGTGCATGTGGGTTTGCATGTGCATGTGCATGTGCATGTGTGTGTGCGTGTGCGTGTGCGTGTGGGTGTACGTGTGTGATGGCGTGTCTGTGTGATTGTGTAGGTGCGCATGCGTGTCTATTTGCATGTGCGTGTGCATATGGAGATGCGCGTGTATGTGCAGGTGCACGTGCATGTCTGTTTGCATGTGCACATGCACATGCGCATGCGTGTGCGTGTGCATGTGCGTGTGTTGGTGCACGTCCTAGTGTGTGTGTGTGTGTGCATGTGCATGTTCATGTGCATGTGTGTGTGCGTGTACGTTTACATGTGCAGGTGCACGTGCGTGTGCGTGTGTGTGTGCATGTGTGTGTGTGTGTGCGTGTGCATGTGCGTGTGCGTGTGTGTGTGCGTGTGTAGGTGCGTGTGCGACTGCGTGTGAAGGTGTTGGTCCGTGTGCATGTACATGTGCGTGTGCATGTGTGTGTGTGTGTGTGCGTGTGCATGTGCGTGTTCGTGTACATGTGCATGTGCGTGTGTGTGCATGCCCATGCGTGTGCATTTGTGTGCATGTGTGTACGTGCATGTGTGTGTTTATGTGTATGTGTAGGTTCACGTGTGTGTGTGTGCGCGTGTGTGCAAGCGTGTGTGGGTGCATGTGTGTGTGCGATTGCATGTGCACATGTGTGTGTGTGTGTGTTCGTGTGTGTGTGTGTCGTTGTGTTTATGTTTGCATCTGCTCCTGCGTGTGCATGTGTGTGTGCGTGTGCGTGTGCGTGTGCATGTGCCTGTATGTGTGCATGTAGAGATGTTCGTGCGTGTGCATGTAGAGATGTGCATGTGTGTGTATGTGTGCATGTTAGTGTGCGTGTAGAGGTGCATGTGCATGTAGGTGGGCGTGTGTGTGTGTACGTGTGCGTGTGTGTGCGAGTGCATGTGGAGATGAGCTTGTGTGTGCCGATGCACGTGCATGTCCGTTGGCATGTACGTGTTCATGTGCGTGTGCGCATGCGTGTTTACGTCTGTGTGTGTGTGCGTGTGTGTGCATGTGTGTGTGCGTGTGCATGTGTGAGTGCATGTGCATGTGCGTGTAGAGATGCGCATGCATGTGCATGTGTGTGTGCATGTTAGTGTGCGTGTAGAGGTGCGCATGCATGTGTGTGTGTGTGCGTGTGTGTGCGTGTACATGTGCGTGTGCGTGTATGTGTGCAATGGCATGTGCGTGTGCATGTGCAGGTGCGCGTGCATGTCTGTTTGCATATGCGTTTGCATGTGGAGATGCGCATGCGTGTGCTGGCACGCGTGCGTGTTTTTTTACATGTGTGCATGCATATGCGCATGCATGTGCATGTGGGTGTGTAGGTGTGTGTGTTGGTGCGCGTCCTAGTGCGTGTTAGTGTCCGTTTGCGTGTTCATGTGCGTGTGTGTGTCTGTGTGCGTGTGCGTGTGCATGTGCGTGCGTGTGCGTGTGCTTGTGCGTGTGCGTGTGTGTGTGCATGTGTGTGCGCGTGTGCATGTGTGTGCGTGTGAGTGTGCGTGTGCATGTGCGTGTGCGTGTGCGTGTGTGTGCGTGTGAGTGTGCGTGTGCGTGTGCATGTGTGTGTGCGTGTGCATGTGCATGCCCGTGCATGTGCGTCTGTGTGCATGCGTGTGTAGGTGCGTGTGTGTGTGTGCGCATGTACGTGTGCATACGCGTGTGTGTGTATGTGTGTTTACGTGTGCGTGTGCGTGTGTGTGTGCATATGCATGTGCATGTGCGTGTGTGTGTGCGTGTGCGTGTGCACGTGCGTGTACAAGTGCATGAGCGTGTGCAGGTTTACGTCCGTGCGTGTGTACGTGTGCGTGTGCGTGTGTGTGTGCTTGTGCGTTTGCGTGTGCATGTGCATGTGTGTGCGCATGCTTGTGCAACTGTGTGTGTGAGTGCGTGCGCATGTAAGTGCATGTGTGTGTGTGTGTGCATGTTAATGTGTGTGTGTGTTTGGGTGTGTGTGTGTGTGCATGTACGTGTGCGTATGCATGTGGAGTCATGTGTGCATGAATGTTTACGTGTGCGCGTGCATGTGTGCATACATGTGCAGGTGTGTTTGTAGGTGCTGTAACATCTCCATTTTATACATTAGAACAAGTAATTTTTATTTTTATTTTATAATGCTTCCTGGTTCTAAATACATAATTTAGAACTCACAAATCAAAACAACCATTCTTATAATAGATAACCATGTGCAGCTGTAATGACTCTGAGTACCTCTGATCTATTTATTCCATGACTCGGTGATCTACCGATCTATTCATGTATATTAAGAGTTGGCGTTTTTATTTAACACAGCACTCTTGCGGTTCTCTTCCCTAATCTGGGATTTAGAATGCTCTATCTAAGGAACCAATCTGAATAATTGTTACCATTATTCATTGACATCTCATCCTTTAGACTAGGTGACTTAGGACAACGCAATCAGTAGTTTGCGATACTTTGGCCAAAGATTTGAAACATAATGCTTATGTCTCGTATTCCTTGACGGCATACACATCAATCTGGAATACGTCCTTCACCCCATTCCTATGTTATGTAGAATGTCTTATACTGACTTTTGTCAGTCTCTCCTATCCCAAGTTATTCACTCGGGAGCGGATCAGTAAGGTGACAACGTCATATGGATGCTCCTGAGGACTAGGGATACGGTGACATACTGGGTCAACCCTAGTTAAACCAGTGTGTCAAGATACCCCGAGTCTCCTAAGGCAGCCTTATAACGTGACCACATTCCTAATCAGTCCCAGAGTAACTGGTTCGAGTTTAAGGTGTAAATCTTAACAATCAATGCAAAGGGTGTCGTCATAAGTCACCTGCATTGTTGTATCTTCGATAAGATCCTAATCTTCTCGAAGGTACAACCCTACAGTTGACTTGTGCCGTCAACCTATAAATCTGCCTCAAAAATATCTACTTATTAATAAGTGCTACATACGTTGAGTTAAAATTATACCATAAGACGCTCCCTTAAGGGTAGTCTTTCCCAATCCCTGGGTTCCTCACCTTAGAAATACTTTCCTTAGTAAAACCCATTACACAAGAGAAGTAATTAGGACTAGAGGTTCCTTCAAGGAGTTCATAGAATATGCATAATTCTTAAATCAACGAAATTGGACAATAACCCTCAATCTTCACATGAGATTGTTAACCAAACCCTTTTTAGGTTTGCATCGGTTCTCATAACTGAATTTATATCTTATTTATTAGTATCAAGATATAGTGATTAAGAATCCAATTAAACATTGTCTTGACTTAGATTAAGACTAGGAAGTAATAATTTATTCAGCTTGTTTAGCTTCCTGCTCAGGTATATTTTAACCCTAGCTTCCAGAAAGACAGTGATCTAAATTCCAATTTAGCTTTAGATAGAACATACTAGAACTACTAAACAATTATAAGTATTCAGTCACATATTCTTACAAGCTTACATTGTTAATCACAAAAGTCTCCAAATTATACAATAATAACAATGCTCTCAAGATCATTTGAACCGAAGAAGGTCAAACTATCAAGATACGAAAACAAACACATAAGTAACAAATATCTCCTTTCATTCCCTTCAAGCTAATCAAATACATTTTATGCATTCAGCATATTTGATACAATACTCATCAGAAAAAGAACATCTTTCCTCATATAGTACAATTTAGAGAATCAAGCTGTAATTCATCATAAAACCAAATTAAACAATCTGAACATCCTATCAGATTTGCGTGCTTTTACCACTTACGGCAACCATCTGCAAAAATTGTCAACATGGGTCAGTTTGATGAACTGAGCATGATAAGCACTAACTCTTAAAACAATTGCAATCCATCAATTGTTTTCATTAAACACCCTGTTTAAATGAAATCAATTCACCAAACATGTAAACATATTTCAGATTATGCTCTTGTAATACAAACATGACTATAAACGCGTAACTCATATTATCGTTACTAAATAGTCCTAGATACTTTTTAAATATTTCATCAAAAATATTAGAGATCAAGAAGAACAAAAGTATCCAAAACAACTATCCATCAAAATCCCAAGGACAACAAACATCAGACAGACCATTACATTCAACATAGTAAAATGAATATCATAACCATTCATGATTCCATCAGTAGGTTGAATCAATTCCAATAGTTAGATAAAAATATATCAACATATACTTTACAACAGAAGAGAAACAAAACGAGTCATTCATATTTCCCTTCAAACAAGCTCATGACTATACCGTCTCCTCGAGAGTAAATCATTCACCTTATACACATACCAATAAGTCAAACAAGCCACAAGAAGAACCACAGTTTTGTTAAAATTTAAATAAAACAACTTCCTGTAGCTTACTAGCAGTACAGTAGCTCTCGCGCTAAGGCAGTGATGAATAATCTATCAAATAGACTCCACATAACCTTCCATACTAATCGACAAACAAGAAATATTCAATGCCATCGCTTGTCGAGGTACATTTATCAGCTCTTTATTTCAGTCAAGCTCACGACTAGATATTCATGCTAACAGAAGACGTAATCATGTTCAAACACAAGAACAATCCCACTGAGTCGAAACTCACATCAACATTCAGCTCAATTTAATCCCTACTAAAACACAGCAAGGACAAAAATCAAGAATCGAGCCAACATACAACATAACATGGGCTCCAACAGTGTCAAATTCAACCAATACTTATATTAAAGGTTTCAATTGAAGTTGAATTCGTATGACAACAAATCAAGAATACTAAAAGTACTCACAACAAGAACTCCTACAAATGTTACAACATAAATTACTTATCAGCGTCTCCACTGGAGTTGATAACATTTAGTATTCATAATAACAACAACATTCATAACCCAGCTTTGAATGAAATTAAAAATACTAGACACCTTTCAAGGACTCTCACTGAGTCAGTATCGACCGAAATCATAACAGGGCTTACACAGAAGTAGGAACACCAGTCACATATCAAGGATTCAAACTGATTCCATAGCAACAGTATCCACAACTGAGATTATTCAAAAAGGAAAACATAATATATGCCTCCGGGATTAAAAGGAGTCTTACCCATGTTGTATTCTTCAAATAAACTTTTACAGAAGTAGAAAGGTATAAGTTTCATATCAAATTCAAGAATTCTAACTATACCAATAACATATAGTATTCACGATTGAACTTCTTCAAAGGTAGAAACGCATATTACCTTTCCAGGACTCAAAAAGGAATCGAACCCGTATAGTATTCTCAATTAAACCTTTGTAATAGTTAAAAACTCTATCTATTCAAGGATTCCCACCATATCCAAAATCATACAGTATTCACGATAAAGCTTCTACAGAAGCCGATATACAAGATAAATATATATATTCAGGATTCCAACCGTGCCAATAATGATAAATATTCACAATCAGGCTTATACAGAAGCAAAATACTGGTTTCGTAACAAAGATTCCAACTGAGCCCATATAACAATATTCTCTCTAAGCTTACACAGAGAGGAAAACATAATATACGCATCAGTAGTTCAAAATAAGTCGAACCCAAGTAATATTCTCCATCAAAAACTCCTTCAGAAGTCAAAATACTATCAACTCAAGGATTCCAACGGGATTCCATAACATGATGAATTCATGACTGTACTTCTTCAGAAACCAAGACATAATTTCATTTCAAGAAGTTCAATAGCATCAATAACGTATATTACTCACAACATAACATATACAAAAGTCGAAATATCATGCACACTCAAGAATTTCAACAGTATCCTTTTCAACAAGTGAAAACAGCAAGGTATCGACTGAATCAAACAAGAAAACAATTCATGGACTCCCACAGAACCGATTTCGTGTATTTTCCTTGCAAGCATTTCTTCAAATCTAACCGAAATGCAAAACACAACAAGATAGAGCAACAGTTCGAAACACAATACACACCCGTCAAGGGTTTAATTGAAAAATCGAGCCAGTAAGAAGATACAACAACAAAATCACACAAGGCTACCATAAAAACCTACTGAACCCAAAAATCATCTGAACAAAGTTGTTCTAATGAAATCATTTGAAAGAAAGCAAGATTTTTAAAGGTTAGGGCCTAACATGCCTGGTAATATTGCTTAAAAATCTGAAGAAGATCACTGAAAGAGCTCGAGCCTTCTCCTCTTTTTCCACATTAGATTCAGCAACAATAATTTGTTATTTCCATGCCTTATAAACTTTCCTTGACAGAGAAAAGAGATAGTTACACTCATTTTTGCCATGCAACACCAAGTAGACTGGTGTGAAGAACCAGTGATCAAACAGAGAGAAAACCGGAGTGCATGAAAAACCAAACAAACTACCAGTTTTCCATTTTGCATGTCTTCCCGAGAAACCCGAGCTCGAAGACCGAGTTCATTAATTGCATTTACTCCAAAATTCCCGCTCAATCTCATTGCCACCGACCGCCATAGTTGGCGATGGATAAAAACAATTCAAAGACCATTTCTAACTTTGGCGACTCTGCCACGTCGGCTTTTGCTAGCCATTTAAAACTTCCACTATATCCCTGTCCTTCATGCTTATCCTTCCCATTTAATGCCATAGAAACTACCGCCCATGGCTCGCACCCCTTCATAGGTCCCCTTTCTTCCTTGTTCATTAGTTAGGTTAGAAACATAGGTTAGGATTTAAGATAATACTTAGTCTAACCTCCTTAGCACTAGGTTACTAACTTAGAACATTTAGCTTATAGCTTAGGCCTAGGTTAGATTAACACTAATCTAACCCATAGATTATAGTTTAGGTTTAGGTTATTAATCTTAATAAATCTAGTTTAGGTCTAACATTTAGAATGTTCAGAATAAGAACCTACAAACATACATTCACGAAAAGGATTCACTCCTGAACTACCAATAGGCTAGTTGAATAAATGTATCTGAATTTATTACCTGGCCCACGATCAAGACCTTCCTGATATTATGATATCGGGAACCAATTCATTTAACACGATCAGTCTGAGTTAGACTCCGGAATAGCTTATTCAACACATTCAGACCTTGCAACCTGCGTAAGGTCTATAATTTTTGTTCATCCCGAATAAACTTAAAGCATCTCTTGGATCAATGCCACTGATCCCAGGCTGGGTCTTATAGATGGATAACTCCATAATTCATTTCGAGATCAGATTAAACTCAGGTGCAAAAATGAAAGAAATAAAAGAGTCCAATCATATTCCGACTCAGTCAAAGATCTTCAATTGCAAAGAAGATACAGTACATATCAAGCATGACTTCACAATCAAAGGAACACATCCTTTTACAGAAGAAATCATATATCAACACTTGAATGCTCAGGAGGAAGTAACAACAGTTCAGAGTGTTACATGCTTCCCTCCTAAAAGATTCATCGTCTCGATGATTACATATTCGATTAACCTTTAGGTCAATCAATTTATTAGTGCACAAAACAATGCGACTATTTCCAACTTGAATAGTTCCAGAAATCAATGTCACAACACATTTTATTCAACCTGAATAATGTTTGCCTCCATCTGGCTTTCATATAAACTTGAAAAAGATAAGTTCATAAAAGAAATTTTTTGTCAACATATTTCATTCTGTTGAAAAAGAAAAGGAAAAGCAATTTTCATCTCTTCCAGATTTTCCCAAGTTGCACTTTCTTCGTTAAACTGGTCCCACTGGACCTTACATTGTTGTATTTCATGATTTCTCAAATGCAATTGGTGAGTTTCCAGCACTCGTGTGGGTTTAACCACGATTATTCCTGGGTCTTGGACCTGCAAGGAATTCCAATTTAAAACATGTGACAGATCTGAAACATATTTCTTAAGCAAAGAAATATGGAAAACATCATGCATGCAAGATAAAGCAGGTGGTAATGCTAATCGATAAGCTACATGATTGATTATTTTGACAATTTCGAAAGGTCCCATAAATTGAGGTGACAACTTGGAAGCCTTGCCAAAAGTTATAGAACTCTTTTTGGGTTTAACACGAAGAAAAACCTTCTCACCAAGCTCAAACCTTCGATCAACCCGCTTAAGTTCAGCATAGCTCTTCTACCTATCCGCTTCTTCCTTTAATCGTTCATGAATCAGCTTAACTTGCTGTTCCATTTCTATGAGAATCTCTGGTCCAATTACCACTCTATCCTCAACACTATCGCAGCTAACAGGAGTTCTACACTTTCTTCCATAAAGTGCTTCATATGGTGCCATTTTGAGAGATGAGTGATAAGTGTTGTTGTATGCGAATTCAACTAATGGAAGATACTCTTCCCATTTATACCGTTGATCCATGCAATACATTCACAACATGTCTTCCAACACTTGATTTACCCTCTCTGTTTGTCCGTCCGTTTCCGGATGATATGCAGAATTGAAGTTTAGTTTCATTCCAAGAGCTGTATTAAGCGTTTGCCAAAATCTTGACGTCATTCTAGGATCCCTATCAGATATAATCAATTCTGGTACACCATGCAATCTGAAATTTTCGTGTATGAATCTTTTGGCCAACACTGGTGAATCCTCCTTTAGATTTCCAGCGATGAAATGAGCTACCTTAGTTAGTTTATCTACAACTACCAGGATAGCATCATGTTTATTCCTGGACATGGGTAACCCTTGTACAAAGTCCATGGTTATTACTTGCCATTTGTACTGTGGTATGCTATGAGGATATAATAGTCCAGTAGGGTGCATATGTTCTGCCTTAACCCGCTGACATTCCAAACAATGAGTCACAAAATCAATGACATCCTTTTTCATACCTTTCCAAAAGTATTGTTGTTTCATATCAGCAAGCATTTTTGTGATACCCGGGTGTCCAGAGAAAGGTGAATTATGAAATTCGACTAACAACTTCTTTCTCAAATCATTCAGCATAGGTACGTATACCCTGTTTTCATAACGCAAGATTCCTTCATTATCAAAATGAAAACCTTTATACCTTTCATCATTAGGTTCTGCAGCAAGCGTTGCTTTTACTTACTGAAAGTATGCATCTGATTCTAAGGCAATCTTTACCTCATCCTTGAACTGAGTTCTTAATGTTATAAGAGCAGAAATGTGCTTCCTAAAACTTAGAGCATCTGCTACTCTATTCTCCTTCCCTTTGATGTAGCTAATATCAAAATCATATTGTGATAAAAATTCTAACCACCTTCTCTGTCTGGCATTCAGATTAGGATGAGTGAAAATATATTTCAGTCCTAAGTGATAAGTTTGCAACTCAAAAGGTTTCCCAAGTAAATAGTGTCTCCAGACTTGAAGCACATGAACAATGGCAGCAAGCTCCAAATCATGAGGAGCATAATTCAGCTCATGTAACTTAAGTTTTCTACTTTCATATGCTATGACTTGATCATTTTGTAACAAAACACCTCCAAGGCCTTCCCTAGAAGCATCCGTTACAACAGTAAAGCTCCCATTAGGGTCTAGTACAGCTAATATAGGTGTAGAAGTCAACTAGCCTTTCAGACTTTTGAAAGCCGCTTCACACTTATCATTCCAAATAAATTTCTTATCCTTCTTCTGCAATGAAGTTATGGGTGCAGCCACTTTAGAAAAATCCTTAACAAATTTTCTATAGTAACCAGCAAGACCCATAACATAATTCATCTCATGTAACTTAAGTTTTCTACTTCCATATGCTATGACTTGATCATTTTGTAACAAAACACCTCCAAGGCCTTCCCCAGAAGCATCCGTTATGACAGTAAAGCTCCCATTAGGGTCTAGTACAGCTAATATAGGTGCAGAAGTCAACTGGCCTTTCAGAATTTTGAAAGCCGCTTCGCACTTATCATTCCAAATAAATTTCTTATCCTTCTTCTGCAATGAAGTTATGGGTGCAACCACTTTAGAAAAATCCTTAACAAATTTTCTATAGTAACCAGCAAGACCCATGAAGCTTCTTACTTCATGCACATTCTTTGGTGCAGGCCACTCAGTTATTGCCACTATTTTTGAAGGATCTACAGTAATTCCTTCTTTACTTATGACATGACCCAAATAGTGAACTTCTGAATCAAAGAAAGAACATTTGGATAACTTACCATACAACTTTCTTTTTCTCAAAATTCCCAAAACTATCTTCAAATGCTCATTGTGCTCCTCAACGCTTTTAGAATAAATGAGAATATCGTCCAAGAATACAAGTACAAACTTGTCCAAATATTCTTGAAAGATATTATTCATTAAGTTCATAAAAGTTGCGGGTGCATTAGTTAATCCAAAGGGTAGAACCGTGAATTCATAATGTCCGTACCTTGTTCGGAAAGTTGTTTTATGAATATCTTCTTCTCTAATCCTTAACTGATGATAACCAGATCAAAGATCTATCTTAGAATAGACTGCTGCCCCATGCATCTGATCAAATAGATCGTTGATCCTTGGAAGTGGATATCTGTTCTTGATTGTTGCTTTGTTCAACATCCGATAATCAATACACAGCCTAAGTGTTCCATCCTTCTTTTTCACAAATATTACAGGCGCTCCCCAAGGTGAAACACTTGGTCTAATCAAACCTTTAGACAAAACTTCTTGCAATTGTGCCTTAAGCTCGACTAACTCTGTAGTAGTCATCCGATAAGGTGCTTTGGAAATAGGTTCCGTTCCTGGTTTGATTTCGATGGTGAAGTCAAATTCCCTTTTGGGTGGTAACCCTGGTAATTCCTTCAAAAAAACATCCCTGAAACTTTGTAGTAGAGGAAATCGTTTCATGGAATCACCATCTTCTTCTGAAAATGTAGATATCTTTACTGCATAAAGGGTACATCCTTTGTTTTTAGCCTTTTTAAGCTGCATAGCTGACAGTTTCCTAACTGAAATCTCTCGTTTCACACCTTGAATCTCTGTTGTTTCTAGCTGATCATCTAAACATTTTATGTTCTTTTCATAGCAATCTACTTTTGCTTTATGTTCAGCTAACCAATTGACACCGATGACAATGTCATACGATCCCAAAGGTGTAACATAGAGGTCAACTTCCGTGGAAAATTTAGGTAAGTCAAGGACTGCCCCAAAAAGACACATACTCACTGTATGAACAGAGTTATTACCATACTGTACAGTCCAAGATTTATCCATTTTCCCAGCTTTTCTTTTAAGTTTAGAAGCTAGTTTATTAGAAATTAAACATTCAGTAGCTCCTGTATCAAAATGAATAGTGATAGGTATGCCAAATAACTTACCCGAAACTTCTATAGGTGTCACTTACTTTTCAGCTTGCTTGTTTGCTACTGCAGCATGTATCTTATGCTACTGATTACGATCATCCTTTTTCAAAGGGCACTGATTTGCGTAGTGGTCTTTGCCACAATTGTAGTAGCCTCCTACAGGTCCCTTTTTAGACTCAGAGTGTTACAGGTGCGCTTGTGTGTGTGTGTGTGTGTGTTTGCGTGTTTGTGTGCATGTGTGTGTGCATGTGCATTTTGGTCTGCATGTGCGCGTGTGCATGCGTGTCCATTTACATGTGCGCGTGCATATGCATATGTGTGTGTGTGTGCGTGTGTATTAGTGCATGTCCTAGTGTGTGTCGATATGCGTTTGCGTGTTCATGTGTGTGTGTGTCCATGTGCGTTTGCATGTGCGTGTGCGTGTGCGTGTGTGTGTGCGTGTGCGTGTGCGTGTATGTGTGCATGTGTGAGTGCATGAGCATGTGTGGGTTTGTGTCCATGCGTGTGTACCTATGCATGTGCATGTGCGTTTGCGTGTGTGTGCGTATGCGGGTGCTTGTGCGACTGCGTGTGTGAGTGCGTGCACATGTAAGTGCATGTGCGTGTGTGTGTGTGTGTGTGTGTGTGTGCATGTGCATGTGCGTGTGCGTGTGCGTGTGTGTGTGTGTGTTCGTGTGTGTGTGCTTGTGCATATGCATGTGGAGTCGCGTGTGCATGTCTATTTGCGTGTGCACGTGCATATGCGTATGCATGTGTGTGTGCATGTGTTGGTGTGCGTCCTAGTGCATGTCGGTGTGCATTTGCGTGTGTGCGTGCGTGTGTGTGTGCATATGTGTGTGCGTGTGCGTGTGCATGTGCATGCCTGTGCATGTGCGTCTGTGTGCATACATGTACAGGTGCATGTGCGTGTGCGTGTGCAGGTTCAAGTACGTGTGTGGGTGCGTGTGCGCAAGCGTGTGTGGGTGCGTGTGCGTGTGCATGTATGTGTGCATGTGCGAGTGCGTGAGCCTGTGTGAGTTTGCATCCGTGCGTGTGTACATGTGCGCGTGCGTGTGCGTGTGCGTTTGCGTGTGCGTGTGCATGTGCGCATGCTTGTGTGACTACGTGTGTGAGTGCATTCGCATGTAAGTGAGTGTGTGTGTGTGTGTGTGTGTGTGTGTGTGTGCATGTGCATGTGCATGTGCATGTACATGTCTGTGTATGTGCATGTGCGTGTGCGTGTTCATGTGCGTGTGCATGTGGAGTCTCGTGTGCATGTCTGTTTACGTGTGTGGGTACGTGTGCACGTGCATGTGTGTGTGCGTGTGCAGGTGTGTGTGTAGGTGCGCTTGCGTGTGTGTGTGCATTTGCATGTTCGTGTGCATGTGTGTGTGTGCGTGTGCATTTAGGTGTGCATGTGCACATGTGCGCATGCGTGTGCGTGTGTGCGTGCGTGTACATATGCATGTACGTGTGCATCTGTGTGTGTAGGTGCGCATGTGCGTGCATGTACATGTGCACGTGCGTGTGTGTGCACATGTGTGTGTGTGTGCATGTGTGTGCGTGCATGTGCGTGGGCATGTGCGTGTGGAGGTGCGTGTGTGTGTGCGTGTGAAGGTGAACATTTGTGTGCATGTGCGCATGCACAAGCATGTGTGTGTGCGTGTGCGTGTGCGAGTGCGTGTGTGTGTGTGGGTGCGCATCCGTGTGTGTGTATGTGTTCACGTGTGCTTACGTATGCGTGTGTGTGTGTGCGCGTGTGCGGGTGCGCGTGCATGTGCGTGTGTATGTGCGTGTGTGGGTTTGTCTGCGTGTGTGTGTGTGTCTGCGTGTGTATGCGTGTGTGTGCATGTGTGTGTGCAGCTGCGTGTGTGTGTGCGTGTGCGTGTGCGGGTGTGCATCTGTGTGTGTATGTGTGCGTGTGTGTGTGTAGAGGTGCGCGTGTATGTGTGTGCGTGTTATTGTGCTTGTAGAGGTGCACGTGTATGTGCGCGTG
>CM034148.1:458965609-458990609 GCA_019776745.2 Taxus chinensis
TGTGTGCGTGTGAAGGTGTGTTTATAGGTGTGCTTGTGTGTGTGTGTGCATTTGCGTGTTCATGTGCATGTGTGTGTGCATGTGCGTTTGGGTGTGCATGTGCGCATGTGCATGCGCGTCCGTTTACATGTGCGCATGCGTGTGCGTGTGCGTGTGTGTGTGTGTAGGTGCGTGTGTTGGTGCGCCTCCTAGTGCGTGTTGGTGTGCATTTGCGTGTTCATGTGTGTGTGTGTCTCCGTGTGCCTTTGCATGTGAGAGTGTGTGTGCATGTGTGCATGTGTGTGTGTGTGTAGGTGAGTGTGCGCATGTGTGTGCGTGTGCACGTGTGTGTGCATGTGTAGGTGCGTGTGTAGGTGCATGTCAGTGTGTGTTTGTTTGTTCATGTGCATGTGTGTGTCCGTGTGCGCTTACATGTGCGTGTGTGTGTGCGTGTTCGTGTGCGTGTGTGTGTGCGTGTGCGTGTGCGTGTGCGTGTGCGTGTGCGTGTGTGTGTGCATGTGCGTGTCCGTGCGTGTGCGTGTGCACAAGCGTGTGTGGGTGCGTGTGCGTACAGACGTGTATGTGCTTTTGTTTGTGCCTACGTGCTTGCATGCGCTTGGTTTTGTATATGCATGCATGCTTGAGTGTGTGTGTGTCTGTGTCTATTTGCGTGTGTGTATGTGTGTGTGTGTGTGGGTTCGAGTGCGCGTGTTCGTGCCTACATGTGTGAAATCATTTGTACGTGTGTGCATGTGTGTGTGTGCGTGTGGGTGTGTGTCTGGGTGTGTCTACATGCATGCGTGTGCGTGTGCATGTGCGTGTGTGTGGAGTTGCGTGTGCATGTCTGTTATGTGTGTATGTCGTGCATGTGTGCGTGCATGTGCAGGTGTGTGTGTAGGTGCACTTGCATGTGCATGTGTGTGTGCGTGTGCGTTTGTGTGTGCATGTGCACGTGTGCGCATGCGTCTGCGTATATGTGGGTGGGTGTGGGTGAGGGTGTGCCTGTGCATGACCATGTGAGCGTGTGCATGTGCGCATGTGCGTGCGTGTGCTTGTGCCTATGCGCATGCCTGTGTGCATGTGCTTGTGCGTGTGCCTGTGTGTGTGCGTGTGTGTATGTGTGTGCGTGTGCATGTGCGTGTTCATGTGCATGTGGCGATGTATGTGTGTGCGTGTGCATGTAGCGTGTTCATGTGCATGTGCGTGTGCGCGTGTGCAAGCGTGTGTGTTTGTGTGTGTGTGCGTGTCCGTGTACGTGTGCCCGTGCCTGTGTGTGTACCTGTACGCTTCCAGATGCCTGTACGTGTGCATGTACGTGTGCGTGTGTGTTTGGGTGTGCGTGTGTGTGAGCGTGTCTGTGTGGGTGTGGGTGTGTGTGAGCGTCTGCATGTGCATGTTCTTGTGCATGAGCGCTTGTGTGTACGCATGCGCATGCGTGTGCACAAGCCTGTGTGTGTGCATGTACATGTGCATCTACTTATGCGTGTGCGTATACCTATGTGTTTTTGCATGTGTGTGCGAGCGCGTGTGCCTGTGTGTGTGCATGTTTGTGTGGGTGTGCGTTTGCATGTGCATGTGTGTATACGTGTACTGTATAGCGTGTGCGTGTGCATGTGCGTGCGTGCGTGTGTCTGCGCGTGCTTCTGCTTGTGCGAGTGCGAGTGCGTGTGCGTGTGCATGTGTGTGTGTGTGTGCTACTGTGTGTGTGTGTGCCTATGTGCAAGTACGCTATGCTGTGTTTATGAGCATGTGCGTGTGCTTGTTTGTGTGTGTGTGTGCGTGTGCATGTGCATGTGCATGTGCATGTGTGTGCGCCTATGTGGGTGTGTGTGTGTGTGCAAGTATGAGTGTCTGTAAGTGTACCTATGTGTGTGCGTGTGCGTGTGGATGTGCGTGTGTGTGTTCGTGTGCGTGTGCGTGTGTGTGTGTCCATGTGCATGTTCATGTGCATGTGAATGCATGGGTGCGTGTACGCGTGCCTGTGCTTGTGCGTGTGGGTTTGTGTGTTTGCATGTGCGTGTGAGTGTGAGTGCGCGTGTGCGTGTTTGGCTTCCTGTGCATGTGAGTGTTCATGTGCGTGTGCCTGTGTGTGTGCATGTGCGTATGTGTGTGCGTGTGCATGTGTGTGTTCATGTGCATGTGAATTTGCATGTACGTGTGTGTGTGTGTGTGTGTGCCTGTGCGTATACCTATACGCTTGCGCGTGCCTGTACGTGTGCATGTGCGTGTGCGTGTGTATGTGGGTGTGGGTGTGTGTTCGCATGTGTGTGTGTGTGTGGGTGTGTGTGAGCGTGTGCATGTGCGTGTTCATGTGCATGAGCGCCTGCGTGTACGCATGCGCATGCGTGTGCACGTGCCTGTTCGTGTGTGTGTGCATGTGCCTGTGCTTGTGCGTGTGCCTGTGTGTTTACGCGTGTAGAGGTGCGAGTGCATGTGTGCCTGTCTGCGTGCATGTTTGTGTGGGTGTGCGTATGCGTGTGCGTGTGCGTATAGGTGTGCGTGTGCGTGTGCGTGTGCGTGTGCATGTGCATGTGTGCACGTGCTTGTCTTTTTGCACGTCCTTTTGCTTGAACGAGTGCGAGTGCGTGTGCGTGTGTGTGTATGTGTGTCCGTTTGCATGTGCGCGTGCATATGCGCATGTGTGTGCATGTGCGTGTGTAGGTGCGTGTGTTGGTGCGCCTCCTAGTGCATGTGTGTGGGCGCGCGCGTGTGAATGTGCGTGTGCGTGTGTGTGCGCCTATGCGTGTGCGTGTGTGTGTGCATGTGCGAGTGTCTGTAAGTGTACCTATGTGTGTGCGTGTGCGTGTCCATGTGCGTGTGTATGTGCGTGTTCGTGTGCGTGTGCGTGTGTGTGTGTGCATGTGCATGTCTGAGTGCATGTGAATGTGTGGGTGCGTGTACACGTGCGTGTGCTTGTGTGTGTGTGCTTCTGCAGGTTCAGGTGCATGTGCGTGTGCGTGTGAGTGTGAGTGTATGTGTGCGTGTGTGTGCGCGTGTGTGTTTACGTGTGCGCGTGCGTGTGCGTGTTCGTGTGGGTGTGCGTGTGCGTGTTCGTGTGGGTGTGCATGTGCGTGTGCGTGTGCGTGTGCATGTACATGTGCGTGTGTGTGTTCGTGTGCATGTGCATGTGCGTGTGCATATGCGAGTGCGTGAGCATGTGTGTGTTTACATATGTGCATGTGCATGTGTGTGTGTGCATGTGCGTGTACGTGTGTGTTTGTGTGTCCATGCGGGAGTGCCTGTGAGTGTGTGTGAGTGCGTGTGCTTTTGCACGTGCCTATTTGCATGCATGTGCCCCTATTTGTGCGTGTGAGTGTGTGTGTGTGTGTGTCTGCGTGTGCGTGTGCGTGTGTGTGTGAGTGTGCGTGTGCGTGTGCATGTTCGTGTTCATGTTCGTGTGCGTATGCATGTGGAGTTGCTTGTGCATGTCTATTTGCGTGTGCTCATATGTGTGCATGTGCATGTGTGCGTGCATGTGCAGGTGTGCGTGTGCATGTGCATTCACCTTTGCGTGTTCGTGTGCATGTGTGTGTGCATGTGCGTTTAGGTGTGCATGTGCGCGTGCGCATGCGTGTGCGCCTGTGTGTGCGTGTGCGTATGTGTGTGTGTGTGTGCAGATGCACGTGCGCGTGCGTGTACGTGTGCACGTGCGTGTGTGTACATGTGCTTGTTCGTGCATGTGTGAGTGTGCGTGTGCGTGTGCGTGTACGTGTGCATGTGCATGCCCATGCATGTGCGTGTGCATGCGTGTGTGTGCGTGCATGTGCGTGGGCATGTGCGTGTGGAGGTGCGTGCATGTGTGTGTGTGCAGCTGCACATTTGTGTACGTGCGCAAGCGTGTGTGTGTGTGTGCGTGTGCGCATCAGTGCGTTAGTACATGTGCGTGAGCGCATGCGTGTGCATGTGTGTGTGTGCGTGTGCGTGTGCATGTGCGTGTGTGTGTGTGGGTGTGTGCGTGTGTGTGTGTGTGTGTGTGCGTGCGTGTGCATGTGCGTGTGTAGGTGCATGTGTGGGTGCATGTGTGTGTCCGAGTGCGTATGCGTGTGCGGGTGCGCATCTGTGCATGTGTATGTGTGCGCGTGCGCATGCGTGTGCGTGTGCATGTGCATGTGCGCATGCATGTGCGTCTGTGGGTGCGTAAGCACATGCCTGTGTGAGTGTGAGTGCACATGCGCGTGCGTGTGTGTGTGCCTGTAGAGGTGCGCGTGCATGTGTGTGTGCGTGTTAGTGTGCTTGTAGAGGTGTGCGTGCATGTGCCCGTGCATGTGTGGGTGTACGTGCATGTGCATGTGCACGCATGTGTGCATGTGCATGTGTGTGTGCTACTACGTGTGCGCGTGTATGTGCAGGTGTGCATGCATGTGCATTTGCATGTGCATGTGTCTATTCGTGTGGATGTGCGTTTGCATGTGAAAGTACGCGTCTGTGTGCATGTGCGTGTGTGTATGCGTGTGCGTGTGCGTGTGCGTGGTGCGTGTGCGTGTGCGTGTGCATGTGCGCGTGTGATTGCGTGTGCATGTGTGCGTGTGCATGTGCGTGTGCATGTGCGTGTGTGTGTTGTTGTTGCAAATCAGCAGCACCCCTGGATGCAAATCAAGGTTCTAAATTGATGTTTTAGGCATCCACAGATGCTGCTGATTTGAAACAACAGTTTTGTCACGCTCGGTGGGACCTTAGAGGTCTCATTTTTATTGCAGCAAAGTTGATGTGCATCTGCTGCAATTTTCTTGCTTGAAAAGAGCTATAATTTGCATATCTTGCGACTCCAAGGGGAAGAATCAACTGGTTTCAGCAGTGCAGGCCTGAAAACTCATGAGAAGAATCACCACAAGGTCAAGAGCTGGAGAAGAAGAGGTGATGTTTGAATATCTGCAGTTATCTCCAAGAGTAAGGCAAAGTGGGAGGAGACTCCAAATGTCTCCATCTCCACCAAACAAAACTCTCTCAACTCCTCCACCTGGTAGGCCTTTCATTCAATCAACAAGGGTTCTAAGACCAATTAGAATGGCACAAAACAACCCCTATGTCAACTTCACAGGCAGCAGCCCACTTACCCTCAATGGACAACATCCAATTCCAATTGCAGCCTTGAAGAACATTCCCTACTTCACTGGAGAAAATCAGACTACTCCAGGTGATCATGTTAAAGACATTGCCAATCTTTGTGCTATTCATGAAATCAATGAGATGCAAGTGGCTGTCAAATTGTTGGCATCTTCATTCAAGGGGAAAGCATTGCAATGGTTTAGAAGCCTTGGAGCTGGTTCTATCACAAATTGGAATCAGCTATGTATAGCACTTCATGAGCAATTTGGAGAGAAGGGAGACAACTTGTCTCTTTTGGAGCAGCTGACAACCATCAAGAGAGCTCCCAATGAGTAGTTGACTGATTTCAACTTCAGATTTCAAAAGACTTGGGAGAGAATTCCAGTGGCAGTCAGACCAATAGCAGAAGGTGCTTTCTCTACTATCTCAAAGCTCTAAATTCTGATATTTCTATGTTGATTCAGTCCATGGGAGGCATAACTATCCCTATGGTTTATAGCATTGCCATTAGGGTTGAAAATTGTTTGATCTAAGCTGGCAAACTAGCCCCTAGACCTCCCATGCCATTGTTTCCAAGTTTAGAGAGTCCAAATACCAATCAAGCACCTAATTTGGCTCCTTCTCCCACTCCTAGAAATCAGAGTTCAAATGAAGCTTCTACTTCATCTCCAAGTGCCCCAAATGAGCTTCAAGAAGTCATGAAGCAACTGCAAAACCTAGGCAATGAGCTGGTTACTCTCAAGAGGCAACAAGCCCAAGGTTTTAGACCTTCTTACTAGCCCCAAGCTCAGCCTAACAGGCAGCCATACCAACCACAAAGACCACCTAATCCAGCTGCAAATATGAATCAAACAAGGCCTCCTGCCAATAGACCATTTCAGCCCTACAATCCAAATGCCATATCTGCCTCTAAGGCATTGGTGCCAACACAAAACAACATTGCTCAGGAGTATGACTGGTGTTTTCCATGCAATGAACCTCATAACCAATCCATGTGCTTCAATGGTGCTTTGAATCAAGCATTAATGGTGACAACTACTGGTGTGGAGGGTGAGGGCAGTCAAGGAAACAGCCAACAACAAGAAACATTCCAACAGTAATCAGCCCCAAATGACACCACGTTGGTAAATTGGCAAGCAGAGGATTTTTGTGGCATGAATCAGGCAGTTTCCCAAGGTGTTGCAGCCAACACAAGGTCAAAAAGAAGGAATTTGGGTGAAGAACAACCATTAGCTCCAACCAATCCACAACCTTCCATGGCTCCACAAATGGTTGGCAAGCAAAATCCAATTTCAAATGCACAAGGGCAGCTAAGAACAGCTCCTAGACCAACTCAAATACCAGTTATTGCTGCCCACGTGCAAGGAGTGAATGTATAAGCAAAGGGACAGCAAAGAGATCCTTCATCACCATTCAGTATCATTGATCAGATGAAGAAGACAAAAGTTAATATATCAATGTGGGAATCCCTATCTATCCCAGGCCAAAGAGACTTGTTACAAGCTGCCATGAAGGACTGGCCTACTTTGAATCAACAAGTTCAGATGCAAGAGAAAGTGCTCACAAATGCTGCCCAGCCTGAGGGAAATCATGGAGGACAGCAAGGTAAAATGTTGAAGCCCCCTCCTTTCTATGTTTCATTAATCATTGGAAATCAGTTAGTGCACAATTGCATGATAGATTCCGGGGCAAGTAGCTCAGTGATGCCTAAACAAATAGTTGATCAGCTAGGGCTCCAGTATGAAACCATATCCAAATGGGTAGTGCATCTGGATGGGACAGCAGTAACAATAGTTGGGGTGATTAGAAACTTGAGTCTTACCTTGCATGCATGTCCAAATGTTGTTGTTTCACAAGATGTATCATTCATAGACCTTCCACCACTCTTTGCCCTATGCTTGTCAAGGGACTTCACAGCCAAGATTAGGGGATATTTGTCTGCTGATTGGTCACACATGCTATTCAGAATGAGGTATGGAACTAAGGCTACAATCAGGTCTGAACCTATTGCAAACTTCCACATTGAGCCTTACACTCCAAGTCAGATCAATGCCAATTCTTCAGCATTTGATCAAGAAGACCACCCAAGCACCGATGAAGCTAACACCAAGGTTAGGAGCATCCCGGATCTAACTCTTAATGAATGGGTAAACAAGGTACACGCTTTTGATCCTTATCAAGAAGTAGAAGAATCTGAGCTAGGGGTCTATTGTATACATGAAGAAAATCAGCCTATTCCTAACATCACCAAGCCAAACCACAAGGATGACAATGAGGTATGGCAGCTGTTTTTTGATGGATCAAGAAGTAGACAAGGTGCAGGAGGTGCAGCCATGCTCATTTCACCTCAAGGAGTAAGGTACTATTCAGCTTTTAGATTTCAGTTTGTATGCTCCAATAACACTGCTGAATATGAAGCCTTGGTGCAAGGGATGCATTGGGCAATAAAGAGAGGAATAAAGAACTTGCAAGTCTTTGGTGACAGTGAATTGATTGTAAATCAGGTCAAGGGACAGCATGCTGCCAAGAATGATATATTTAAGTGCTACAAGAACAGGGTGTGGGACCTCATTGAAGATTTTGAGGGTTTTGGCATCAAATCCATTCCTAGGAAAGAGAACCAAGCTGCTGACAGGCTTGCAGCAGTAGGGGCAGCCTTTGACATTGTGGAAAGCATTCAACAAGACAAGGTATAGCCAAACATCCACGTGATTGTGAGGCTTTCAGTCCCAGATAACAATGTCAGTTGGCAAGTGTTTGATAATGACCAGCAAATTATCCATTTCTTGCAAGAAGAAGCCGATTTCTCAGCTAAGAATCAAGAAAAATTGGAACAGTAGTATGGTCACCAAGTGGTACAAGTGAGAACTAACAAGCTGCCCAAGGGACTTATCACTTTGGAGTCCATTTTTAATCCCAATGATCAGTTTAGAAAGGAGAAAGCAAACATTCAGGTCAAGAGAGAGGATTCAATATCCATCTTGGTAGAAGAGAACAAACCATTGCAAATTGGAAAGATGACAACTGATTGAGAAAGGTATGAGTTCGTACAGCTATGTTAAGAGTTCCCTGATGTGTTTGCATGGAGCTATGAAGATTTGAAAGGTTTCAATCCCAACTTAGCTCAGCATACCATTGAATTGGATCCAAATACTAAGCCTATCAAGCAGAAACAAAGACCAGTCAATCCACACATGGAGCCTCTCATGAGGAAAGAATTGGACAAGCTGATTGAGTCAAGAATCATATTCCCAATCAAGCATTCTAGTTGGGTTGCCAACTTGGTTCCAGTCAG
Source organism: Taxus chinensis (assembly GCA_019776745.2). Lineage (NCBI taxonomy): Eukaryota > Viridiplantae > Streptophyta > Pinopsida > Cupressales > Taxaceae > Taxus > Taxus chinensis. Next base: position 458,973,930 of record CM034148.1, read on the forward strand.
AAAGAAGAGTGGAGATATCAGATTGTGTGTTGATTTCAGAGACTTAAATAGAGCATCTCTCAAGGACCATTACCCACTCCCTTCCATGGAGAAAATCTTGCAAGTTGTGGCTGGCTCCGAGAGGTTTTCACTACTTGATGGCTACTCAGGCTACAATCAAATTATGGTGAAGGAGGAAGACCAGTTCAAGACAGCCTTCACAACCAAATGGGGAACTTATGCATACAGGAAAATGCCATTTGGACTGTCCTACGCTGGTGCTACCTTCTAAAGGGAAATGGACATGGCGTTCAAAGGTTTGATTAACATTGTGGTGTTGATTTACCTTGATGATATCACTGTTTTTTCCAAAAATGCAGCAAACCACCTCTCTCATTTGAGACAAGTTTTCACGAGGTGCAGGAGATTTGGAGTGTCTTTAAATCCTAGCAAGTGTATCTTTCTTGCACATGAAGGAAAGCTCCTTGGCCATAGTGTCTCCAAAGAAGGATTACCAATTGTTCTAGAGAGAGTCGAAGCCATAAGAGCACTACCATTGCCAAGCCACAAGAAAGCCCTTCAAAGTTTCTTGGGGAGGATAAACTTTGTTCGGAGGTTTGTCCCAGATTTTGTAGCTCTTGTCAAGCCCATCACCAAAATGTTAAAGAAGAGCATGGCTTTCAAGTGGACAGCAGAAGGCAAGGAGAGTTTTGAAGCAATTAAAGAAGCCATTTCTTAAGCACCAACTCTCATCAACCCGGACTTCTCCAAGGATTTCATCCTCTATGCATTTGGAGGTAATGACACTATTTCTACCATTTTGGTACAGCTAGAACAAGGATAATGATGAGCAGCCAATTGCCTTCTTCAGCCAGAGCCTAGATGACTATGAGGTGAAGTACTATTTTATTGAGAAGCATGTGTTGGTAGTAATCAAAAGCTTGAAGAAATTCAAGCATTTAGTCTCAAACAACAAGGTCCAGTTTCTGGTCTCACATGTTGGGGTTAAGGACTTCCTCAACAAAGATTTGAACGAGAAAAGGGCAGGTTGGATCACCCGTGTCATGGAGTATGACATTGAGATCAAAATCACCAAGCTGGTAAGAGGAAAAGGATTGTGTGAGCAGCTGGTTTTGGGGAAGCAAAAAGAAGCATGCAATGAAGGAGAGGCAGTTTTGACAGTTCATGACAGCCATGAGCCATGTGGCACTCAAGAAGAAAACAATGCTGCCCCCACTCCTTGCTGGACCCAAGGTATAATGCACTTCCTAAGCACAGGCCTATGCCCTCCGGAGATGAACAAGACCCAAAGAAGACACTTCAGATTGCAGGCTATCCCATATGCCATTGTTGATGGAGTTTTGTTCAAGAAAGATGTGAATGGAGTGCTATTGAGATGCATTAGTACAAATCAGATTCATAGGGTGTTGGAAGAGTTCCATGGTGGATTAGTTGGTGGTCATTTTGCACCAAGAGTGATAGCTCTAAAAATCATGAAGGCTGATTATTATTGGCCTAAAATTTTCAGTGATTGCTATGCATGGATTAAGAGGTGTAAGAATTGTGTATTCTTCACAGGAAAAGAGAGAATTGCTGCCCTTCCATTGCATCCAATCAAAGTTGACCAGCCATTCATGCAATGGGGTTTGGGCTTCATTGGAGTCATTAATCCCAACTCAAGTCAAGGGCACAAATGGATTTTGATAGCCACGGACTACTTCACCAAATGGACTGAAGCAGTAGCACTCAAAGAAGCAAATGAGTCCAGCATCTTAGACTTTTATGAGGGGATAGCAACCAGATTTGGTATCCCTGCTACAATAATCTCAGATAATGCATTAGCATTCATTGGATCCAAGGTGACTGAGTGGGTTGTCAAGAACGGGATCTACCTAAGCACTTCATCAAACTATTTACCCTCAAGGTAATGGCCAGGCCGAGTCTACAAACAATAACTTGTTGAGGATCATTAGGAGGACTCTTGATGAGAATCAGAGGTATTGGCATACCAAACTTAAATCAGCCTTATGGGCTGATAGGATAACTCCCAAGAGATCCACATGTAACTCTCTATTCAAACTTGTCTATGGAAGAGAGGCAATCTTTCCCATGTCACTTGAGTTGCCAACATTGAAACTCATGAAGTAATTAGAGTTGCTAGAGTTTGAGCCCATGGAGGTGAGATATGCAGAGTTGATGGAGTTGTAGGAGGTTAGAAATCAGGCATCCCAAGCAATGGAAAAGGATCAAGCTTTGATAAAAAAGACCTTTGATAGGAAGGCCAAGGATAGATCTTTTCAGGTTGGAGATCTAGTGTTGAAATGGGATGTGGATAGAGCAAAACCAGGAAGGCATTCAAAATTTGATGCCATTTGGAGTGGCCCATACATGGTCACGAAGTGCAAGAACAACAATGCTTTCCAATTGGCCTCATTAGATGGTGAAGAACTACAGATTCTAGTCAATGGAATCTATCTCAAGCGTTGCTTCTAGAGGGAAATTTACCACCTTGTAAATATTAGATTAGATTTTCATTCCTCCAAGTGCTTTGCACATTGTTTTGTTGTAGGTTAGTTTTGCTTTCCCTAAGTGCTTTTGCACAGCTTGCTTTCCCTGGAGATGTTTTGCAATCCTTGCTTCCATCATGTGATATTCCATCTTCCTCCTTGCACATTCTAAGTTAGTTGAGGTTCTAAACAGAATATTTGATGACTCCATGCCCAATGGACTGCTTCAAGCAACTGGTATTTTCATCTAGCAGACAGATGACCCCTCTGAGTCACCAAAATTGTTATCCAAAATGGTGCCCCAGCTCATTTTTGTGGTTGACTCCTTATGTTCTTGCCTCTCTTGTGCCTCAGTCTACATTTTTTTATTTTCAAGCACTCAAGGATTTCTGGAAATGGCACCATAAGATAGAGCTCTCTCTCAGCTTTCCAGAAAGGTAAAGTTTGCCTCCTAACTCCTTATATTTTTCAAGTTATGGCTCGGCAGAGTTTTGTGGAAAATTTTCCCATTTGAGGCCCGTAGCCAATAGGAAGTTGCCACGTGGCAGAGGAGTTCGGGGGTTGGAGGTAAATTTGAAATTTTTCCAAAGAGTATAAAAAGGTCAATTTTCAAAGGAAAACCCACGGAAAAGAGAAGGAGAGAGAATTCCAGAGTGAATCAGAGCTTGCCACATGGCATCCGACCAGCGGAGTGCGGGGAATTTTTGAAATTTTTTCCAAAGACAAAAAAAAGGTAAAATTTGAAATTTTTTACCACCAATCCGTTTTTGGGCCGTTTTTGCCCTAAATCTTCAAATGATCATAACTTTCGATCCATAGCTTGGATTTTCACGTTCTGTATATTAATGGAAAGCTAGTGAAATTCTCTACAAGATTCCATGGTCAATTTTGAATTTTGGTTCAGTTTGTAGGGAGAAAATAAAAAAATGCTTATGGTATGCGCCCATGGATAGAACTGACATTTCAACAACCAATTTTAATGCGAAATGGGTCACATTCTTCTCTAGCATGGTCAAAAATGTCAGGGGATGGGTCTGTCAGGTCACCCATACTATTTTTAATGCATTTTGGTCAATGAGGAATGGCTCCCACGTTTTTTCATGTTTTGTCTCTCCTAGGTTCGACCTTGCACTGTAAAAAGCCAAATTTGGCTCATTTTTCAAAGGGGAACAATTTTTTTGCACAGCAAGCTTCTGTTTTCATCTTCAGCAAGTGATTTTAGAAGTACCAGACCTTCCAGGGATTGTAATAGGCTTTTTTTACCCCTTTGGTGTTGGAATGCAAGGATTTTGATGTTGAAAATCACAATACAGGCTCTGTGAATGCTTTCATTCCTTTGCATGTGTTGTTTGTTTCATTTCAAACCTTTGATTACAACTTATCAACCTGTGCATGATGTTTTATGCTACAATTTCTGATTCGTGTCTATTTGCATGAGTAAAAATGTTCACCACTCCTTTGGTGCATCACCATCATTAGTTTAGTTTCAATTTTTACATTTCTTATCCCTGTCTCCTTGCAATCCAGGATAAAATTAGGATCTGAACCTCTGTAGTTGTGTAAAATATAGATCTAAATTAGAGGATTTTGAGGAACCAGCCTCTAATCTAGAGATTCCTCTCTCATTTTCACAAATCCCGCACTTGGAGAGAGGTTTCCATGTTGTGCAATCACAATGGATGCCTAAAACATCAATTCAAAACCTAGATTTGCATCCAGGGGTGCTGATGATTTGTAATAAAATGTGTTCATGTGTGCGTGCATATGCATGTGCAGGTGCGTGTGCATGTCTATTTACGTGTGCGTGCACATTCGAGCATGTGTACGTGTATTGATACGTCTGCGTGTGCATGTGCATATGCTCTTGCGCTTGCGTGTGTGTGTGCGTGTGCATGTGCATGTCTGTGTGCGCGTGCTTGTGTAAGTACATGTGTGTGCGCATGTGCGCATGCTTGTGCAAGTGCGTTTGCGTGTGCGTGTTTTTACATGTGCGTGTGCGTGGGTGTTTGTGTGTTCATGTGCGTATGTATGTGTAGGTGCATGTTCATGTATGTTTGCGTATGCGTGTGCATTCGTGCATGTGTACGTGTACGCGTGCATGTGTGTGATCGTGTGCGTGTGGTCTTGCGCGTGCACGCGCGCGCACGTGTGTATGTGTGTGCACGCATGTGTGTGTGAGTGCGTGTGTGTATGCATGTAGGAGTGCATATACACGTGCATGTGCGTGTGCACGCGCGCGCGCGCGCGCGTGTGTGTGTGTGTGTGTGTGTGTGTGTGTGTGTGTGTGCATGTGCGTGTGTGTGTACATGTGCGAGTGTGTGTGCGTGTACGTGTGCGTGTGCGTGTGCGTGTAGAGGTGCGTGTGTATGTGCGTGTAGAGGTGCATGTGCGTGTGAGTGTGTATGTACGCATGCATGTGTGTGTGCGTGTGTAAGTGCCTGTTTGGGTGCTTGTGCAGGTGTGCATACGTGTCTTTTTGCGTGTGCGTGTATGTGTGCAAGTACATCTACGCGTGCTTGTGCGAGTGCGTTTGTGTGCGTGTGTGAGTGCGAGTGCGTGTGCGTGTGCGTGTGTATTTGCATTTACGTGTGCGTGTGCGTGCTCGTGTGTGTGTATGTGTGCGAGTGCATGTGTGTGTGTGTGTGTGCATGTGCACTTGCGTGTGCATGTGCATGTGCAGGTGCATGTGTGAGAGTGTGCGTGTGCGTGTGCATGTGCGAGTACATGTGCATGTGTGTGCGCATGTGTTTACGTGTGCATGTGCATAAGTGTGTGCGTGTGCGTAAGCGTGTGCATATGTGTGTGCAGCTACAGGTGTGTGTGTGTGTGTGTGTGTGTGTGTGTGTGTGTGTGTGCGCGTGTGCATGTGCGCATGCGTTGGCGGGTGCATGTGTTTATGTGTGTTTGTGTGTGTGTGTGTGTGTGTGTCTTTCTGTGTGTCTGTGTGTGCAATTATGTGCGCGTGTGCGTAAGCGTGTGTGTGTGCATGTGCGTAAGCGTGTGCGTGTGTGTACAGGTGCAGGTGCGTGTGCGTGTGTGCACGTGCGTGTGTTTATGCATGTTCGTGTGCATGCGTGTGCGTGTGTGTGTGTGCATGTGTAAGTGTGTGTGTGTGTGTGTGTGTGTGTGTGTGTGTGTGTGTGTGTGTGTGTGTGTGTGTGTGTGTGTGTGCATCTGTGTGTGTGTTCGTGTGCATACGTGTGCGTTTTTGTGTGTGTACGCATGCGTGTGCGTGTGCGCGTGCGAGTGCATGTTCGTGTGCACATGCATGTGTGAGTGCAAGTGCGTGTGCGTGCATGTGCATGTTCGTATGTGTGTGTGTGCGTGTGCGAGTGCGCGTGCGCATGTGTGTGCGTGTGCGAGTGCGTGTGCGTGCGCGTGTGCCTGTACGAGTGTGTGTGTGTGTGTCCATGTGCATGTATGAGTGCATGTGCGCGTGTGCCTATGTGTGTGTGTGCGTGTGTGTGTATGTTTGTGTGTACAAGTGCGTGTGCATGTGCATGTGCGTGTACATGTGCATGTAGAAATGCACGTGCGTGTGCATGTTAGTGTGCATGTAGAGGTGCACGTGCATGTGCGTGGGCGTGTGTTTGTGCGTGTGTGTGTGTGTTTGCGTGTGTGTGTATGTGCTTGTGCGTGCGCGTGTGCGAGTGCGTGTGCGTGTGCATGTGCAGGTGTGCATGCGTGTCTGTTTACGTGTGCGCGTGCATGTGGAGATGCGCGTGTGTGTGTAGGTGCACATGTGTGTCTGTTTTCATGTGTGTGTGTGCAGGTGCGTGCGCGTGGGCATGTTCGTGTGTGTCTGTGTAAGTACGTGTGCATGTTCGTGTACATGTGCGTGTGCATGTGCACGTGCATTTGTGTGTGCGTGTGCAGGTGCGTGCGCGTGGGCATGTTCGTGTGCGTGTGCGTGTGCATGTGCACGTGCGTTTGTGTGTGCGTGTGCATGTCTGAGTGCGTGTGGAGGTGCGTGTGCGTGTGCATGTGCGTGTGGGACTGCGTGTGCATGTATAGATGTGCATGCATGTGCGTGTGTGCATGTGCATGTGCATGTGTAATGCGTGTGCGTGTACAGATGCGCATGCATGTGCGTGTGTGTGTGCATATTAGTGTGCGTGTAGAGGTGCGCGTGCATGTGTGTGTGCGTGTGCGCGTAGTGGTGTGCGTGCATGTGCGTGTGCGCATGTGTGTGCGTGTGCATGTGCATGTGTGTGTGTGAGTGCGTGTGCGAGTGCGTGTGCGTGTACAGATGCGCATGCATGTGCGTGTGTGTGTGCATATTAGTGTGCGTGTAGAGGTGCGCGTGCGTGTGTTTGTGCGTGTGCGTGTGCGTTTGCGTGTGTGTGTGCGTGTGCGTGTGTGCGTGTGCGTGTGCGTGTGCATGTGCAGTGTGTGCATGTTGTGTGCGTGTATGCATGTGTGCGTGTGTGCATTTACCTATGTGTGTGTCCATGTGTGTGTGTGCAGGTGCGTAGTGTGTGTGCGTGTGCGTGTGCGTGTGCATGTGCGTGTACGTGTGTATGTGCGTGTGCATGTGTGTGTGAGTGTGCATGTGCATGTGTCCGTGTGCGCGTGTGCATGTGCGTGTGCATGTGTGTGTGCGTGTGCAAGTGCATGTGTGCGTGTGCGTGTTCGTGTGCGTGTGCGTGTGCATGTGCGTGTGTGTGTGTGTGTGTGTGTGCGTGTGCATGCCTGTGCGTGTGTGCGTGTATCTATGTGCGTGTGTGTGCACTGTGTGTGTGCATGTGTGCGTGCATGTCATGTGCGTGTGTGTGTGCGTGTGTGTGGTGCATGTGCGTGCGTGTGCATGTGTGCATGTGCATTGTCATGTGTGTGTGCGTGTGCTTATGTGTGCGTGCAGATGCGTGTGTGGTGTGCGTGTGCATGTTAGTGTGCATGTGAGGTGCGTGTGTGTGTGCGTGTGTGTGTGTGGGTGTGTGCGTGTGCGTGTGTGTGTGCATGTGTGTGTGCAAGTGCGTGTGTGAGTGTGTGTGCGTGTGCATGTGCGTGTGTATGTTAGTGTGCATGTGCGTGTGCATGTGTGTGTGCATGTAGAGATGCGCGTGCGTGTGCATGCCTGTGCGTGTGTATCTATGTGTGTGTGTGTGCATGTATGAGTGTGCATGTGCATGTGTGTACGTGTGCGTGTCTGTGTGTGCGTGTGCAGTTGCGTGTGTGTGTGTACACGTGTGTGTGGTGTGTGTGCATGTGTTTATTGTGCGTGTGCGTGTGCCTGTGTATGTGCATGTGCATGTGCGTGTGCATTTGCCTGTTTGTACGTGTAGGTGTGCGCATGTTCGCGATGCGCAAGTGGGTGTGTGAGTGTGCATGTGCGTGTGCATGTGCGTGTGTGTGTGCATGTGCGCGTGTGTGTGCATGGTGCGCGTACGTGTGCTGTGTTATATGTGCATGTGTCTGTGCGTGTGCACGTGTGTGTGCTTGGGTGTGTGTGTGTGTGTGTGTGTGCAAGTGCGTGTGCATGTGCATGTGCATGTGCGCCTGCGTGTTTACGTGCGTGTGTCTGTTCGTGTGTCGTGTGTGCATATGCGAGTGCATGTGTGCGTGCGCATGTGTGTGTGTGTGTGTGTGTGCGTGCGCCTGCACCTATGTGTGCATGTGCATGTGCATGTGCGTGTATGTGTGTGTGTGCATGTGCGTGTGTGTGTGCGTGTAGAGATGCGCGTGCGTGTGCGTGTGCTTGTGAATGTTAGTGTGCATGTAGAGGTGCACGTGTGTGCACGTGTGCATGTGTGTGTGGGAGTGCGTGTGCGTGTAGAGATACACATGCATGTGCATGTGCGTGTGCATGTTAATGTGCGCATAGAGGTGTGCGTGCATGTGCGTGTGCGTGTGCATGTGCATGTGTGTTTGTGCGTGTGTGTGCGTATGCGTGTGCCTGTGTATGTGCGTGCGTGTGTGTGTCCGTGTTCGTGTGTGTGCGTGTGCATGTGCGTGTGTGCGCGTGTGTGTTTGTGTGAGTGCGTGTGCGTGTAGAGATGCGCATGCATGTGCGTGTGCGTGTGCATGTTAGTGTGTGTGTAGAGGTGCGCGTGCATGTGTGTGTGTGTGTATGAGTGCGCGTGTCTGCGTGTGTGTATGTGTGCGTGTGCGTGTGCATGTACCTGTGCGATGGCATGTGTGTGCACGTGTGGGAGGTCATGTGCGCGTAGAGATGCGTATTCATAGGCATGTGCGTGTGCATGTTAGTGTGTGCATAGACATGTGCGTGTAAGTGCGTGTGCATGTGCGTGTGCATGTGTGTGCGAGTGCGTGTGCGTGTAGAGATGTGCATGCATGTGCGTGTGCATGTGCATGTTAGTGTGCGTGTAGAGGTGCACGTGCATGTGTGTGTGTGTGTGTGTGCGCGTGTGTACGTGTGCGTGTGTGTGTGCATGTGCAGGTGTGTGTGCGTGTCTGTTTGCATGTGCATGTGCAGGTGCATGTGCATGTCTGTTTACATGTGCGCATGCATATGCGCATGCGTGTGCATGTGCATATAGGTGCATGTGTTGGTGCGCGTCCTAGTGCATGTGCGTGTGCGTGTTCATGTGCGTGTGTGTCCGTGTGCGTTTGCATGTGCACGCATACGTGCATGTATGTGTGCGCGTGCGTGTTTGTGTGCGTGTACGTGTGTGTGCACGCATGTGTGTGCATGTGCAGGTGTGTGTGCACGTGAGTGTGTGAGTGCGTGTGTAGGTGCTGGTCCGTGTGCGTGTGTGTGTGCGTGTTCGTGTGTGTGTGCGTGTGCGTCTGTGTGCATGTGTGTGTTCATGTGCATGTGCAGGTGCGTGTGTGTGTGTGCATGTGCAGGTTCATGTGCGTGTGCACAAGCATGTGTGGGTGCGTGTGCGTGTGCGTGTGCGTGTGCGTGTTCGTGTTCGTGTGCGAGTGCGAGAGCGTGTGTAGGTTTGCATCTGTGCATGTGTACGTGTGCGCGTGCGTGTGTGTGTGTGTGTGTGCATGTGCGTTTCCATGTTCGTGCGCATGTGCGTGTGCGTCTGCGTATTCGTGTGCATGTGCGTGTGTGTATGCATGTGGAGTCGCGTGTGCATGTCTGTTTGTGTGTGTGCGCGCATTCGTGCATGTACGTGTATGCGTGCGTCTGCGTGTGCATGTGCATGTGCTCTTGCGAGTGCATGTGTGTGTGTGTGTGCATGTGCGTGTGTGTTAACGTGTGTAGGTGCGCGTGTGTCTGTTTGCGTGTTTATGTGCGTGTGCATGTAAGTGTAAGTGTGTGTGTGTGTGTGTGTCCGTGTGTGTGTTCATGTTTGTGTGCATGTGAGTGTGCGTATGCATGTGCAGGTGCATGTGCGTAACTATTTGCGTGTGCCTGCGCATTTGTGCATGTGTACGTGTACACGTGCGTGTGTGTGATCGTGTACGTGTTCTCTTGCGCGTGCGTGCATGTTTGTGTGTGTGCATGTGCGAGTGCGTGTGTGCATGCATGTAGGACTGTGTGTGCGTGTATGTGTTCTTGTGCGTGTGCGTGTACGTGTGTGAGTGTGTGTGCATGTACATGTGCGTGTGCGTGTGCGTATAGAGGTGCGCGTCCATGTGTGTGTGCATGTGCATGTTAGTGTGCGTGTGTGTGTGCGTGTATGTGTGTGTGTGCATGTGCATGTCAATGTGCAAGTCCCTGTCCACGTGCTTATGCGAGTGCGTGTGCAGGTGCGCGTGCGTGTATGTGTGCAAGTGCATATGCGCGTGCTTGTGCGAGTGCATGTGTGTGCGTGTGCATGTGTGAGTGCGTGTGAGTGTGCGTGTGCATGTGTTGTGTGTGTGCTCGTGCGCGTGCGCGTGCGCGAGTGTGTGTGGGTATGTGTGTGCATGTGCGTGTACGTGTGTGTGTGCGTGTGCGTATGCGTGCCCGTGTGTGTATGTGCATGTGTGTGTGTGCAGGTGCATGTGCAAGTGCGCGTGCATGTGTGTGTGTGTGTGTGTTTACATGTGCATGTGCGTAAGCGTGTGAGTGTGAGTGTACAGGTGCAGGTGTGTGTGCATGCGTGTTCGTGTGCGTGTGTGTGCGTGTGCATGTGCAAGTGTGTGTGCGGGTGCAGGTGCGCATCCATGCATGTGTGCGTGAGAGTGAATGTCCGTGTGCACATGCGTGTGCGTGTGCGAGTGCGTGTGCACAGGCATGTGCACTTGCATGTGCATGTTCGTATGTGTGTGCATGTGCGAGTGTGAGTGCACGTGCGCATGCGTGTGCGTGTGTAAGTGCGTGTGTGAGTTCGTGTGCGCGTGCGTGTGCGAGTGCGTGTGTGCGTGCGTGTGAATGTTCGTGTGCGTGTACGCTTCCGTGTGTGTGTATGTTTACGTGTACGAGTGTGTGTGCATGTGCATGTGCGTGTGCATGTAGAGATGCGTGCATGTGTGCATGTTAGTGTGCATGTAGAGGTGCTCGTGCATGTATGTGTGCGTGTGCATGTAGAGATGTGCGTGCATGTGCGTGTGCGTGTGAATGTTAGTGTGCATTAGAGGTGCGCGTGTGTGTGCGTGTGCGTGTGTGGGTGAGTGTGCGTGTGTGAGTGCGTGTGGGAGTGCATGTGCGTGTAGAGATGCACGTGCATGTGCGTGTGCATGTTACTGTCCGTGTAGAGGTGTGCATGCGTGTGCGTGTGCGTGTGCGTGTGTGCGTGTGTGTGCATCTATATGTGTGTGTGTGTGTGTGTGTGCGCGAGTGCGTGTGCGTGTAGAGATGCACATGCATGTGCATGTGCGTGTGCATGTTAGTGTGCGTGTAGAGGTGCACATGCATGTCGTGTGCATCTGTGTGTGAGTGTGTGTGCGTGTACGTGTTCGTGTGCGTGTGTGTGTGCGTGTGCGCGTGCGCGTGCATGTGCAGGTGTGTGTGCGTGTCTGTTTGCATGTACGTGTGCATGTAGAGATGCACATGCGTGTGCAGGTGCACGTGCGTGTTCGTTTGCATGTGTGCGTGCATGTGCGCGTGCGTGTTCGTGTGCTTGTGCAGGTGCGTGTGTTTGTGTGCTTGTGTGTACGTGTATGTGTGCGTGTGCGTGTGTGTGTGCGTGTGCGTTGTGCGCGTGTGTGTGCGTGTATGTGTGCGTGTGCATGTGCATGTGCGCGTGCACATGCGTGTGCGCATGCTTGTGTGAGTGCGTGTGTGTGTAAGTGCATGTGCATGTGCGTGTGCATGTGCGTGTTCGTGTGTGTGTGCATGTGTGAATGCATGTGCAGGTGCATGTGCATGTCTATTTGCATGTGCATGCATTCGTGCATGTGTACGTGTACACGTGCGTCTGTGTGTGAATGTGCATGTGCTCTTGTGCGTGCGTGTGCGTGCGTGTGTGCGTGCACGAGTGCGTGTGCAAGTTCGTGTGCATGTGCGTGTGCGTTTATGTGTGCAGGTGCACGTGTCTGTCTATTTGCGTGTGCGTGTGCGTGTGCATGTGCATGTGCGTGTAAGTCCAAGTGCATGTGCGTGTGTGTGCATGTTCGTGTGCGTGTTCGTGTGCGTGTGCGTGTGCTTGTGCGTGTGCGTGTGTGTGTGTGTTTGTGTGCGTGTGCATGTGCGTGTGCGTATGCATGTGCAGGTGCGTGTGCGTGTCTGTCTGCATGTGTTTGCACATTCGTGCGTGTGTACGTGTACACATGCATGTGCGTGTGCTCTTGCGCGTGCGTGTGTGTGTGTGTGTGTGTGTGTGTGTGTGTGTGTGTGTGTGCGAGTGTGTTCGCACATGCGTGTAGTAGTGCGTGTGCACGTGTGTGTTGTGTGTGTGCGCATGCGTGTGGGTGTGCCTGTGCGTGTGCGTGTGTGTGTACACGTTCGTGTGCGTGTGCGAGTGCATGTGCGTGTGTGTGTTTGTGTGCGCGTGCGCGTGCATGCGTGCGTGTGTGTGTGCGTGTGCGACTGTGTGTGCACATGCGTGTAGGAGTGCGTGTGCATGTGCATGTGCGTGTGCTTGTGCGTGTGTGTGTGTATGTGTGCCTGTGCATGTGTGTGTATGTGTGCGACTATGTGTGTGTACACATGCGAGTGCGTGTGCGTGTAGAGGTGTGCATGTGTGTGCATGTGCGTGTGCGAGTGCGCGTGCGTGTAGAGGTGCACATGAATGTGCGTGTGCATCTGTGTGTGAGTGTGTATGCGTGTACGTGTTCGTGTGCGTGTGTGTGTGCGTGTGCGTGTGCGTGTGCATGTGCAGGTGTGTGTGCGTGTCTGTTTGCATGTGCGTGTGCATGTAGAGATGCACATGCGTGTGCAAGTGCACGTGCGCGTCCGTTTGCATGTGTGCGTGCATGTGCGCTTGCGTGTACGTGTGCATGTGCGGGTGCGTGTGTTTGTGTGCTTGTGTGTACGTGTGCATGTGCATGTGTGTGTGCGTGTGCGTTTGCGCGTGTGAGTGCGTGTATGTGTGCGCGTGCACATGCGTGTGCGCATGCTTGTGTGAGTGCGTGTGTGTGTAAGTGTATGTGCATGTGCATGTTCGTGTGTGTGTGCATGTGTGAATGCATGTGCAGGTGCGTGTGCATGTCTATTTGCATGTGCATGCATTCGTGCATGTGTATGTGTACACGTGCATCTGTGTGTGCATGTGTATGTGCTCTTGTGCGTGCGTGTGCGTGCGTGTGTGCGTGCACGAGTGCGTGTGCAAGTTCGTGTGCATGTGCATGTGCGTTTATGTGTGCAGGTGCACATGTGTGTCTATTTTCGTGTGTGTGTGCATGTGCATGTGCATGTGTGTGTAAGTCCAAGTGCATGTGCGTGTGTGTGCATGTTCGTGTGCGTGTTCGTGTGCATGTGCGTGTGCTTGTGCGTGTGCGTGTGCGTGTGTGTGTGTGTGTGCGTTGTGTGCGTGTGCGTATGCATGTGCAGGTGCGTGTGCGTGTCTGTCTGCATGTGTTTGCACATTCGTGCGTGTGTACGTGTACACATGCATGTGCGTGTGCTCTTGCGCGTGCGGGTGTGTGTGTGTGTGTGTGTGTGTGTGTGTGTGTGTGTGTGTGTGTGTGTGTGTGCGAGTGCATGTGCACATGCGTGTAGTAGTGCGTGTGCACGTGTGTGTTCGTGTGCGCATGCGAGAAAGTGTGCGTGTGCGAGTGCGTGTGCGTGCGTGTGTTTGTGTGCGCGTGCGCGTGCATGCGTGCGTGTGTGTGTGTGTGCGACTGTGTGTGCACATGCGTGTAGGAGTGCGTGTGCATGTGTACGTGTGTGTGCTTGTGCGTGTGTGTGTGTATGTGTGCCTATGCATGTGCGTGTATGTCTGCGACTATGTGTGTGTACACATGCGAGTGCGTGTGCGTGTAGAGGTGTGCATGTGTGTGCATGTGCGTGTGCGCGTGCGCATGCATGTGCATGTGCGTGTGCAAGTGCTTGTCTACGTGCTTGTGTGAGTGCGTGTGCAGGTGCGTGTGTGTGTTTGTTTGCGTGTGTGTGTATGTGTGCAAGTGCATCTGTGCGTGCTTGTGTGAGTGTGTGCGTGTGCATATGCATGTACAGGTGCGTGTCTGTGTCTATCTGTGTGTGCGTGCGCATTCATGCGTGTCTACATGTATGCGTGCGTGAGCTCTTGCACGTGCGTGCATGTGTGTGCGTGTGCGCGTGTGTGTGTGTGCATGTGCGCGTGCATGTGTGTGTGTGTACGAGTGCGTGTGCACATGCGTGTACGAGTGCATGTGCACGTGCGTGTATGTGTGCGTCTGCGTGTGCGTGTACGTGTGCAAGTGTGTGCGCGTGTACGTGTGTGTGAGCGTGTGCGTGTAGAGGTGCGTGTTAGTGTGCGTGTAGAGGTGCGTGTGTGTGTGTGTGCAAGTGCGTATCCGCGTGCTCGTGCTCGTGCGAGTGTGTGCGTGTGCATGTGCGAGTATGAGGGTGTGCGTGTGTGAGTGCATGTGCGTGTGCATTTGCACTTGCGTGTGCGTGTGCGTGTGTGTGTGTGTGCGCGTGTGCGTGTGTGTGTGCGTGTGCAAGTGTGTGTGCGTGTGCAAGTGCGTGTGTGTGCATGTGCGTGTGCGTGTGCGTTTGCGAGTGTGTGTGCGTGTGCGAGTGCATGTGTGTGCATGTGTGTGTGCGTGTGCGTGTGTGTGCGCGTGTGCGTGTGTGTGTGCGTGTGCGTGTGTGTGTGCGTGTGCGTGTGCAAGTGCCTATCCGCGTGCTTGTGCAAGTGCATGTGCGCGTTCGTATTTACGTGCGTGTGCACATGCGTGTGTCTATTCGTGTGTCTATGTGTGCGTATGCGAGTGCATGTGCGCGTGCACATGCGTGTGTGTGTGCGTGTGCACATGCACCTGCATGTGCGTGTGCTTGTGCATGTGCGTATATGTGTGTGTGTGTACGTGTAGAGATGCACGTGCGTGTGCGTGTGCATGTGAATGTTAGTGTGCATGTATAGGTGCACGTGTGTGCGCGTGTGCGTGTGCGTGTGCGTGTGCGTGTGGGAGTGTGTGTGCGTGTAGAGATACGCATGCATGTGCATGTGTGTGTGCATGTTAATGTGCGCATAGAGGTGTGCATGCATGTGCGTGTGCATGTGCGCGTGCGCGTGCGCGTGTGTGTGCGTATGCATGTGCGTGTGCGTGTGCGTGCGTGTGCATGTGCATGTGTGTGTGTGTGTGAGTGCGTGTAGAGATGCGCATGCATGTGCATGTGCGTGTGCATGTTAGTGTGTGTGTAGAGGTGGGCGTGCATGTGTGTGTGTGTGTGTCTGCGTGTGTGTATGTGTGCGTGTGCGTGTGCGTGTACGTGTGCGATGGCGTGTGCGGGAGTGCATGTGCGTGTAGAAATGCACATTCATTTGCATGTGTGTGTGCATGTTAGTGTGCGCATAGAGGTGTGCGTGCAAGTGCGTGTGTGTGTGCGTGTGCGCGTGTGTGTGTGTGTGTGCGAGTGTGTGTGCGTGTAGAGATGTGCATGCATGTGCATGTGCGTGTGCGTGTAGAGGTGCACGTGCATGTGTGTGTGTGTGTGCGTGTGCGCGTGTGTGTACGTGTGCATGTGCGTGTGCATGTGCAGGTGCGCGTGTGTGTCTGTTTGCATGTGCATGTGCAGGTGGAGATGCGCATGTGTGTGCAGGTGCACGTGCGTGTCCGTTTGCATGTGCGCATGCATATGCGCATGTGTGCGCGTGTGCGTGTGCGTGTTCATGTGAATGTGTGTGTCCATGTCCATTTGCATGTGCACGTGCACGTACATGTACGTGTGCGCGTACGTGTGCGTGTGCAGGTGCGTGTGCGAGTGCGTGTGCAGGTGCTGGTCCATGTGCGTGTGCATGTGCGTGTGCATGCCTGTGCGTGTGTGTCTGTGTGCATGTGCAGGTTCATGTGCGTGTGCACAAGCGTGTTTGGGTGCGTGTGCGTGTCCGTGTGCGTGTGCATGTGCGTGTGCATGTGCATGTGTGTGTGCGTGTGCAAGTGCATGAGCGTGTGTAGGTTTGTGTCTATGCGTGCTTACGTGTGCGCGTGCGTGTGTGTGTACGTGTGCATTTACATGTTCGTGTGCATGTGCGTGTGCGTGTGCGTGTGTGTTCATGTGCGTGTGCGTGTGTGTATGCATGTGGAGTCGCGTGTGCATGTCTGTTTGTGTTTGTGTGTGCATTCATGCATGTGTATGTGTACGTGTGCGTCTGGGTGTGCATGTGCATGTGTTCTTGCGAGTGCATGTGCGTGTGTGTCTGCGTGTGCGAGTGTGTGTGCACATGCGTGTGCGTTTACGTGTGCAGGTGCGTGTGTGTCTATTTGCGTGTGCTTGTGTGTGTGCGTGTTTATGTGCGTGTGCGTGTAAGTGTGTGTGTGTGTGTGTGTGTTTAATATGTGTGTGCATGTGCATGTGCGTATGCGTGTGCAGGTGTGTGTGCGTGCCTATTTGTGTGTGCCTGTGCAGTTGTGCATGTTTCGTGTGCGTGTGCATGTGTGTGTGCTATTACGTGTTGTGCGTGTGCGTGTGCATGTCCGTGTTACCTTGTGTGTGTGTGTGTGCGAGTGCGTGTGCGTGTGTGTTTGTTTGAGTGTGTGTGTGTGTACGTGTGCGTGTGCGTGTATGTGTTCCTGTGTGTGTGCATTGTGTGTGCGTGTGCCTGTGCGTGTGCATGTACCTATGTGTGTGCATGTGCGTATGCAGGTGTGCATTTACCTATGTGTGTGTGCGTGTGCATGTTTGCAGTGTGCATGTACGTGTGCGTGTGCATGTGCATGTGACGTTTGTGTGTGTGTGTGTGCAGTGTGCGTGTGCGTGTGTACT
>CM034148.1:458995609-459040609 GCA_019776745.2 Taxus chinensis
GTGCTTGTGCCTATGCATGTGCGTGTGCAGTGTGCATGTAGAGGTGCGCTGTGCATGTGCGTGTGCCTGTGCATGTGGAATTTTCGTGTGCGTGTGCATGTGAGATGTGCGTGTGCATGTGCGTGTGCATGTGTCTGTTGTGCGTGTACGTGTATCGTGTGCGTGTGCATGTGTACGCGTGCATATGCTTGTGTGTGAGTTTGCGTGACTCGTGTGTGTATGCATGTTCGTGTGCGTGTGCATGTTCATGTGCTGTGTGCTTGTGCATGTGCTTGTGCGTGTGCATGTGCGTGTTCGTGTGATTGTGCGATGTGCGTGTGCACGTGTTCGTGTGAGTTGTGCGTGTGCGTGTACGCGTGTTCGTGTGCGGTGTGCATGTATTTGTGCGTGTGCGTCTACGTGTGTGTGTGCATGTGCGTGTGCGCGTGCATGTGTGGGTGTGCGTGTGGGTGTGCATGCATGCGTGTAGTGAATGCGTGTGCATGTGCGCGTCTGTGTGCGTGTGCGTGAGCGTGTGTGTGTGTGTGTGCATGTTCGTGTATGTGCATGTGCACTGTGTGTGTGTACACATGCATGTGCGTGTGCTGTGTAGAGGTGTGCCTGTAGAGGTGTGCATGTGCCTTTTTGTGCTTGTGTGCGTGTGCGTGTGTCGTGTGCATGTGCGTACGTGCATGTGCGATGTGTGTGTGTGTGTGTGCGCGTGCATATGCTGTTTGCGTGTGTGTGTGCATGTGCATGTGCATAGTGCCTATGTGTGTGCTTGTACGAGTGCGTGCATGTGCATTTTCGTGTACAGTGTGTGTGTATGGTGTGTGCGTGTGCGTGTGCATGTGCATGTGAGTTTTCTTGTGCGTGTGAATGTGCTTGTACGTGTGCGTGTGCGTGTGCATGTGCGTCTACGTGTACGTGTACGTGTGTGTGTGTGTGCAGTGTGAATGTGCGTGTGGATGTGGGTGTGCGTGACTGTGTGTGTGCATGTTCGTGTGCGTGTGCATGTTCTTGTGCGTGTGTGATGTGTGCGTGTGCCTATACATGTGCATGTGCATGTATGCATGTGTATGTGCATGTGCGTGTTGTGTATGCATTTACCTATCTGTGTGCGTGTGCTTGTGCGCATGCGTGTGCGGGTGTGTGTGTGCGCGTGCATGTGGGTATGGGTGTGGGTGCACGTGTGTGCAAGTGCGTGTGTGAATGCGTGTGCGTGTGCATGTGCGAGTGCGTGTGCATGTGCGTGTGCCTAGTACATGTGCATGTGCATTTTCGTTGTGCATGTGCATGTGCGTGTGTGTATGCATTTACCTATGTGTGCATGTGCGTGCGTGTGTGTGTGTGTGTGTGTGTGTGTGCACGTGCACGTGCATGCGTGCGTGTGTGTGTGCGTGTGCGAGTGCGTGTGCGCATGCATTTAGGAGTGCGTGTGCATGTGCGTGTGCATGTGCTTGTGCGTGTGCGTGTATGTGTGCGTGTGCATGTGTGTGTATGTGTACGACTGTGTGTGTGTACGCATGCATGTGTGTGTGCGTGTAGAGGTGTGCATGCGTGTGCGTGTGCGCGTGCGCGTGCGTGTGCCTGTCTACGTGCTTGTGCGAGTGCGTGTGCAGGTACGCGTGCGTGTCTGTTTGCGTGTGTGTGTATGTGTGCAAGTGCATCTGTGCATGCTTGTGCGAGTGTGTGCATGTGCATATGCATGTACAGGTGCATGTCTGTGTCTGTCTGTGTGTGCGTGCACATTCGTGCGTGTGTATGTTTACGCGTTCGTATGTGTGTGCTCTTGCGCGTGTGTGCGTGTGTGTGCGTGTGTGTGTGCCTTTCTGCGTTCTTGTGCGAGTGTGAGTGTGTGCGTGTGCGTTTGAGTGTGGGTGTGCATGTGCGTGTGCGTGTGCGTGTGCGTGTGCGCGTGCGCGTGCGTGTGCATGTGTGTGTGCGTGTGCAAGTTCCTATCTGCGTGCTTGTGCAAGTGCGTGTGCAGGTGTGCATGCGTGTCTGTTTGCGTGTGAGTGTATGTGTGCAAGTGCATCTGCGCATGCTTGCGTGAGTGTGTGCGTGTGCGTGTGCATATGCATGTGCAGCCGCATGTATGTGTCTGTCTTCATGTGCGTGATCGTGTGCGTGTGCTCTCTCGCATGCGTGTAGGAGTGCGTGTGCATGTGCATGTGCGTGTGTGTGTGCATGTGCATGTATGTGTGTGTGTGTGTGTACGTGCTTGTGTGTGTGTGTGTGTGTGCGCATGCGTGTAGGAGTGCATCTACACGTCCATGTGCATATGCATGTGCAGGTGCGTGTCTGTGTCTGTCTGCGTGTGCATGCACATTCGTGCGTGTATACATGTACGCGTGCGTGTGCGTGATCGTGTGCATGTGCTCTTGCGCATGCGTGTAGGAGTGCGTGTGCACGTGCATGTGCGTGTGTGTGTGCGTGTGCATGTATGTGTTCGTTTGTGTGCGCGCGTGCGTGCTTTTGTGTGTGTGTGTGTGTGTGTGTGTGTGTGTGCGTGCGTGTGTGTGCGTGTGTGTATGCGTGTAGGAGCGCGTGTGCGTGTGCGTGTGCGTGTACGTGTACGTGTGCGAGTGTGTCTGCGTGTACGTGTGTGTGTGTGTGTGTTTACGTGTAGAGGTGTGCGTGCATGTGCTTGTCTATGTGGGTGTTAGTGTGCATGTAGAGGTGCGTGTGCGTGTGCGTGTGTGTGTGTGCGTGTGCGTGTGCATGTGGAAGTGCCTATCCGCGTGCGTGTGCAGGTGCGCGTGCGTGTCTGTTTTCGTCTGCGTGTATGTGTGCAAGTGCATCTGTGCGTGCTTGTGCGTGTGTGTGCGTGTGCGTGTTCGTGTGTGAGTGCGTGTGCGTGTGCATGTGCGTGTGCGTGTCCGTATGCGTGCTCGTGTGCGTGTGCGTGTGTGTGTGCATGTGCGTGTGTCTGCCCATGCGTGTGCGTGCCCGTGCGTGCACATGCATGTGCGTGTGCATGTTCGTGTACAGGTGCATGTCCAGGTGTGCATGCGTGTGTAGGTGCATGTGTGTGCGTGTGCGTGTGCGTGTGCATGTACGAGTGCAAGTGCGCATGCGTGTGTGTTTACGTGTGCGTGTGCATGTGCGTGTGTGTGCGTGTGCATGTACAAGTGTGTGTGCGTGTGCGGGTGCGCGTTCGTGCGTGTGTATGCATGCATGTGCATGTGCGAGTGTGTGTGCGCGTGTGAGTGCATGTTCATGTGCACATGCATGTGCGTGTGCGAGTGCATGTGCGCATACGTGTGCGCGAGCATGTGCATGTTCGTATGTGTGAGTGCATGTGCGAGTGCGAGTGCGCGTGCGCATGCGTGTGCGTGTGCGAGTGCGTGTTTGAGTTTTGTGCGAGTGCATGTGCGCGCGCGCGTGTGTGTGTGTGAGTGCGTGTGTGTGTGTGTGAGTGCGTGTGTGCGTGCGTGTGCATGTTCATATGCTTGTACGCGTGCACCTGCGCCTGCGCCTGCGTGTGTGTGTGCCTGTGCGTGTGCATGTGCGTGTGTATTTAGAGATGTGCATGCGTGTGCATGTTAGTGTGCGTGTAGAGGTGCACGTGCATGTGCGTGTGCGTGTGCGTGTGTGCATGTGTGTGCGTTTGCGTGTGCGTGTGCATGTGCGTGTGCATGCGCGTGTGCGTGTGCACATGCATGTCCAAGTGTGCATCCGTGTCTGTTTGCGTGTGTGCATGCATGTGGAGATGCACGTGTGTGTGCAGGTGCGCGTGCATGTTCGTTTGCATGTGCGTGTGTGTGCGTGTGCAGGTGCGTGTGAGTGTGCATGTTCGTGTGTGTGCGTGTGCAGGTGCGTGTGAGTGTGCATGTTCGTGTGTGTGTGTAAGTGCGTGTCCATGTTCGTGTGCGTGTGCACGTGCGTGTGCATGTGCGTGTGCATGTTCATGTGTGTGTGCGTGTACGAGTGCTTGTGCGTGCGTGTGCGTGTTCGTGTGCATGTGCGTGTATGTGTGCGTGTGTGAGTGCGTGTCCGTGTGAATGTGTGTGTGCATGTGCGTGTGCGTGTAGAGATGTGTGTGCATGTGCGTGTGCATGTGAGTGTTGGTGTGCATGTAGAGGTGCGTGTGCGTGTGTGTGTGTGTGTTCGTGTGTGTGTGCGTGTGCTTGTGCGTATGCATGTGCATGTGCGTGTGCATGTCTGTCTGCGTGTGCTTGTGCATTCGTGCAGGTGTACATGTACACGTGCATGTGCATGTGCTCTTGGGCATGCGTGCGTGTGTGTGTGTCTGTCTGTCTGTGTGTGGGAGTGCGTGTGCACATGCGTGTAGTAGTGTGAGTGCGTGTGCGCATGCAAGTGCGTGTGCGTGTATGTGTGTTTGTTCGTGCGTGTGTGTGTGTGCGTGTGCGTGCATGCGTGCATGTGTGTGTGCATGTGTGACTGTGTGTGCGCATGCATGTAGGAGTGCGTGTGCATGTGCGCGTGCGTGCGCTTGTGCGTGTGTGTGTGCATGTGCATGTATGTGTGCGACTGTGTGTGTACACATGCATGTGCGTGTGTGTGTAGAGGTGTGCATGCATGTGCATGTGCATGTGCGTGTGCGTGTGCGTGTGCGCGTGCGTGTGCGTGTGCGTGTGAAAGTACCTATCTACGTGCTTGTGGGAGTGAATGTGCAGGTGCGCGTGCGTGTCTGTTTGCGTGTGTGTGTATGTGTGCAAGTGCATTTGCGCGTGCGTGTGCGAGTGTGTGCGTGTGCATATGCATGTACAGGTGCATGTTCGTGTCTGTCTGTGTGTGCGTGCGCATTCGTGCGTGTGTGTCTATTTGTGTGTGCGTGTGTGTGTGTATGTGCGTGTAAGTCCAAGTGCGTGTGCGTGTGTGTGCATGTTCATGTGCGTGTTCGTGTGCGTGTGCGTGTGCTTGTGCGTGTGCATGTGCGCGTGCGCATGCGCATGCGTGTGCATGTGCGTGTACGTGTGTGTGTTCGTGTGCTTGTGCATGTGCATGTGTGTATGCATGTGCAGGTGCGTGTGCATGTCTATCTGCGTGTGCGTGTCTGTCTGCGTGTGCTTGCGCATTCGTGTGTGTGTACGTGTACACATGCGTGTGCGTGTGCTCTTGCGCATCCGTGCGTGCGTGTATGTGTGTGCGTGTGCGAGTGCGTTCGCACATGCTTGTAGTAGTGCGTGTGCACATGCGTGTGCGTGTGCGCGTGCGAGTGCATGTGCGTGTGTGCGTGCGAGTGAGTGTGCGTGTATGTGTGCGTGTGCGTGCGTGCGTGCGTGTGTGTGTGTGCACATGCATGCGTGCGTGTGTGTGTGCGTGTGTGAGTGCGTGTGCGGATGCATGTAGAAGTGCGTGTCCATGTGCGTGTGCGTGTGATTGTGCGTGTGTGTGTCTTTGTGCGTGTGCATGTGCGTGTATGTGTGCGACTGTGTGTGTGTACGCATGCATGTGCGTGTGCGTGTAGAGATGTGCATGCGTGTGTGTGCGTGCGTGTGTGCAAGTGCCTGTCTATGTGCTTGTGCGAGTGCATGTGTGTGTGCAAGTGCCTGTCTACGTGCTTGTACGAGTGCGTGTGCATGTGCGCGTGCGTGTCTGTTTGAGTGTGTGTGTATGTGTGCAAGTGCATCTGCGCGTGCTTGTGCGAGTGTGTGCGTGTGCATATGCATGTACAGGTGCGTGTCCGTGTCTGTCTGTGTGCGTGCGCATTCGTGCATGTGTATGTTTACGCGTGCATGTGCATGATCTTGTGCGTGTGCTCTTGCGCGTGTGTGCGTGTGCGTGCGTGCGTGTGTGTGTGTGTGTGTGTGCACATGCATGCGTGCGTGTGTGTGTGCGTGTGTGAGTGCGTGTGCGGATGCATGTAGAAGTGCGTGTCCATGTGCGCGTGCGTGTGATTGTGCGTGTGCGTGTATTTGTGCGTGTGCATGTGCGTGTATGTGTGCGACTGTGTGTGTGTACGCATGCATGTGCATGTGCGTGTAGAGATGTGCATGCGTGTGTGTGCGTGCGCGTGTGCAAGTGCCTGTCTATGTGCTTGTGCGAGTGCATGTGTGTGTGCAAGTGCCTGTCTACGTGCTTGTACGAGTGCGTGTGCATGTGCGCGTGCGTGTCTGTTTGAGTGTGTGTGTATGTGTGCAAGTGCATCTGCGCGTGCTTGTGCGAGTGTGTGCGTGTGCATATGCATGTACAGGTGCGTGTCCGTGTCTGTCTGTGTGCGTGCGCATTCGTGCATGTGTATGTTTACGCGTGCATGTGCATGATCTTGTGCGTGTGCTCTTGCGCGTGTGTGCATGCATGTGCGTGTGTATGTGCGAGTGCGTGTGCACATGCATGTAGGAGTGCGTGTGCGTGTGTGTGTGCCTATGTGTGTGCGTGTGCATGTGCGTGTGCTTGTCTGCGTTCTTGTGCGAGTGCGAGTGTGTGCATGTGCATGTGCGAGTGCATGTTCGTGTGCATTTACGTGTGCGTGTGCGTGTGTGCGTGTGCGTGTACGTGTGCGCGTGCGTGTGCGTGTCTGTGTGCAAGTGCCTGTCTACGTGCTTGTGCGAGTGCGTGTGTAGGTGCGCATGCGTGTCTGTTTACGTGTGAGTGTATGTGTGCAAGTGCATCTGCGCATGCTTGTGTGAGTGTGTGCGTGTGCGTGTGCGTGTGCGTGTACATATGCATGTGCAGGTGCGTGTCTGTGTCTGTCTACGTGTGCGTGCACATTCATGCGTGTGCGTGATCGTGTGCGTGTGCTCTTTCGCATGCGTGTAGGATTGCGTGTGCATGTGCGTGTGCGTGTGCGTGTACATGTGCGTGTGCGTGTGCGTGTGCATGTGCGTGTTTGTGTGTTTGTGTGTGTGTGTGTGCGCGCCTAGGTGCTTGTGTGTGTGTGCGTGTGTGTGTGTGTGCGTGTGCGCATGCGTGTAGGAGTGCGTCTACACGTGCGTGTGCATATGCATGTGCAGGTGCATGTCTGTGTCTGTATGCGTGTGCGTGCACATTCGTGCATGTATACGTGTACGCGTGCGTGTGCGTGATCATGTGCGTGTGCTCTTGCGCATGCGTGTAGGAGTGCGTGTGCGCATGCATGTAGGAGTGCGTGTGCGCGTGCGTGTGCGTGTGCGCATGCATGTGCATGTGTGTGCGCGTGTGCATGTATGTGTTCGTGTGTGTATGTGTGTGTGCGCGTGCGTGCTTGTGTGTGTGTGTGTGTGTGTGTGTGTGTGTGTGTGTGTGTGTGTGTGTGTGCATGTGCGCATGTGTGTAGGAGTGCGTCTACACGTGCGTGTGGGTGTGCATGTGCGTGTACGTGTACGTGTACGAGTGTGTGTGCGTGTACGCATGTGTGTTCGTTTGCGTGTAGAGGTGTGCGTGCATGTGCGTGTCTATGTGGGTGTTAGTGTGCATGTAGAGGTGCGCAAGCATGTGTGTGTGCATGTGCGTGTGGAAGTGCCTATCCACGTGCTTGTGCAAGTGCGTGTGCAGGTGCGCGTGCGTGTCTGTTTGCGTGTGCATGTATGTGTGTAAGTGCTTCTGCGCGTGCTTGTGCGTGTGCGTGTGTGTGTGCGAGTGCGAGTGCATGTGTGTGTGCGTGTGCGTGTGTGTGCGTGTGCGTGTGCGTGTGCGGGTGCGTGCGTGTGTGTGTGTGCGTGTGTGAGTGCGTGTGCACATGCACGTAGTAGTGCGTGTGCACGTGCGTGTGCATGTACGCGTGCGAGTGTGTGTGCGTGTATGTGTGCGTGTGCGTGTGTGTGTGTGTGTGTGTGTCTGCGCGTGTGCGTGCATGCGTACTTGTGTGTGTGCGTGTGCAAGTGCGTGTGCGCATGCGTGTAGGAGTGCGTGTGCATGTGCGTGTCCGTGTGCTTGTGTGTGTGCGTGTATGTGTGCGTGTGCATGTGCATGTATGTGTGCGACTGTGTGTGTGTGTACGGATGCATGTGCGTGTGCGTGTAGAGGTGTGCATGTAGAGGTGTGCATGCGTGTGCGTGTGCGTGTGTGTGTGCGTGTGCGCGTGCGCGTGCGTGTGCATGTGCAAGTGCCTGTCTACGTGCTTGTGTGAGTGCGTGTACAGGTGCGCGTGCGTGTCTGTTTGCGTGTGTGTGTATGTGTGCAAGTGCATCTGCGCGTGCTTGTGCGAGTTTGTGCATGTGCATATGCATGTACAGGTGCGTGTCCGTGTCTGTCTGTGTGTGCGTGCACATTCGTGTCTGTGTGTGTCTATTTGTGTGTGCATGTGCATGTGTATGTGCATGTAAGTCCAAGTGCGTGTGCATGTGTGTGCATGTTCATGTGCGTGTTCGTGTGCGTGTGCGTGTGTGTATGCGTGTGCGTGTGCGTGTGTGTGCGTGTGCATGTGCGTGTGCGTGTGCATGTGTGTATGCATGTGCATGTGCGTGTGCATGTTTGTCTGCGTGTGCGTGTCTGTCTGAGTGTGCTTGCACATTCGTGCGTGTGTACGTGTACACGTGCGTGTGCGTGTGCTCTTGCACATGTGTGCGTGTGTGTGTGTGCGTGCGTGAGTGCGTGTGCACATGCGTGTAGTAGTGTGTGTGCACGTGCGTGTGCGTGTGCGCATGCGAGTGCGTGTGCATGTATGTGTGCGTGTGCGTGCGTGTGTGTGTGTGTGCACGTGCACGTGCATGCGTGCGTGTGTGTGTGCGTGTGCGAGTGCATGTGCGCATGCATGTAGGAGTGCGTGTGCATGTGCATGTGCGTGTGTGTGTATGTGTGCGTGTGCATGTTCTTGTATGTGTACGACTGTGTGTGTGTGACGCTGAATGTGGGTGCGTGTAGAGGTGTGAATGCGTGTGCGGTGTGCGCTCGGGGCGTGGCGTGTGCGTGTGCGTGTGCGTGTGCGTGTGCATGTGCGCGTGCGCATGCAAGTGCAAGTGCCTGTCTACGTGCTTGTGCGAGTGCGTGTGCAGGTACGCATTCGTGTCTGTTTACATGTGTGTGTATGTGTGCAAGTGCATCTGTGCGTGCTTGTACGAGTGTGTGCATGTGCATATGCAGATGCATGTACAGGTGCGTGTCTGTGTCTGTCTGTGTGTGCGTGCGCATTCGTGCGTGTGTATGTACGTGTGCGTGTGCGTGTGCTCTTGCGCGTGTGTGCGTGTGTGTGCGTGTGCGTGTGCCTGTCTGCGTTCTTGTGCGAGTGCGAGTGTGTGCGTGTGCGTGTGCGAGTGCATGTTCGTGTGCATTTACGGTGCGTGTGCGTGTGTGCGTGTGCGTGTTCCGTTGTGCGCGTGCGTTGTTGGTGTCTGTGGCACGTGCCTGTCCCGGCTTGTGCGAGTGCGTGTGTCGGTGGCCTGCGTGTCTGTTTAAGTGTGAGTTTATGTGTGCATGTGCATCTGCGATGTGTGTTGAGTGTGTGCGTAGTGCGTGTGCGTGTGCGGTACATATGCAT
Organism: Taxus chinensis; assembly: GCA_019776745.2. Taxonomy (NCBI): domain Eukaryota; kingdom Viridiplantae; phylum Streptophyta; class Pinopsida; order Cupressales; family Taxaceae; genus Taxus; species Taxus chinensis. Next base: position 459,004,953 of record CM034148.1, read on the forward strand.
GTGCCGGTGGTGTCTGTGCTGTATACGTGTGCGTGCACATTCATGCGTGTAGGGATCGTGTGCGTGTTGATCTTTAGAAGAGTTGCTAGGATTGCGTGGTGCATGTGCGTGTTGCGTGTGAGTGTACAATGTGCGGGTGAGGTGGTGTGCGTGTGCATGTGCGTGTTTGTGTGTTTGTGTTGTGTGTGGTGTGGACGCATAGGTGCTGGGTGTGTCCAGTGGCCGGGTGTGAAGTTGTGTGTGTGCGAGGACTGTGCGCATGCGTGTAGAGTGCGTTCTACAAGTGCGTGTGATGGCATGTGCAGGTTGGCATGTCTGTGTCTGTATGCGTGTGAGGTGCACATTCGATGCATGTATAGTGTACGCGTGCGTGTCGCGTGATAATGGCGTGTGCTCTTTGCGCATGCGGGTTAGGAGTGGTGTGCGCATGGCGTAGGAGTGAGTTGTGCGCGTGCGTGTGCGTGTGCCGCATGATGTGAATAGTTTGTGCGCGTGTGCATGTATGTGTTCGTGTGTGTCTTGTGTGGTGCGCGTGCTTTGCTGTGGTGTGTTGGGTTGTGGTGTAGTGTGTGTGTGTGTGTGTGTGTGTGCATGTGCGAATGTGTGTAGGAGTGCGGGTTCTACACGTGCGGTGGGTGGGCAATGGGCGGGTACGTGGACGTGTAGAGTGGTAGTTGTGTGCGTGTACGAATGTGTGGTTCGTTTGCGTGTAGGGTTGTGGTGCATGTTGCGTGTCTATGTGGGTGTTAGTGTGCAGTGTAGGGTGCGCAAGATGTGGTGTGCATGTGCGTGTGGAAGTTGCCTATCCACGTGCTTGGGCAAGTGGTGTTGCAGGTGCGCGTGCGTGTCTGTTTGCGTGTGTGCATTGTCTGTGGTACGTGTTCTGCGCGTGCTGTGCTGTGCGGGTGTGTGCGAAGTGCGAGTGCATGTGTGGTGTGCGGTGCGTGTGTGGAGTGTGAGTGTGCGTGTGCGTGTGCTGTGAGTGGCTGTGGGTGGTGATGTAGGCGTGTGCACATGCAAGAGTTTAAGTGCGTGTGCCCGTGCGTGTGCATGTACGCGCGAGTGTGTGTGCGGGTATGCGGGCGTGCTGCGTGATGTGTGGTGTGTGGTGTGTGCGGTGGGTATGAGAGTGTGGTGAAGAGTATTGGGGGTGGGCGTGTGCAAGTGCGTGTGGAAGTGCGTGTTGTAGGAGTAGTGTTTGCATGTGCGTGTCGGTGTGCTGTGTGTTGGGGTATGTGTGCGGTGCATGTGCATGTATGTGTGAGACTGTGTGGGTTGTGAGAGCATGTGCGTGTGCGTGTTTGCTAGAGGGTGCCTGTAGAGGTGTGCATGAGTAGTCGTGTGCGTGTGTGTGATGCGTGGTGTGAGCGTCGCGTGCGTGTGCATGGCAAGTGCCTGTCTACTATACGTGCTCTTGTGTGCAGTTGCGTGATACAGGTGCGCGTGCGTGTCTGTTTGCGTGTGTGTGTATGTGTGCAAGGCATCCCAGCGAGTGTGCTTGTGAGAGTTTTGTGCATGTGCATATGCATGTACGGTGCGTGTCCGGGGCGTCTGTGTGTGCGTGCACATTCGTGATTGTGGGGTTGTGCTATTTGGGTGTGCATGTGAATGTGTATGTGATGGAAGTAAAAGTGCGGGTGATGTGTGTGCATGTTATGTGCGGGTTAGTGTGAGATGGCGTGGGTGGATGAGTAGGGGTGACGGGTGCGTCTTGGTGTGTGTAAGTGTGTGCAGTGGTGTGCGGGTGAATGTGTGTATGCATGTGCAGTGCGTGTGCATGTTTGTCTGCGTAGTGCGTGGTATGTCTGAGTGTGCTTGAACTTAGTGAGTTGTTACGTGTACACGTGAGGGTGGTGGTTATTGCAATGGGTGAGTGTCTGTGGTGTGCGTGCCAGTGAGTGGTGGTGCCATGGTGTAGTTTGTCAGTAGTGTGTGGCACGTGGTGTGTAGTTGTGCGCAATGCGGAGTGCTGTGTGCATTATGTGTGCTTTGTGCGTGCGTGGTGTGTGTTGTGTGCACGTGAACGTGCAGGCGTGCGGTGTGTGGTGAGTTGTGCGGAGTGCATGTGCGCAGCATTGTAGGAGTGCGTGTGAATGTGCATGTTGGTGGTGTCTGTGTATATGTGTGATGTGCCATGTTCTGGTATTGGTGTACGACTGGTGGGTTGTTGTCCGCATGCATGTGTGTGGCGTGTAGAGGGTGTGCATGAGTCGTGCGTGTGCGTGTGCGTGTGGTGTGCGTGTGCGTGTGCGTGTGCGTGTGCATCGTGCGCGTTGAGAATGCAAGGGCTGCCAAGTGCCGTCTAACGTGCTCTTGGAGGTGGTGTGCAGGTACGCATTCGTGGTCTGTTACATGTGTGTGTATTGTGCAGTGCATCTGTGCGTGCTTGTACGAGGGTGTGCATGTTGCATATGCAGATGCATGTACCAGGGCGCTGTCGTTCTGTCTGTGGTGCGTGAGATTCGTGCGTGTGTGTATGTTTACGTGTGCGTGTGCGTTGTGCTCTTGCGCGTGTGTGCGTGTGGCGTGTGCGTGTGCCTCCCTGTTGCGTTATTGTGAGAGTGCGAGTGTGTGTGCGTGTGCGTGTGCGAGTGCATGTTCGTGTGCATGTGCGTGTGCATTTTCGTGTGCGTGTGTGCGTGTGCGTGTGCGTGTGCGTGTGCAAGTGCCTTTCTGCGCGCTTGTGTAAGTGCGTGTGCAGGTGCGATGACAGTGGTCTGTTTGCATGTGAGTGGATCGTGTGACAAGTGAATATGCGAATTGCTTGGGCGAGTGTGTTGCCGTGTGCGTGGCGCCCCCGATTGCGCAGGTGCTTGTGCAGCGCCGTGCATATGGCATGTGGGTGTAGGTGCGTTGGATGTATGTCTGTATGGTGCCACTTCTTTCTGCCGTCCAGCGCCACATTCAGACCGCCACACAACCCCCCGTGTGTGGTATCGTGTGCGTTGTGCTACTTGAGCTGGGGTGTAGGAGGGATGTGAAGTGATGGGAGTTGTAAATGAAGTTGAGTGTGGGCGTGCTGTGAATGTATGTGTGGGGGTGGTGCGTACGTTGCGGGTGGTGTGTGCGTGTGCGCTGTGGATGCGTGTAGGAGTGAGTATACAACGTGCGTGCGTGTGCATATGCTGTGCAGGTACGTGTCTGTGTCTGTCTGCAGTGTGTGACACATTCATGCGTGTAACGCTGTACGCGTGAGTGACCTGGCGTGATAGTGTGAGTGTTGCTCTGAGCATGAGTAGGGTGCGTGTGGTGTGGGCATGTGTGTGTGTGTGCGTGTGCAGGATGTGTTAGTTGTGTGCGTGCTTGTTGTGATGGGGGGGAGGAAGGAGGGAAGGAAGCGAGGAATCTCCCTACTCCCCCCCCCCGACCTGCACTTCAGCTCCTGCACGTGGCGTGTGCGTGGTTCATGTACGTGATGTATGCGAGTGTGGTGTGCGTGTACGCGGTGTGTGTGTGGTGTTTACGGTGTAGCGGTGTGTGCGTTGCATGTGCTGTCTATGTGGGTGTTAGTGTGAATTGTAGAGGGCGTGCGCGGTGAGTGTGGTGTGCGTGTGTGTGTGTGCGACGTGTGCGTGTGCGTGTGGAAGTGCCTATCCGCGTGCATGTGCAAGTGCGCATGTGTGTCTGTTTGCGTGTGCGTGTATGAGTGCAAGTGCATCTACGCGTGCTTGTGCATGTGTGTGCGTGTGTGTGTGCGTGTGCAAGTGCGGGTGCGTGTGCGTGTGCATGTGTGTGTGCGTGTGTGTATGCGTGCTTGTGTGCGTGTGCATGTGCGTGTGTCTGCCCATGCGTGTGCATGCCCGTGCATGCACATGCATGTGCGTGTGCATGGACTCGTGCATGGCAAATGCATGTGGTCGTGCATGTTTGTGCCGGTGCATGTCCAGTGTGCGCTGCGTGTGCAGGTGCGTGTGTGTGCGTGTGCGTGTGCGTGTGCGTGTGCATGTGCAAGTGCGCATACGTGTGTGTTTACGTGTGCGTGTGTGTGTGTGTGCATGTATAAGTGTGTGTGCGTGTGCGGGTGCGTGTTCGTGCGTGTGTATGCATGCATGTGCATTGCGAGTGTGTGGTGCGGGCGCGTGCGAGGGATGTTCATGTGCACATGCATGTGCGTGTGCGTGTGCATGTGCGAGTGCGTGTGCGTGTGCATGTGCGTGTGCGTGTGTGTGTGCATGTGCGAGTGCGTGTGCGTGTGCATGTGCGTGTGCGTGTGCGAGTGCGTGTGCGTGTGTGAGTGCGTGTGCGTGTGCGTGTGCGAGTGCGTGTGCGTGTGCGTGTGCGTGTGCGTGTGTGTGTGCATGTGCGTGTGCGTGTGCGTGTGCGTGTGCATGTGCATGTGCGTGTGCGTGTGCGAGTGCGTGTGCGTGTGCGTGTGTGTGTGCATGTGCGTGTGCGTGTGCGTGTGCATGTGCATGTGCGTGTGCGTGTGCGTGTGTGTGTGCATGTGCGTGTGCGTGTGTGTGTGCATGTGCGTGTGCGTGTGCATGTGTGTGCGTTTGCGTGTGCGTGTGCATGTGCATGTGCATGTGCATGTGCGTGTGCGTGTGCGTGTGTGTGTGCATGTGCAGGTGCACGTGCGTGTCTGTTTGCGTGTGCGCATGCATATGGAGATGCGCGTGTGTGTGAAGCGTGCGCGTGCATGTTCGTTTGCATGTGCGTGTTGTGTGCTGTGTTGCAAGGTGGAGTGGAGCTGTGCATGATGTTCGTGTGTGTGTGTAAGTGCGTGTGCATGTTTGTGTGCGTGTGCATGTTCATGTGTGTGTGCGTGTACGAGTGCGTGTGCGTGTGCGTGTGCATGTGCGTGTATGTGTGCGTGTGTGAGTGCGTGTCCGTGTGAATGTGTGTGTGCATGTGTGTGTGCGTGTAGAGATGTGTGTGCCTATGCGTGTGCATGTGAGTGTTAGTGTGCATGTAGAGGTGCGTGTGTGTGTGCGTGGATGTGCGTGTGCATGTACGCGTGTGAGTGCGTGTGCGTGTGCATGTGCGAGTTCATGTGGGACTGCGTGTGCATGTAGAGATGCGCGTGCATGTGCATGTGCATGTGCATGTTAGTGTGCGTGTAAAGGTGTGCGTGCATGTGTGTGTGCTTGTGCGTGTGCGCGTCTATGTATATGTACGTGTGCGTGTGTGCGCGCGAGTGCGTGTGCGTGTAGAGATCCGCATGCATGTGCGTGTGCGTGTTCATGTTGTGTGTGCGTGTAGAGGTTTGTGTGCATGTGCATGTGCATGTGCGTGTGCATGTGCATGTGCGTGTGCGTGTGCGTGTGCGCGTGTGTGTGCATGTGCGTGTGTGTATGCATGTGCGTGTGCATGTGCGCGCCCGCCCGCGCGCGTGTGTGTGTGCATGTGCAGGTGTGTGTGTATGTCTATGTGCATGTACATACGTGCATGTACCGCATGTGGAGATGCTTGTGCGTGTGCCGTGTGCACGTGCGTGTACTGTGTGCGTGTACGTGTACGTGTGTGTGCATTTGTGTGTGTGTGTGCAGTGTGCATATGAGTGTGTGTGTGTGTGTACGTAGTGCGAGTGCCTATGCGTGGGTATACGTGCGGGGGTGTGTGTCCGTGTGCGTTTATGCATGTGCACGGGTACATGTACGTGTGCAAGTGCCCATGCATGTGTGTGTGTGTGTATGTGTGTGTAAGTGCGTGTGTGTGTGTGTCTGCATATGCGTGTGTCCATGTGCACTGTGCGAGTGTGTGTTCATGTGCATGTACATGTGCTTGTACGTCATGTGCATGCACGCATGTGTGTGCATGTCCAAGTGCGCGTGTGTGTTTGTGTGCATATGTGCGTGCATGTGGTGATGCTTATGCGTGTGTAGGTGCACGTGCGTGTGTGTGTGCATGTGCGCATGTACATGTGTGCATGCATGTTCGTGTGCGTGTACATAGGCACTTGCGAGTGTGCTTGAGAGTGTGCGTCCTAAATGTGTGTGTGCATGTGTGTGTGTGCATGTGCATGTGTGTGTGTGCGTGTGCGTGTGCGTGTGTGCGTGTGTGTGCGCGTGCGTGTGCCCATGCATGTTTGTGTGTGTGTGCGCGTGTGCGTGTGTGAGTGCGTGTGCACGTGCTGGTCCATGTGCGTGTGCGTGTGCGTGTTCATGTGCATGCCAAGTGCGTGTGTATTTGTGTGCGTGTGCATGTGCGTGTGCATGTGCGATCTGTGAGTGTGCTTGAGTATGTGTGCATGTGTAGGTGCATGTTCATGTGTACATGTGTGTGTAAGTGTGCATGTGAGTATGTGTGTGTGTGCGTGTGCATGTGTGCATGTGCGTGTGCGTGTGCGTGTGTGTGTGTGTGTGCCTTTGTGTGTGCGTGTGTATGTGCATGTGCATGTCGCGTTCGTGCATGTGGTGTACGTGTGCGTGTGTGTGTGTGTGTGTGCAAGTGTACATGTGCGTTTGCATGTTCGTGTTTGCATGTGCAAGTGGCTTGGGCGATGTGGGTTTGTGTGCGTGTGCGTGCAGCTTGTGCATGTGGGTGTGCGTGTGTGTGTGCATGTGCACAGGATTCCACGAAAGATCATTTGTGACTGTGATCCTTTATTTACGTCCTGTGTGTGTGACTACCATGCAGTATGTGCGTGTGACAATGATTAACGTCAGCACAGCCTGTCACCCAGTGACAGATGTGACATGTGTGTGTACGTGTGAATCAGATTGTGCGTGTGACATGTGTCAGGATGTACGTGATGTGATGTGCACTTGTGAGTGTGTGTGGGAGTGTGCATGTACCTAGTGCATGTTCCTGTGCTACGTTCATAGTGTGTCCATAGTATGTGTAGTGCATGTGCTCCTGTGTCAGTGCGTGTGCATGTGTAGTGTGTGCAGTGACACTGCGTAGTTGGCATATGTTGCCTAGTATCTAGAAGTTAAGTCTTAGACCAGCTCCCCCATAGGATATGGAGCAGTTCAGGAAAGTGTTGATCAGGCAGAGATCCCTTCAGGAGGCTACAGGACTCAGGCACCAAGGAGTTCCCTGATCAGCATAGACCCCCCCCTAATTCTCTGATATGGGATCATCTATGGCTCCCCCTCGAGTGTGTAGTGTGCATGTGCGTGTGCGTGTGCGTGTGCTTGTGCATTTGCGTGTGCGTAAGTGCATCTCCTCATGTTCGTGTGTGTGTGTGTTTCCGTGATGCTTGTGCATGTGAATCGTGCCGGTGTGTGTGTACCGTCTTACGAGTGTGCCAGTGGGAGCTTGTACGTCGTCAATGCACATTCATCTGTGTGTGCATGTTTCGTGTGCATGTGCATGTGTGATGTGACTCACAGTATCCGTTCTCATGTGCTGTGTAAGTGTGTGTTTACATCATGTGCATGTGCATGATGCATGTGACAGTTGATGTGTGTAGCCCATCCGTGATCATAGATCGCAGTGACCCTAGTGCATGTGCGTGTGCATGTGTGATCGATCAGTGTACGTGTGCAGTGTGACAGATATGATGTGATTGCAGCCACTTGGGAGGATGCTACTGTGTTACGTGTGCAGTTTTCTGCATGTGCATGTGTAGTGACTGTGTTTGTGCACTTCCGAGTGTAAGCGTACGAGTGTGTGATGTCAGTGAACACTCTCCTGTGATCACTGTTCGTAGTGCACTGTGCGTGTGCACTATTGATCATGTGTGTGTGACATAATTGCGTTGTGCCTGTAGTGTGATGTGTACGTGTGCGTAGATCATGTGATGTCCTGTGTGACATGTGTGTACGTTGTGCTTACTATGCGTGCGTTAGATGTTAGTCTATGTATCTAAAAGTTAAGTCTTGGTTCACCCCCATTATGCTTAAGGATCAGTTCAGGACAGGGGGCCCCATCCCTGTCGGATGACTGACAGACTGGTCAACATGGACAGGTTATTCCCTTTGTCGCCCCCCCCTTTAGACATCTGATATGGGATCTCTAGGGCTCCCCCTCCCGTGTAGCGTGTGCTATTGCGCATGATGATATAGTTGCAATTGAATTTGCGTGATAAGTGTTGCATGTCTCGATATTGTATGTGCTTTGGCGTGTACATAATTGATATGTTGCGTTATATCATGTGGATGTTGTGATACGCGCTTACGAGTGTGCGAAGGGAGTACATGTTACATTTGCATCGTGTGTAAAAATGCACAACAATGTGCGTGTGACTGAAGACTAACTATATTGCGAATTCAGTGTGAAATCGTGCGAGTGTCATCATGGAAATGTGTGTGCTCGATGCATTCGTGTGTTGTGCGTGTGACTACGATATCCACTTTGTGTGACCATGGTGCATATGTCAGTGTATGTTTATTATGTGTTCCCTTTTTATTTATTGTTGTGTGTATTTTATTTTGTAATGTGCTTTTATTGTAATTATTTAAATATGATAGTATTATGTGGGAGTCATATAGTTAAAATTTAATTAAATTAAATGGGATGTGGAATGTGAAATTAAATTTTTTTGCCTTGGTTGAAAATGAAATTTGATTTATATATTTATAACCTTATGGTAATTAAATAAATCTTATGTCAAAAGGTTGTCATAAATAAATGTCATAGAAATTAATGCATTTTAGAAGAGTGTGTAAGTTACCAAGTATGGGTTGTGTATGAATTTGTAAGAGGTTGTAAGGCTGATTTTGGAAGGTCAAACACTCCTTCCTCTTTGAAATTTGAATTTGAACTTGGAGGACAAATTTGGAGGCTTGTGGGACAAGTTAAACTTGTCCCACACCTCTCAAAATCCTCCACCAACCATGTCTATTAATTTGGAGTCAAAATCAGATTATTTTATTACATTTTGACATGTTTTTGTTTAAGTATTGATTGCACTTGTCTTACAAAATTTAAATGCATTCCTTTTGGGGTATGGGCTACATTGTGTATGTAAGTAATTTTGTCATTTTCATTTATTATGATTTATTTTTCGTTGATGTTGAATGCTTTTGGGATGAGGAACAATGATGTGGCAACCCACTTGGAATCCACATCATCCTCTCCCTCCATCTCCTTTAAAAATTAAAATTTCCTCTCATTTGAGGTTGTTGGAAGTTGGAGATTGCACTCTTGGGTCAAATTTCTCTTGCTTTTTAGGAGCTTGCTTTGTGGAAGAAGTGGAATTACTTGTGCATGCATTCCCCTTGCTGATTTGGGACTATGTTTTTGGAGCATCAAAAGAACTGCTATGTTTGGAAACAAGTCTCCATTATGGAGAGGTAGGCTCTCACTTTTTTAAAATTGTTGTTTTTCCTTCTTTTAGCATGAATTTTTGAATGTGTTGTGTTTGCAATTTTCTTAGAGGTATGGGTAGAATGCTTAGGGCATGGTGTGGAGAGAAGACTATGAGGTTAATCAGAGGAGGGATAAGGGATTTGCCATTGGCTTACTTGTTCTTGAGGAGGGAGTGTTGGTTGGAGATCCACCTAGGAAAAGAATATTGCATGCATTTCTTACTTTGGGGGAGGTATAAGGGATAAATTTGGAGGAGGGATAAGGAGGGGTTGAGGAGGGATAAGGTTTATGGGATGGTTATGTTCTTGGTGGTTTGCTCTGTAGGTGGATGCCCTAATTTCAACATGGGAGGCATAAGGAGACCTCCATAATTCTTGCTCTTGTTTGGCTTGCTTGCTTGGAGAAGGATCCTTTGTGATTTGTATGGAATTGTTTTCTAATGCAGTTGAGAACCGCTGCCTCTGTTTTGATTTGTGTCTTCTTTGATTTTTATGATACATGAGTGTTGCTTGCATGTGAAAGAAGTCCATATTGCCATGAGTTGAATTATCATGCTCCATTTCAATATGGTTGGGGCTCGGGGGCCAATGGGGAAAGATGGCTTCTATTTTCCCATTGGGTATCTTGGTTGGGTGGAGAGTGTTACCTTTCCCCCTTCCTTGTTATGATTCAAAGATGAATAAAGAAGAAGAAAACAACAAGCTGCTACTGTTTGGTAGAAAGAATAGACAATAGTTTGATAGTCCTCTTTTCTTGTAGAAAATTGAATGTAATTGATATCCATACTTCAAGTGGATGCAATGTAATTGAAATTTGAAATCGGGAAATGTTTACCGTGTAATTGGAAAGTTGGTAGTTCATTGTGAAATGTAATGATATCCTAGGTTTTGGTACCTCTCAATAAGAGGATGAGTCATTGATTCTTTTAATTCTGTTTTAAAAAGAAGAATGTGCATACAGTTTGTAATTGTCAATTTAGAATGTTTTGAAAGGAGATCAATTGTAAGATTGTTTGAAATTCAATAAAGGAAACAAAGTTCTCTTGATATACCTTGTTGCAAAAATGTTGTTGGAGAGAGATGAATGACAACAGCATTACTGTTTCCAATTGCATTGTTATCTTGGAAATCACATGACTGTTAGATATCAAAATGGTGCCATGTACTTTGGAAGTAATAAATTAGAGCAATAAGAAATGTTATTAGATCTTTGAAATGAGTTGATAAAAGTTAGAAATCCACTTTGGAAATTGTATACATTGACTTTGTTGAATCAATTGGATGTCTTAGTAATTGAAATGGATCTGTTTTCCTTAATTGGAATTTGGCACCCGGAATTGTAAATTCATGGAGAAGAGAACACTGTTTTAAGTTCATAATTTTGGCATCTAACTTTTAAAATAAAATGAGAAGTTCGACTTTATACTCAGAAAATAAATTACGATGTACTTGAAGGTTTATAAACGTTGTGGAAGACTTGAGACAATCTAAAATCGCTAAATCAGTCAAGAACTGCATCTCCAAAACTCAAAGATTTTAAACTTGCATAATTACATGTTCATTTTTCCTATCAAAAGATGCAGAAATATATCAACTTGACATACCCAATTGATCATAATTTACATACCTAGAAAACACTCTTTAACACTTCCCTATGATCATCCCCCCATGTTCTGATTTACATGCGAAGTGGAGAAAGGGAATCAAAATTGATACGAAACTTGCAAGTTTGAAAAAAACTGTCAGTTTTCAATTTTTATAATTCCCTACAGATTGATTTCTTAAAATTGACCCTCTAAACTTCACTAAATTCTAAAATTGATGAATGATGTGTAAAGAGGACCCCGAGAGATTTCCGGAAAGTCCTCGTTTTCCTAAAATGGAGTTTCCTATCAAAAGTTGTGGCCATTTGAAGTTTTACTTCAAAATGGCCATCCCAAACCAAAAAATTAAATGAAATAATTCGACCTTAGAAAAATTTAAATTTTGAACTTTGGAAAATTTTCCGTGGCCCCGCCAACCTCTCATCCTATCAGAAGTTGCCGTGTGGCACCATGGAGGGGCATGACCCTTAATAAAAACTTAACTTTTTGAAAATTTTGCCTTAGGAAATTTTTCACAAATTTCCCCGCAACCCCTGCGGACCCCGCACCAATCACGTGTTGATATGTGGTAAGGGGGAGGGGGGGGGGGGGGGGCCCACGGATTCAAAATATGAAAACTTAATCCTTTTTTCCCTTTTGGAAAATTTTTTCTCTTTTTCCTCCGCTGACCCCGCATCCCCTTGGTGAATCACAAAGCGCCACGTGGCTATTTGAGCAAGTGCGGAGGCATGGAGGAAAATTTTCTTTTGGAAAAATTGAGACTTTGGTTTTTATAAAAATTTCAAATGTTTCCCCAGGACCCGCCAGCCCGAACGAATCACGTGATGATACATGTGGCGTTTGGGAAAATTTTCCCAATTTTCTCCCTATCCTCGCAAACCTCTAAGGGAAAATTTTCCACTAAAACTCCGCTCGGCCATAACTTAAGTTTTACAAGGAGTTAGGAGGACTTCTTTATATGGTTGGAAAGGTGAGGAAATTTCTTATCAAATGAGTCCTAGTTTAGGAAATTTTTGATAATTCTAAGTGTGTGAAAAAACTAGTTGAAGTTTCAGGGCTTGATAGAGAGCAGACCTGGCAATAAATTTCTCCCTGAACCTTAGTAAAACTTGTAACCTCCAAATTGGAGCCTTGTAAACTTGTTATAAGATAAAATGGAAATATTGTGTCTGGTTAATCATAATTTGTTCTGGAACCTATTTAGTTTCAAACTAGTGTCTTGCAACTTAGTTGTAGACTCTTTCTATAAAAAAATTATTCCATAATTTTTCCCTAGTTTGTTTCTTGGTCTCAAGTGGTAGTTGAAGCAGGCATTACATAAAATAATACCGCCTTATGGTTTTTTGGGTATGGTTAGGTCTGGGATGATTCAGTCAAGTTTATATGGTTTGGGATTCAATCGTATAGCTCTCAGTGAAATATTGAGGGCGTGGGTCAGCGTGTCAATGTTTGTTGCATCATTGGTTTTTTTGCTTTATGACAGTCATAAAAAAACAAGGGTTCCCATGGAGGTTCCTTGGTTAGCGGAGTTGAACTTGTACATACCCATTTGGGGGTCGACTTCGTATTCTAAGCCATACCTACAACACATGTATGGGAAGTCTCGTATTTGTGTGGCCATGTAAGAGTTTATACAAATTGGCATACTAACCTTTTGTAAGGCAGCAAACTAGTAGCTCTCTCACCGGGCCCTCTATTATTATTATTACTATGAGCTTATTTTAGATGAGAACGCTCATGAAGCATGTGTTAATGGGGTTTTTGTGACCTTTTCAAATATGGTAAGCACTCAAGACGTTAGCTTGTGTGGATAATTATATGGCTTAAGTTTGAGGAACTACTTGGATCTTCAAATCAGTTAAAGTAATATTGGATACACCGAACCCTCATGAATGTGTACATTCATCGAGTTTGATTGACATGTGATGGCCCTCAGAAATATGAATTTGGGAAAAGCTTGAAATAGGAAATTTTAAATTTATCCTATACTTTGACTTCAAAGCTTGTTGAAGTACTTTTTGGCAGGTAAACAGATGAATAATGAAGTTAAGGGAACTACCCTAAAATGGATTCATACACAGCCTTAAAGGAAGGTGACAACTACCATAATGGGATTGTGCATACCATGTATGATAGTAAGGATATAAGTCGGCTTGAAAATTATTTAACTTAATTATATAGAATAATAAGTAATACCCATAAATTGAGATATGCAAGTGGAGGTTGAATTATATAACATGATATATATTATGTTATCAGATAACTTGTAAGGATAAATATGTTATTTAAATTCTTGGTTAACGAGTGGTATTTTTTCTGGAATTTATGATGATTAATTTGTTAGCTAAAAATTGATACTTGCATCTCATTAGGAGTTGAGATAATGTTGATACTTGTATGTATAGTGGCTTGGACCACTCTTACATATCTTAGATAGTCAAATGTATCTTTGGCATATTAGCAAAAGATGACAATGAGTTGGACTCTTTTATTAAAAGAAATATAGAAGACATGGTAATAAGCAACCAAAAGGATATCTAAATAATATATGAACTTGCTGATTGGTGAAATCTTTTTTAACGTAATTATATTCTTAACATTGTGAGATAAATATCAAAATTATACTTACATATCATTGATTATCTATAAATGTTTGATACTTGGTATTATCGATGAGTAATATAAGACCGATACTTGTATTTGTTTTAGAAGGTTAATTTTGTTGGTGCTTCTATTTAATGGAAAGATAATATTATTGGATACTTATATATGAGAAGAAGATTGAAGATATTAAGTGATTGTTATTATTATTAATGTAATATAATTATGATTAAATGCAAGGTTAAGGTTGTATATCTAGCCACTTGGAATTTTGTTCATATGTAAGCTGATTTTAGGGAAGTGAACAATAATGGGTATGAAATGTATTATCATGAGATGTGCAGTTAAGATTTGAATACATGTTAGAAATTATTTGATAGGGATTATTACAACCTTTCATTTATGTAAATGCTAGATGGCATAAATTATTAGGTGAGGACTATATCTTATCATGCTCAGTTCTAGCAAACTGACACTAGTTAATTTTTGTGCAGATGGATTATGTAAATAGATTAAAGAAAAGAGTGCAAAAGTTTCATTAGTTCAATGTGTTGTAAATTTTGTAACTGTTATCCAAATGTGCCCCCTGCTCATTTTGTGGCCAACTCCTTTACATCTTTCCTTCTCTTGTGCCTCAGTCAGAATATTTTGTTTTCCAGGCACTCAAAACCTTCTGGAAATGGAACCATTGGATATAACTCTTTCTTAGATTTATAGAAAGGTGAATTTTTCCTCCTAACTCCACGTATTTTTCAAGTTATGGCTCAGCGGAGTTTTGGTGGGAAATTTTTCCCTAGAAGGCCCGCAGCCAATTAGGAGCTACCACATGTCCAAGGGCGAAAAAACACCAAGTGACCCGAAGGAAAAAATGGTCAGGAAGGGCCGTGCCCATTCAAAACGTGCCATGTGACACCTGAAGTGGCGGAGTGCGGGGAAAATTTGAAAAATGTTCCAAAGACCAAACGGGTAAAAATTCAAACTTTTTGCCCGCTGATCCAATTTTGGCTTGTTTTTTCCCTAAAACTTCAAATCGCCATAACTTTCGACCCAGAGCTCAGATTTTCACGTTCTTTATATCAATGGAAAGTTGGTGAAATTATCTAGAAGATTCCATGGTAAATTTTGAATTTTGGTTCATTTTCGAGGGATAAAATTGAAAAATGCTTCTGGTATGCACCCATGGACAGAACTGACGTTTCAACAATCAATTTTAATGCAAAATGGGTTGCATTCTTCTCCAGCATGGTCAAAAATGTCAGGGCATGGGTTTGTAAGGACCTCCATGCTATTTTTAATGCATTTTGGTCAATGGGGAGTGGCTCCCATATTTTTTCACATTTTCTCTCTCCTGGGCTCGACCCATGCACTGTAAAAGCCAGATTTGGCTCATCTTTCAAAGGATGAACACCTTTTTACACACCAAGCTTTTGTTTTCACATTCAACAAGTGATTTTGGAAGTATCAGACCTTCCAGGGATTATAACAAGTTTTTCTGCCTCTTTGGTGTTGGAATACAAGGATTTTGATGTTGAAAATCACAATGCAGGCTCTGTGAATGCTTTTAGTCCTTTGTATGTGTTGTTTGCTTCATTTCAAACTCTTGATTATAGCTTATCAACCTGTGCATGATGTTTTATGTTACAATTTTTGATTTGTGTCAATTTTCATGAACAAGAAGTGCTCACCACTCCTTTGGTGTATCACCCTTATCAGTTTAGTTTCAATTTTTACATTTCTTATCCCTGTCTCCTTGCAAATTAGGATAAAATTAGGATCTGAACCTCTGCAGTTGTGTAAATATAGATCTAATCAGAGGATTTTGAGGAACCAGCCTCTAATCTGGAGATTCCTCTCTCATCTTGTAAGTCCCACACTTGGAGAGAGGTTTCAATGTTGTGTAATCACACTGAATGCCCTGAACATCAACTTAGAACCTTGATTTTCATCCAGGGGTGCTGCTGATTTGCAACAACAGTTTTGGCACATCCGGTGGGACCTTAGAGGTCTTCCACTTCATCTTTTACAGGATGGTGTGTTCTTGTGAAGATTTCAACCTTTGGAGGCACTTGCAAACACATCTGGTGACTCCATTTGATCAGCAACCCATTTCTGAAGTTGCAGACCTATTTTTCATCCATTTCCATCCATTATTATTTCCATATCTTTCATTCTTTTCCATTCCATGAAGTTTTGCAATCATGACTTCATTTCCATCATGGAACTCACATTTACAAGAGTAGAAATGTTTCCCACCTCCAACATGTTTTTTAAATCCTCCAAATCAGCATTTTGAACAAATTCAAAATCAGCATAATACCCATATGAGCAGCAATGCCAAAATCAGTTTGGCTATGGAGATTTCCAAGAGCAAGGGTGTGCATACAATGAAGACAATAAGATGCAAGATGCTGGTCTGTTGGAGAAAATATAAAATATGGAGGTAAACATGGTGCAATCTGGGGCTTAAGAACAAATGAAAGCATTTGGAATTAGTTGTGGAGCACCCTATCCATGGGTGGGACCTTTCCCAAGGCATTACAACCCTCAAGAGAAGCTTGACTTCATGATTGCAATGTTGTCATTGCTTGCAAATTGGATTGAAGGAATAGAGGTGTATGAGAGGAGTATTCAGCAACCTTGTCAACGGGTAAGCACACCATCTCATGCCTTTTCTTTTCCTCTTTCCCAATCTGTTTTATCTCAGCAGTGTCAAGTTTTAAACTCTCCATCTGCTGTCCCAAGTGTTGAATCCATTTCTCCACCCCCTAGTCTTCCACCTCATCTCAATTCTTCTGTCTTTTTCCCTTCCAAACAGTCATCCCCTCCACAAGAGATAAATGAAACACCCTCTCCTCTAAAGAAACAAGAGGTTTTACCTCCTCCACCACCACAAAAAATTGCAAAAATCAGTCATGAAGGACAGTAAAAAGAGAAGCCAAACAAGGATGAAGAAATTCAAATTTTGAAGTGTTGGGATCTTAAATTTGGGATGAAGAAGATCCCTTTGCTGATGAAACCTTCATAAGAGGTTGGAGTTAAAGAACAAATGGTGGTCAGGACTGATTTTGTTGCAGCAGAAGAAGATCAAAAAGGAGTTGTAGATCAGAAATCAATTTGTTTAGAATATAGTGTCCATGTTGGCACCCTATTTGAAGGAAATGCTGATCTAATTCAAATTGTAAAAATCAGTCATGAGGGACAGCAAGAGGAAGGAGAAGCTGCTCCAAATCCAAAAGAAGAGGATAACATTCCAGCTGTGGGGGAGAAAAGTGCAGATCCAAAGGCTTTGAGCACAAAGCAAGTTATAGAAGAACCTTCAGTTCTTCTCTCTACTTCATCTCTCTCAAGTTCTAGTATTGAAGAAGAGTTTGATCCCTCAAACTCAATGCTGGAGGATGAAAGAAACCATGGTGATCAAATTTTAGATTAAGAGAATGCCATGGGAGAGGTTGAACATTTGCAGCACGACAACAATGAGGCAGTTTACCTATCTAATTTGGAGGACTGTTTTGATGAAGAAGAACCGGTTGAGTTTCCACCATTCTCTCTTTCACATACATCTTCCAAACACAAGAGCCTGCTATCATGGAGGAGAATATTCATTTGTAGTAGCCTGCATCTTATAGAAGCTCTTTGGAACCAAGATTGGAAGATTTTAATATTTCATGTCCTTCATTGGAGGAAGAGAAAGGGCAGAAGGGTTCTACCATTGCTTCCACACCATCCATTCAAGGTCTACAAGAGAACTCCATTCTTGGAATTGAAAATCAGAATTATGGGCATACTCAATGGATCAAACCTTGCCCAATCAAGTATTTGGCTTCATTGGAGCCAAAGGAGAAGCCATAACTAGTCATGTTTGCTTCTAAGCATGAGGATGAGCTGCAAAGTTCCAAGGATCAGCTGTCATACCTCTCCAATCCAAATGCAGAGCAACTAAAAGAGGTATTGGATTTGTTTTTAGTTGATACCTTGCTAATTTGGGTAGAAGACCAGCTTCTTGTTGATTTTCCACTCATCCAATCAGCCATACTTAGCTCCAAATCATTTGCATGGCTGCCAATTTTGAAAAAAGGAAGCTATTTTGCATAACCAGTTACAGGGTTTGTTTAGCTCACCTTTTCTTCCAGTTAGAGTAGAGTAGGTAGGTTTTCTTTCAGTAGAAGAAGTGCTTGTGCACACTCTGCATGTTCCATTTGGAGCATGTATGATTTTTAATTTGTACATAGTTTTGGTGTTGTTGGTTTTGCTCTTGCATGCTTCTCTTTGATGGCATTTTGGTGGGAACAACTCCATGTCCAGTGGGATTCAAGCGGTTCAGAGGGAAGTTTTCAAAGTTCAGATCATTTTTCAGACTACTACTCATGACTCCATGCCCAATGGATTACTTCAGGCTACTGATCATTCATCCAGTAGGTAGATGACCCCTCCGAGTCACCAAAATTGTTATCCAAATGTGCCCCCTGCTCATTTTGTGGCTAACTCCTTTACATCTTTCCTTCTCTTGTGCCTCAGTCAGAATATTTTATTTTCCAGGAACTCAAAACCTTCTGAAAATGGCACCATTAGATAGAGCTCTTTCTCAAATTTCCAGAAAGGTAAATTTTTCCTCCTAACTCCACGTATTTTTCAATTTATGGCTCAGTGGAGTTTTGGTGGGAAATTTTTCCCTAGAAGGCCCGCAGCCAATCAGGAGCTGCCACGTGTCCAAGGGCAAAAAAAACATCAAGTGACCTGAAGGAAAAAATGGTCAGGAAGGGCCCGCACCCAATCAGAACTAGCCATGTGGCACCTGGAGTGGTGGAGCATGGGGAAAATTTGAAAAATGTTCCAAAGACCAAATGGGTAAAAATTCAAACTTTTTGCCTGCTGATCCGATTTTGTCCTGTTTTTGCCCTAAAACTGCAAATCGCCATAACTTTCGATCCAGAGCTCAGATTTTCACGTTCTTTATATCAATGGAAAACTGGTGAAATTCTCTACAAGATTTCATGGTCAATTTTTTAATTTTGGTTTATTTTGGAGGGATAAAATTGAAAAATTCTTCTGGTACGCGCCCATGGACAAAACTGACGTTTCAACAACCAATTTTAATGCAAAATGGGTCGCATTATTCTCCAACATGGTCAAAAATTTCTGGGCATTGGTTTGTAAGGACCTCCATGTTGTTTTTAATGCATTTTGGTCAATGCGGAATGGCTCCCATGTTTTTTCAAATTTTCTCTCTCCTAGGCTCGACCCATGCACTGTAAAAGCTAGATTTGGCTCATTTTTCAAAGGATGAACACCTTTTTACATAGCAAGCTTCTGTTTTCACCTTCAATAAGTGATTTTGGAAGTATCAGACCTTCCAGGGATTGTAACAGGTTTTTCTACCTCTTTAGTGTTGGAATACAAGGATTTTGATGTTGAAAATCACAATGCAGGCTCTGTGAATGCTTTCAGTCCTTTATATGTGTTGTTTGCTTCATTTCAAACTCTTGATTACAGCTTATCAACCTGTGCATGATGTTTTATGTTGTAATTTATGATTTGTGTCAATTTTCATGAACAAGAAGTGCTCACCACTCCTTTGGTGTATCACCCTTATTAGTTTAGTTTCAATTTTTGCATTTCTTATCCCTGTCTCCTTGTAAATTAGGATAAAATTAGGATCTAAACCTCTGCAGTTGTGCAAATATAGATCTAATCAAAGGAATTTGAGGAACCAGCCTCTAATATGGAGATTCCTCTCTCATCTTGCAAGTCCCACACTTGGAGAGAGGTTTTAATGTTGTACAATCACATTGGATGCCCTGAACATCAACTTAGAACCTTGATTTATATCTAAGGGTGCTATTGATTTGCAACAACAGTAACATTGCTTGCAAAAGAGTTTAAAAGATCTCTTGCCTTGGAATGTTTGAAAAACTACGTGATGAAGATGTCTGGTCCTTTTTGTTGTTAGACTGGTAACTTATCCTTGTGAGAAGTAATATGCAATCTTTACATTGACATGAGTATTGTAAAACCTTGATCTTGATAATAAAGTGATGAGTTAAAACTTTCTAAGACTTTGTAATGGTGTGTTATAAGTAAAATAAAATGGGTTGGTTAATCCTTATAGAAGTTTAATGAAAATTTAGATTCAAATAAATTAATGTAGAGATGACTTACTTGAGAACAGGAAATTCCATAAGTGATCAAAGATGAAACTATCCTTGGTTAAGTAAAATTATATAGCATGTTATCCCTAATTACACTAGCAAACATTATACTTTTTATGGTGAAATTCGTAAAAAGATTCTAAGGTGAAATAAATTGATAGTTGTTAGAAGATAATAAGATTTAATAAGTAGGGGGAAACAATATAGAAACCACGAAATTTATCTCTCAACCTTTTTGGAAAGTGAATAGTTCCTTTTGTAAAGCTCTTTCAATGAAGCCTAAGTAAAATCTTTAATATTTCTGGATAAAACCTCAAGCTCCAATTAAATATTGGTAATAACTAACGATGTCTCAAGGATGAACTCAATTGAACTTCTTCCTTTAACTTTTTCCAAGGTGCCTTGAAATTCTCTCTTAAGTTTGTTGAACGCGAACCAATGTTATCAGAAGGGCATGAATGAGATTTAGTAGCGTAAGTGTGAATAGATGGCCTTGTGGAATTAAATTACCACCTTTATCAAATAAATAAATAAAACAAATAATTGTCATAATGAGAAGACTTTAAGTGAACTACTCTATAGTGCATAAGAAAATAATTCAGTTTGGTAAGATGAATTGTGTGAGTCATATCTTGAATCTCTCTAAAAACACAAGTTAAGAGGTAAAGGGTGTTTTATCAAAATAAATAACCTTCAAGCATTTCTTATTGTGGCTTGCCCTAGCTGTAAGAGTGTCATGTGGTTAGAATTCTATGTTGTCCTGTCAAAAAAAAAAAAGTGTATTATCCTTTTTGGTGTGAATGTTTCCATGCTGACCTTGCGGTCATCCTCGTAACAAGTGGTTCCCAGAGTCGGATGTAACCGTGGTGATGACATGTTGTGTCATGTTATGTGTCTAGCAAGTCAAAAAAAATTTATCCTATATTTTATTGTGTTGTTGCGTATGTGAATTTTTTTTTGGGTTGTTACACATGTAGAGGTGCGCGTGCATGTGTGTGTGCATGTGCATGTTAGTGTGCATGTAGAGGTGCGCATGCGTGTGTGTGTGCATGTGCCTGTCCGCGTGCTTGTGTGAGTGCATGTGTAGGTGCACGCGTGTCTATTTGCATGTGTGTGTATATATATGCAAGTGCAATTGTGCATGCTTGTACGAGTGCGAGTGTGTGCATGTGTGTGTGTGAGTGCATGTGCGTGTGCATTTGTGTGTGCATGTGCGTGTGAGAGACAGAGAGAGAGTGTGTGTGTGTGTGCGTGCGCGCGCGTGTGCATGTGCGTGTGCGTGCGCGCGCGCGCGTGTGTGTGTAAGTACCTATCTGTGTGCTTGTGTGAGTGTGTGTGTAGGTACATGTGCGTGTCTTGTAACATCCTCATTTTATACATTAGAACAAGTCAAAAAAAAATTTATAAATGCTTCCTGGTTCTAAATACATAATTTAGAACTCACAAATCAAGCAACCATTCTTATAACAAATAACCATATGCAGCTGTAATGACTCAAAGTACCTCTGATCTATTCATTCCATGACTCGGTAATCTACCGATCTATTCATGTGTATTAAGAGTTAGCATTTTTATTTAACACATCCCTCTTGCAGCTCTCTTCCCTAATCTGGGATTCAGAATGCTCTGTCTAAGGAACCTATCTGAATAATTGTTACCATTATTCATCGGCATCTCATCCCTTAGAATAGGTGACTTAGGACAACCCAATCAGCAGCTTGTGATACTTTGGCCAAAGATTTGAAACATACTGCTTATGTCTCATATTCCTTAATGGCATACTCGTCAATCTGGAATACGTCCTTCACCCCATTCCTATGTTATATAGAATGTCTTATACTGACTTTTGTCAGTCCCTCCTATCCCAAGTTATTCACTCGGAAATGGATTAGTAAGGTGACAACGTTATATGATGCTCCCGAGGACTAGGGATACGATGACATACTGGGTCAACCCTAGTTAAACAAGTGTGTCAAGATACCCCGAGTCTCCTAGGCAGCCTTATAACGTGACCACATTCCTAATCGGTCCCAGAGTAACTTGTTCAAGTTTAAGGTGTAAATCTTAATGATCAATGCAAAGGGTGTTGTCATAAGTCACCTGCATTGTTGTATCTTTGAGAAGATCCTAATCTTCTCGAAGGTACAACCCTGCAGTTGACTTGTGCCGTCAACCTTTAAATCTGCCTTGAAAAGATCTACTTATTAAAAAGTGTTACATACATTGAGTTAAATTATACCATAAGACGCTCCCTTTAAGGGTAGTCTTTCCCAATCACTAGGTTCCTCACCTTAGAATGACCTTTCTTAATAAAACCCAATACACAAGAGAAGTTATTAAGACTAGAGGTCCCATCAAGGAGTTCATAGAATATACATAATTCTAAATCAACGAAATTGGACAATAACCCATAATCTTCACATGTGATTGCCAACCGAACCCTTTTTAGGTTTATTTCAGTTCTCATAACTAAATTTATATCTTACTTATTAGTATCGAGATATAGTGATTAAGAATCCAATTAAACGTTGTCCTGGCTTAATCAAGACTAGGAATTAATAATTTAATTCAGCTTGTTTAGCATCCTACTTAGGTTTATTTTAACCCTAGCTTCCAGAAGACAGTGATCTAAATTTCAATTTAGCTTTAAATAGAACATACTAGAACTGCTAAACAATCATAAGTATTCAGTCACATATTCTTGCAAGCTTACATTGATAATCACAAAAGTCTCCAAATTATACAATAATAACAATGCTCTTAAGATCATTTGAACCGAAGAAGGTCAAACTATCAAGATACGAATACAAACATATAAGTATCAAATATCTATTTCCATTCCTTTCAGAACTAATCAAATACATTTTATGCATTCAGCATACTTGATACAATACACAACGGAAAAAGAACATCTTTCCTCATACAGTACATTTAGAGAATCAAGATGTAATTCATCATAAAACCAAATTAAACAATCTGAACATCCTATCAGATCTGCGTGCTTTTATCACTTACAACAACCATCTGTAAAAATTGTCAACATGGGTCAGTTCGACGAACTGAGCATGATAAGCACTAACTCTTAAAACAATTGCAATCCACCAACTGTTTTCATTAAACAACCTGTTTAAATGAGATCATTTCACCAAACAAGTAAGCATATTTCAGACTATGCTCTTGTAATACAAACATGACTATAAATGCGTAACTCATATTATAGTCACTAAATAGTCATAGATACCTTTCAAATATTTCATCAAAACGTTAGTGACCAAGAAGACAAATGCATCTATACAACTATCCATCTGAATCCCAAGGACAACAACATCAGACGGACTAATATATTCAACATAATAAATGAATATCATAACCTTTCATGATTCCATCAGCATGTTAGAACAATTCTAAAAGTTAGATAAAAATTATATCAACCTATACTTTACAACAGAAGAGAAATAAAACAAATCATACATATTTCCCTCAGAACTAGCTCATGACTGTACTGTCTCTCCAAGCGCAAAGAATTCACCTTAAACACATGCGAATAAATCAGATGAGACCACCAGAAGCATCACAGTTTGGTTAAAATTTAAATTAAACAATATCCTGTAGCTTACTAGTAGTACAACAGCTCTCGCGCCAAGGCAGTGATGAGTATTCTATCCTAAATAGACTCCACATAACCTTCCATATTATTAAAGGAACGATAAAATAGCTAGCGCAATCGCTTGTCAAGGCACAACTGTTAACTCTTTATCTCAGTCAAGCACAAGACAAGAAAACCTCAACAACAAAGACGTAATCACGCACAAACACGACAATAATCCCTCTCAGCAACATATAGCTCATTCTAATCCCTACTAACACTGTACGGTTTTAGATCCAAGGTCGAAATCAAAATAACTTCTCTTTTATCACAGTCAACAAGAGACTCCTTAACATTAAAGCAATTGATGTTTCCCTTTGACTATGTAGAGATATTCATACGAAATCCACGTAACATGCGCAACCTCGTTTAACTAGAATTATTCAGAAAGGAAACATAACATACCGTATTCACATCTGAACTCATTCAGAGGTTGATAAGTTTGGTATTCACGACCCACTTCTACAGAGGCCAAGATACATGATATCTATCTATACATTAAGGAATCCAACAAAGCCAAAAACAATAAGTGTTCATAATCATGCTTATACAGATAGGAAATGTAAAAAGTACACCAACAGAGTCTGTACCAAAAATTCATTGCTAAACGAAGGTATTCATTATAAGATAAAAAAATTCGTAATACCAGTTACCGCTCCAGGACTCCGACAGAATCAATCTACCAGTATTCACATACATGGCTTCTACAGTAGTCCATAATATACGAACCATTCCATGGACTCCACAGACTTATTTTGTATATAAATAAATATATTACAAACTATCAATGGGTTGAATCCCATCATCGCAACACAAGAGGGGGGAAAAACAATTTCTACTAGGTCACATTGAAATACTGTAAACACAGCAAGTTATCTGTTCACAAATAACTTTAAGTATCATAGTGAAACCCAACAAGATTCAGTAACCACCACCTATAATAACCATGACAGAACTTACAAAGAAGTCAAATTATACTGAACATTCAAACAAAAGTCCAACAGTATCCTTTCTGACAAGTATCAACAACAAGTATCAGCTGTAGCCTGAACCCAACAAGGAAACAATTCATGGGCTCCCAAAGAGCAGGTTTAGTATACTTTCTTGCATGCATTTCACAAACTTTATCCAGAATGCAAAACACAACGAGATAGTGCAACAGTTCGAAACACAATACACACCCATCAAGGGTTAAATTGAAAAATTGAACCAGCAAGAAGATACAGTGATAAAATCACACAAAGCTACCATAAAAACCATCTGAATCCAAAAATCATCTGAACAGAGTTGTTCTAATGAAATCATTTGAAAGAAAGCAAGATTTTTAAAGGTTAGGGCCTAACATGCCTGGTTATTTGCTTAAAAATCCAAGGAAGACCACTGAAAGAGCTCGATCCTTCTCCTCTTTTTCCAAGTTAGATTCACCAAGAAAAATTTGTTATTTCCATGACTTATAAATTTTCCTTTCCAGAGAAAAGAGCGAGTTATACTCATATTTTCCATGCAACTCCAAGAAGACTGGTGCGAAGAACCAGTGATCAGACAGATTGAAAACTGGAGCACATGAAAAACCAAACAAACTACTAGTTTTCCATTTTGCATGCCTTCCCGTGAAACCCAAGCTTGAAGACCGAGCTCATTAATTACATTTACTCCAAATTTCCCGCTCAATCTCCATTGCCACCAACCGCCATAGTTGGCGATGGATAAAAACAGTTCAAAGACCATTTCTAACTTTGGCGACTTGCCACGTCGGCTTTTGCTAGCCGTTAAAACTTCTACCAAATCATCTATCCTTCATGCTTATCTATCTATTTAATGCCATAGAAACTACCGCCCATGGCTCGCACCCTTCCATAGGTCCCCTTTCTTCCTTGTCCATTAGTTAGGTTAGTAACATAGGTTAGGATTTAAGATGTGACTTAGTCTAACCTCCATAGCACAAAGTTACTAACTTAGAACATTTAGCTTATAGCTTAGGCCTAGGTTAGATTAACACTAATCTAACCCATAGATCATAGTTTAGTTTTAGGTTACTAACCTTAATAAATCCAATTTAGGTCTAACATTTCAAATTCTCAGAAAAAGAACCTACAACATACATTCACGAACATGATTCACTCCTGCACTGCCAATAGGCTAGTGAAATAAATGTATCTGAATTATTACTTGGTCCATAATCAAGACATTCCTGATATTACTATTTTGGGAACCAATTCATTTAACACGATCAACCTGATTTAAACTCTGAAACAGTTTATTCAACGCATTCAAACCTTGCATCCTACGAAAGGTCTATAATTTTAGTTCATCCCAAATAAACTTAAAGCATTACTTGGATCAATGCCACTAATCCAAGGCTGGGTCTTATAGATGGATAAATCCATAATTCATTCCGAGATCAGATTAAACTCAGGTGTAAAATGAAAGAATTAAAAGAGTCCAATTATATTCTGACTCAGTCAAAGATCTGCAATTTCAAAGAAGATACAGTCCATATCAAGTATGACTTCACAATCAAAGGAACACATCCTTTTACAAAAGAAATCACATATCAACACTTGAATGCTCAAGTGGAGGTAACAATAGTTCAGGGTGTTACATGCTTCCCTCCTAAAAGATTCATCGTCCCGATGATTACATATTCGATTAACCTTCAGGTCAACCAATTTATTAGTTCACAAAACAATGCGACTATTTTCCAACTTAAATAGTTCCAGAAATCAATTTCACAACACATTTTATTCAGCCTAAATAATGTTTACCTCCATCTGGCTTTCATATAAACTTAAAAAAAATAAGTTCATAAAAGAAATGTTTTGTCAACAGATTTCATTCTATTGAAAAAGAGAAGGAAAAGCAATTTTCATCTCTTCCAGATTTTCCCAAGTTACACTTTCTTCATTAAACTGGTCCCACTGGACCTTACATTGTTGTATTTCATGATTTCTCAAATGCAATTGGCAAGTTTCCAGCACTCGTGTGGGTTTAACCACGATTATTCCTGGGTCTTGGACCTGCAAGGAATTCTAATTTAAAACATGTGACAGATCTGAAACATATTTCTTAAGCAAAGAAATATGGAAAACATCATGCATGCAAGATAAAGCAGGTGGTAATGCTAAATGATAAGCTACAAGATTGATTATTTTGACAATTTTGAAAGGTCTCACAAATCGAGGTGACAACTTGGCAGCCTTGCCAAAAGTTATAGAACTCTTTCTTGGTTTAACATGAAGAAAAACCTTCTCACCAAGCTCAAACCTTCGATCAACCCGCTTAAGGTAAGCATAGCTCTTCTGCCTATCCGCTACTTCCTTTAATCATTCACAAATCATCTTAACTTGCTATTCCATTTCTGTGAGAATCTCTGGTCCAATTACCACTCTATCCTCAACACTATCCCAGCTAACAGGAGTTCTGCACTTTCTTCCATAAAGTGCTTCAAATGGTGCCATTTTGAGAGATGAGTGATAAGTGTTGTTGTATGTGAACTCAACTAATGGAAGATACTCTTCCCATTTATACTGTTGATCCATGCAATACATTCGCAACATGTCCTCCAACACTTGATTTACCCTCTCAGTTTGTCCATCCGTTTCCAGATGATATGCAAAACTGAAGTTTAGTTTTGTTCCAAGAGTTGTGTTAAGTGTTTGCCAAAATATTGACATCATTCTTGGATCCCTATCAGATATAATCAATTCTGGTACACCATGCAATCTAAAAATTTCATGTACGAATCTTTTGGCCAGCACTGGTGAATCATCCTTTAGATTTCCAGCTATGAAATGAGCTACCTTAGTCAATTTATCTACAACTATTAGGATAACATCATGTTTATTCCTAGACATGGGTAATCCTTGTACAAAGTCCATGATTATTACTTGCCATTTGTACTGCGGTATGCTATGAGGATATAACAGTCCAGCAGGGTGCATATGTTCTGCCTTAACCCGCTGACACTCCAAACAATGAGTCACAAAATTAATGACATCTTTTTTCATACCTTTCCAAAAGTATTGTTGTTTCAGATCAGCAAGCATTTTTGTGATACCCAGGTGTCCAGAGAAAGGTGAATTATGAAATTCAACTAACAATTTCTTTCTCAAATCATTCAGCATAGGTACATATACTCTGTTTTCATAACGCAAGATTCCTTCATCATCAAAATGAAAACCTTTATACCTTTCATCATTAGGTTCTGCAGCAAGCGCTGCTTTTACTTGCTGAAAGTAAATATCAGATTCTAAGGCACTTTTTACCTCATCTTTAAACTGAGTTCTTAATGTTATAAGAGTAGAAATGTGCCTCCTATGACTTAGAGCATCTGCTACTCTATTCTCCTTCCCTTTGATATATCTAATATCAAAATCATATTGTGATAAAAATTCTAACCACCTTCTCTGTCTAACATTTAAGATTAGGCTGAGTGAAAATATATTTCAGTCCTAAGTGATCAGTTTTCAACTCAAAGGGTTTCCCAAGTAAATAGTGTCTCCAGACTTGAAGTGCATGAACAATGGCAGCAAGCTCCAAATCATGAGGAGCATAATTCAGCTCATGTAATTTAAGTTTTCTACTTTCATATGCTATGACTTGATCATTTTGTAGCAAAACACCTCCAAGGCCTTCCCCAGAAGCATCTGTTACAACAGTAAAACTCCCATTAGGGTCTGGTATAACTAATATAGGTGTAGAAGTCAACTGGCCTTTCAGAATTTTGAAAGCCGCTTCACACTTATCATTCCATATGAATTTCTTATCCTTCTTTTGCAATGAAGTTATTGGTGCAGCTACTTTAGAAAAATCCTTAACAAATTTTCTATAGTAACCAGCAAGACACATGAAGCTTCTTACTTCATGCACATTCTTTAGTGCAGGCCACTCAGTTATTTGCACTATTTTTGAAGGATCTACAACAATTCCTTCTTTACTTATGACATGACCCAAATAGTGAACTTCTGAATCAAAGAAAGAACATTTGGATAACTTACCATACAAATTTCTTTTTCTCAAAATTCCCAAAACTATCTTCAAATGCTCATTGTGCTCCTCAACGCTTTTAGAATAAATGAGAATATCATCCAAGAATACAAGTTCATAAAGCCTGCGGGTGCATTAGTTAATCCAAAGGGTAGAACCGTGAATTCATAATGTCTGTACCTTGTTCGGAAAGCTATTTTATGAATATCTTCTTCTCTAATCCTTAACTGATGATAACCAGATCAAAGATCTATCTTAGAATAGACTGCTGCCCCATGCATCTGATCAAATAGATCATCGATCCTTGGAAGTGGATATTTGTTCCTGATTTTTGCTTTGTTCAACATCCGATAATCGATACACAGCCTAGGTGTTCCATCCTTCTTTTTCACAAATATTACGGGTGCTCCCCAAGGTGAAACACTTGGTCTAATCAAACCTTTAGACAAAATTTCTTACAACTGTGCCTTAAGCTCTACTAACTCTGTAGTAGTCATCCGATAAGGTACTTTGGAAATAGGTTCTGTTCCTGGTTTGATTTCGATGGTGAAGTCAAATTCCCTCTTAGGTGGTAACCCTGGTAATTCCTCAGGAAAAACATCCCTGAAACTTTGTAACAGAGGAAATCGTTTCATGTAATCACCATCTTCTTCAGAAAATTCAGATATCTTTACTGCATAAAGGGTACATCCTTTGTTTTTAGCCTTTTTAAGCTGTATAGCTGATAGTTTTCTAACTGAAATTTCCCGTTTCACACCTTGAATCTTTGTTGTTTCCAGCTGATCATCTAAACATTTTATGTGCTTTTCATAGCAGTCTACCTTTGCTTTATGGTCAGCTAACCAATTGACACCGATGATAATGTCATACGATCCCAAAGGTGTAACATAGAGGTCAACTTCCATGGAGAAATTAGGTAAGTCAAGGACTGCCCAAAAAAGACACATACTCACTGTATGAATAGAGTTATTACCATACTGTACAGTCCAAGATTTATCCATTTTTCCATCTTTTCTCTTAAGTTTAGAGGCAAGTTTATTAGAAATGAAACATTCAGTAGCTCCTGTATCAAAAAGAATAGTGACAGGTATGCCAAATAACTTACTCTGAACTTCTATAGGTGTCACTTGCTTTTTAGCTTGCTTGTCTGCTACTGTAGCATGTATCTTATGCTGCTGATTACAATCATCCTTCTTCAAAGGGCACTGATTTGCATAGTGGTCTTTTCCAAAATTGTAGCAGCCTCCTACAGGTCCCTTTTTAGGCTCAAAATTGCCTCCAGCCTTGTAATTGTCACGTTGTCCTCCATAGGGCTTCTGCCCATTGTTATAATTTTTGGTAAAATTATCCCTTACATTTCCAGTAGGCTTAGTTGCCACTGCTTTCTTACTATATCCCCTGGAAACTTACTTTTGTTTCCAAACTTTTTCCATGGTCCCTTTTTGGGTGCAAGAGAGGTTGAAGAAGGGTTTGCAGTCTTCTTCCGCACTTCCTCTTTATGAGCAGAAATAGCCTTTAATTTCTTTTCTTGTCTTATGGCCTTTTCAACAACTCCTTCCATAGTGGTTGGACTGTGAACATCGACCTCTCCCCCTATCATGGGATTCAATCCCATGATGAATTTCCATATTCTGAACTTCTCGTTAGTTTGATACTGCTGTACATACTTGAGGAGTTTTGTAACCCGCTCCCAGTATTCAGTTACCGTTAGCTTCCCTTGAGCTAAGTTCTGGAATTCTGTCATTTTTGGATCATAGAAAAGTTGTGGCAGCCAACGTTGCCTAAAACAGCCTTTAAATTGATCCCAAGTAATATTGGTCTCATCAATATTTAGCTCTGCTTTATGGCTATCCCACCATGAAGATGCTTCGTGGGAAAGCTGATAGGCTCCCCAAATAGCTTTGGTTTCCTCAGAGAAGTTTCTTATTGCAAAGTACTTCTCCATTTCGCTGATCTAGTTCTCAGCTCCATCTCCTAATGTGGTGCCATCATACTTAGGTGGACTTATCCTTTTTATATCATTAGTGAGTTCTGCTGCCAACCTGGCCTTTTTGTTTTCTGGTTGGACAGGTGCATTCCTAGCATTAACATCAACACCCATATCGGGGTTGTCCTTAGGAGGTTGTTGATTATTATTACTAGCTTTTTTATCCTCCTCATTTCCCATCACCTGTTGTTCAAGTACAGCTAAACGATCTCTTGTGCCCAACAGGGCAGCAAGGATCTCATCAAGTTTTTTGGTTGTTGCCACCCCTCCTTCAGGTGGAGCATTATTCACAACGTTCCCTCTTGTTCTAACCATTTTCTGTTACAAGAAAATTTAGGTTTTCATCAGATTATGGAGACAATAGGCCCAAGAGCTGCAACCTTCAGCTCTGATACCAAGATGTAACTTCCTCATTTTATACATTAGAACAAGTCAATTTTTTTTTAATAAATGCCTCCTGGTTCTAAATACATAATTTAGAACTCACAAATCAAGCAACCATTCTTATAACAGATAACCATATGCAGCTGTAATGACTCAGAGTACCTCCGATCTATTCATTCCATGACTCGGTAATCTACCGATCTATTCATGTGTATTAAGAGTTAGCGTTTTTATTTAACACATCCCTCTTACAGCTCTCTTCCCTAATTTGGGATTCAGAATGCTCTGTCTAAGGAACCTATCTGAATAATTGTTACCATTATTCATTGGCATCTCATCCCATAGACTAGGTGACTTAGGACAACGCAATCAGCAACTTGCGATACTTTGGCCAAAGATTTGAAACGTACTGCTTATGTCTCATATTCCTTAACGACATACTCGTCAATCTGGAATACGTCCTTCACCCCATTCCTATGTTATATAGAATGTCTTATACTGACTTTTGTCAGTCCCTCCTATCCCAAGTTATTCACTCGGAAACGGATTAGTAAGGTGACAACGTTATATGGATGCTCCCGAGGACTAGGGATACGATGACATACTGGGTCAACCCTAGTTAAACAAGTGTGTCAAGATACCCCGAGTCTCCTAGGAATCCTTATAACGTGATCACATTCCTAATCGGTCCCAGAGTAACTTGTTCGAGTTTAAGGTGTAAATCTTAACGATCAATGCAAAGGGTGTTGTCATAAGTCACCTGCATTGTTGTATTTTCGAGAAGATCATAATCTTCTTAAAGGTACAACCCTGCAGTTGACTTGTGCCATCAACCTTTAAATCTTCCTCGAAAAGATCTACTTATTAAAAAGTGTTACATACATTGAGTTAAATTATACCATAAGATGCTCCCTTTAAGGGTAGTCTTTCCCAATCCCTAGGTTCCTCACCTTAGAATGACCTTTCTTAATAAAACCCAATACACAAGAGAAGTTATTAAGACTAGAGGTCCCATCAAGGAGTTCATAGAATATACATAATTATAAATCAACGAAATTGAACAATAACCCATAATCTTCACATGCGATTGCCAACCGAACCCTTTTTAGGTTTATTTCAGTTCTCATAACTGAATTTATATCTTACTTATTAGTATCGAGATATAGTGATTAAGAATCCAATTAAATGTTGTCCTAGCTTAATCAAGACTAGGAATTAATAATTTAATTCAGCTTGTTTAGCGTCCTGCTTAGGTTTATTTTAACCCTAGCTTCCAGAAGACAGTGATCTAAATTTCAATTTAGCTTTAGATAGAACATACTAGAACTGCTAAACAATCATAAGTATTCAGTCACATATTCTTGCAAGCTTACATTGATAATCACAAAAGTCTCCAAATTATACAATAATAACAATGCTCTTAAGATCATTTGAACCGAAGAAGGTCAAACTATCAAGATACGAATACAAACATATAAGTATCAAATATCTATTTCCATTCCTTTCAGAACTAATCAAATACATTTTATGCATTCAGCATACTTGATACAATACTCAACGGAAAAAGAACATCTTTCCTCATATAGTACATTTAGAGAATCAAGCTGTAATTCATCATAAAACCAAATTAAACAATATGAACATCCTATTAGATCTACGTGCTTTTACCACTTATGGAAACCATCTGGAAAAATTATCAACATGGGTCAGTTCAATGAACTGAGCATGATAAACACTAACTCTTAAAACAATTGCAATCCACCAACTGTTTTCATTAAAAAACCTGTTTAAATGAGATCATTTCACCAAACAAGTAAACATATTTCAGACTATGCTGTTGTAATACAAACATGACTATAAACACGTAACTCATATTATAGTCACTAAATAGTCCTCGATACCTTTCAAATATTTCATCAAAACGTTAGTGACCAACAAGACAAATGCATCTATACAACTATCCATCTGAATCCCAAGGATAGCAACATCAGACAGACTAATATATTCAACATAATAAATGAATATCATAACCTTTCATGATTCCATCAACATGTTAGAACAATTCCAAAAGTTAGATAAAAATTATATCAACCTATACTTTACAACAGAAGAGAAATAAAACGAATCATACATATTTCCCTCAGAACTAGCTCATGACTGTACCGTCTCTCCAAGTGTAAAGCATTCACCTTAAACACATGTGAATAAATCAGACGAGACCACCAAAAGCATCACAGTTTGGTTAAAATTTAAATTAAACAATATCCTGTAGCTTACTAGCAGTACAATAGCTCTCGCACCAAGGCAATGATGAGTATTCTATCCTAAATAGACTCCACATAACCTTCCATATTATTAAAGGAACAAGAAAATAGCTAGCGCAATCGCTTGTCAAGGCACAACTGTTAACTCTTTATCTTAGTCAAGCACAAGACAAGAAAACCTCAACAACAAAGACGTAATCACGCACAAACATGACAACAATCCCTCTCAGCAACATACAGCTCATTCTAATCCCTACTAAAACTGTAAGGCTTTGGATCCAAGGTCGAAATCAAAAGAACTTCTCTTTTATTGCAATCAACAAGAGACTCATTAACATTAAAGAAATTGATGTTTCGCTATGACTATGTAGAGATATTCATATGAAATCCACGCAACATGCACAGCCTCGTTTAACTGGAATTATTCAGAAAAGAAACATAACATACCGTATTCACATCTGAACTCATTCAGAGGTTGATAAGTATGGTATTCACGACCCACTTCTACAGAGGCCAAGATACATGATATCTATCTATACATTAAGGAATCCAACAGAGCCAAAAACAATAAGTGTTCATAATCAGGCTTATACAGATAGGAAACGTAAAAAGTACACCAACAGAGTCTGTACCAAAAATTCATTGCTAAACGAAGGTATTCATTACAAGATAACAGAAGTCGTAATACCAGTTACCCCTCCAGGACTCCGATAGAATCAAGCTACCAGTATTCACATACATGGCTTCTACAGTAGTCCATAATATACGAACCATTCCATGGACTCCATAGAGTTATTTTGTATATAAATAAATATATTGCAAACTATCAACGGGTTGAATCCCATAATCACAACACAATGGGGGGGAAAAACAACTTCTACTAGGTCGCATTGAAAAACTGTAAACACAACAAGTTATCCATTCACAAATAACTTTAAGTATCATAGCGAAACCCAACAAGATTCAGTAACCACCACCTATAATAACCATGACAGAACTTGCAAAGAAGGCGAATTATACTAAACATTCAAACAAAAGTCCAACAGTATCCTTTCCGACAAGTATCAACAAGTATCAAATGTAGCCTGAACCCAACAAGGAAACAATTCATGGGCTCTCAAAGAGTAGGTTTAGTATACTTTCTTGCATGCATTTCACAAACTTTATCCAGAATGCAAAACACAACGAGATAGTGCAACAGTTCGAAACACAATACACACCCATCAAGGGTTAAATTGAAAAATCAAACCAGCAAGAAGATACAGTGATAAAATCACACAAAGCTACCATAAAAACCATCTGAATCCAAAAATCATCTGAACAGAGTTGTTCTAATGAAATCATTTGAAAGAAAGCAAGAATTTTAAAGGTTAGGGCCTAACATGCCTGGTTATTTGCTTAAAAATCCGAAGAAGACCACTGAAAGAGCTCGAGCCTTCTCCTCTTTTTCCAAGTTGGATTCACCAACAAAAATTTGTTATTTCCATGACTTATAAATTTTCCTTGCCATAGAAAAGAGTGAGTTATACTCATATTTTCCATGCAACTCCAAGAAGACTGGTGTGAAGAACCAGTGATCAGACAGAGGGAAAACCGGAGCGCATGAAAAACCAAACAAACTACTAGTTTTCCATTTTGCATGCCTTCCCGTGAAACCCGAGCTCGAAGATCGAGCTCATTAATTTCATTTACTCCAAATTTCTCACTCAATCTCCATTGCCACTGACCGCCATAGTTGGCGATGGATAAAAACAGTTCAAAGACCATTTCTAACTTTGGCGACTTGCCACGTCGGCTCTTGCTAGCCGTTAAAACTTCTACCAAATCATCTGTCCTTCATGCTTATCTATCTATTTAATGCCATAGAAACTGCCGCCCATGGCTTGCACCCTTCCTTAGGTCCCCTTTCTTCCTTGTCCATTAGTTAGGTTAGTAACATAGGTTAGGATTTAAGATGCGACTTAGTCTAACCGCCATAGCACAAAGTTACTAACTTAGAACATTTAGCTTATAGCTTAGGCCTAGGTTAGATTAACACTAATCTAACCCATAGATCATAGTTTATTTTTAGGTTACTAACCTTAATAAATCCAGTTTAGGTCTAACATTTCAAATGCTCAGAAAAAGAACCTACAACATACATTCACGAACAGGATTCACTCCTGCACTGCCAATAGGCTAGTGAAATAAATGTATCTGAATTATTACCTGGTCCACGATCAAGACCTTCCTGATATTACGATATCGGGAACCAATTCATTTAACACGATCAGCCTGATTTAAACTCTGAAACAGTTTATTCAACGCATTCAAACCTTGCATCCTACGAAAGGTCTATAATTTTAGTTCATCCCAAATAAACTTAAAGCATTACTTGGATCAATGCCACTGATCCAAGGCTGGGTCTTATAGATGGATAACTCCATAATTCATTCCGAGATCAGATTAAACTCAGGTGTAAAATGAAAGAATTAAAAGAGTCCAATTATATTCTGACTCAGTCAAAGATCTGTAATTTCAAACAAGATACATTCCATATAAAGCATGACTTCACAATCAAAGGAACACATCCTTTTATAAAAGAAATCACATATCAACACTTAAATGCTCAGGAGCAAGTAACAACAGTTCTGGGTGTTAGATGTCTATTTACGTGTGTGTGTATATATGCAAGTGCATCTGCTCGTGCTTGTGCAAGTGTGAGTATGTGTGTGTGCATGTGTGAGTGCGTTTGCGTGTGCGTGCGCGTGTGTGTGTGCGTGTGCAAGTGCCTATCCGCATACTTGTGTGAGTGCATGTGTAGGTGCGCGTGCGTGTATATTTGCGTGTGCGTGTATGTGTG
>CM034148.1:459045609-459113109 GCA_019776745.2 Taxus chinensis
TTATATACTTGTTCTCATAACCTTCCCCGGTTATCGAAGTGATCCATTTAAGAAGCCTATATGAATATCTGTTACTGATATTCATCTGACATCCTGCATCTTAAATTAAGTGATAAGGACAACGCAACCAGCAATTGCGATACTTTGGCCAAAGATTTTCACATGCTTTGCATTATCATATTCCTGAATGTGATACACATCTACGGAATACGTCCTTCACTTCACTTCACCTGTTATCTAGAATGGTCTTTCCTGGTTCCTACCATTCCTCATCGTTTAAGTTCCGTTTTAAACTTTCGATTCCAGCCAGTAATATGAGCGGGTATAGGAAGGCACTCCAGGTAACTAAAGATACGCAGACATACGGTGTCGTTACCCCACGACTCCGTGTGTCTGATTATCTTTAGTATTCCGGAGTCACTCCGTATACCAAATCATACCCTATCTCCACCCCAGCTAAGATCTACACATTCAGCCTATGTATTCTAAATGTTTTAATTCGGGAGGGCATTGCTATATGTCAGCTGCAACAATGTGTCATCATGAAGACCCCGTCTTCATGAAGACACCTTGCTGTAGCTGGCGTATGCCAATGTCCTGCAGAATTCTCCCAACGAGAATGCACATCCTGCCCAAGTGACTTAGCCACGAGTTAATAGTTTAAGCAATTTTCAGCGTCCACGCTGATCCCTTGATCCTCGTTTCCGTTGCAGTTGTATATAACTAAAAGGGACTAAACTGTTCATTAGTTCGTTATGTATCGTCTCCTTCGTATTGAAGGGCTACATTTCCTTACTTGGTTCATTTCTTAATCATTGGATTAAGCAGCCCGTACCAACGGACGTAATAAGTTTAACCTATTAAACTTAACCAAGATGTTTCCAACTGCAACTAGTTTCAGAATATTAACTTATTAGACGTCATTCAAACGAGGTCTAATCTTCGAGAAATGAATTCATTTGTTCTCCTTAACGTTATATAGTTAAGGATCATTGGTTATGGATACATTTATCCTATATCCTTTATTCTGAATTTTATCAAACGGGATCATTAATGGAGTTCAAAAACAAAGTTCGATTACTCCGAAATTGAATTGATATTCCTTAGCTCCTAAGCTAATCCTGATTACCTTCTGATTATGAAATCATATTCTTCTTAATCCTTTTTAATGTCAATTTAAAAATTCATCTTTACCCAAGTATGAACTAATTGCATTGTTCAACTTAAAAGTTGTATTTAAGTAAGAATAGATATCAGTTTCAATTCAACATCCATCCAAGGATAATGAAACAATTCCAACTCAGGAAATAACATCATATTTCCAATTTAAACAACAATATCAACTGATATAATTATTGAAAATATCACACTTGTAACTGTATTCAATATTTCAAGTCATAATTTGTACATTTGCCAATCCAACTGATTGGGTATAGTTTATACAAAGCATCCATACAACTCATGGACAGAAGAATATATTTTCTTCGTTCACAATCCCTCAAAGAGGAATAAAAGCATCAGTTACAATTTAATTTACATTTAATCAAGAGGCATCAGAAAACAGCCAAGTCTTCATTCTAATCAAATTCCATCTGCAAAATGAATTGCACAGATCAGTTCAATGAACTGAGCACATTAAGCACTTATCCTTAAAATAAGATGCTTCAACTAACTATTTCAATAAAAGAACCCTGCTTTTATGAAACAACAACAAAACATCAATCTCGAAAAGCACAAAAGAGAGATCAGCATAACCACTAAATCATCAGAATATCATCACAACCAGCCAAGGGACTGCTGTCCCGTTTTCACATAATCATTGCAAGTATCTATTTACAAAATTTGTAAAGTTAGGAATTCAAGTAGATTGCTGCCTATACAGCATACAGTTATCTTTTCCCCGCCTTTCATTAATAACAAATGCAAAGGATGAAACTAACTGAATATAAATCCATTACTTCCCTTTCCATTCATGAAGCACATTAAGTTTTAAAGCATTCAAGTACAAACAAGAAAGTGAACAGCAATGCATATAGTAGCTCTCATCTAAGCTCCATAAAATTCTTCATTCACGAATTCCAGGTTCCTAACTGAATGAAAGAAGAAAGATCATCTTTCTAAAACATTAATTCATATCTCTATCTCTTTCCACATGACTGTCCTAACAGTGGAATCCAGACGAAAGACAAATCAATATAACAGTTCAGAGTGAAACTTACAAAATCCACTCAGAATTCACTTTCTGGCAACAAGAATAATTTCATTCATTTCCAGTTCATATAAATGCCAAACAAGTTAGTAAGACATTATAATTATCGTGGAGCAAGCCATATCAATATGTATACTAGGTATTTGCTATACTAGAAGATTCCTTACTTCTTACACTGTATAGCTAACCAACAACAAATTTGCAACCACGCAAGTATATATATTCATATAATCTTTTATGCCTCTGAACACATATAGTTCTTAATAACAAATGGTACATGGCTGTTACCTACAGCAAGACCGAGTCTTAGACACTGTAATTCCAATGTCACTTTCAGAGTCCCAAATAGCAAAAAGAGAAGAATTCATTCTCTACTATTTCATTAAGAACAATCATTATTTTTTAAATGAAGTAAAAACATTCAATCACGTTTTTCTAAGCAAGACAACTCAACTTAGACAGATAACAGCGTAAACGTTCTCATTGATAAGCATCTCACATAGCCGGTACAGCTGCAATCCAACAAGCTACAGCAATGAACATTCCAGCCAAATTTGCATTCTCAAGATAGTAAAAACAAAATAATATCAGAAGGTCAAACTTTGACTGCCAGACGCAATGGGGTCATCCTTCATTACAGCAAGAAGAAATTATAATAATTCATTGCACAGAATACAAAACTAGTTTATAATTGCGTCAATAGTCTGATTAAGAAGACCGAACAGTATCAAGAAAACACAATAAAACCATCCTATTTTCACATCAAGGAGAAAATATAATCCATCAATAACTTCAGAAGGAAAAATAGTCTACTTTTCCTATTTTCACGGATACCAAAACGTAATTGCTCATTTCCTATACAAGAAAAGGCACAGCCATGGAAATGTTGCTAATACTTGAATTCAATTCGAGTTCAATTACTCGTAGAGAACCCGAATGCCACTTTCATCAGAATCCAAGATAGTAGAAGGAAGAGAATCTATTTCCTTTAAAAATTTCAATATGAAACAACTTCAACAACCATCGCTTCTTTCATTCCAGTTCATCAGCAAAAGAACTTATGGTTTCAAAAGAGAAATAACTCAATTAACACGTACAAACCCGTGATACATATGACAATTTTTTTCCCAATACTGTTAAACAACCAGCACAACAGGAAAGCATTTCATTCTAGAAATACAAGGACAACTGAACTCAGCGACCAATAATAGTATTTTGTATCATTTCCAAAATGACAACAAGATTCAACAGAACCCAAATTACAGCAATATATGTGACTGTATTTCCATTTCCTCTTTTCTTGCAAAGACAGTTCCACATACACAGTAAAGAAATGATTACACTAAATGGAAAACCTTTACACCATAAGGAACGATTACACACCTGTTCCACTTTCAAACAACACGAACAGTGAAAGAATTATATCTATTTCAAACACCATACTGTCAACAAACCAGCACGTCGTGGAAGTGTTTCCAACCAATCAAATGCAAGGACGGATTAACCACAACAGCAAGGGGACGAGACACGACCCTGTACCCCATTATTTCCAAAAATGACAGCAAGAAAGGAAGGAAACCCATATCATAGCAACATAACATGACTGAAATTCCATTTTTCTCTTCACATGTAATAGCAGTTCCAAGCACAACATCAAGGAGAACGATTACATTATAAGAAAAAGTTTAAACAGCCTGTCCACTCCATACCACATGTACAGAGGAAGAAAATGTTTATTTCTTTCTACAACACTGTCAGCAACCACAACGGTAATTCCTATTCCAACCAAATTTAAGCAACAACAAATCAAGGCCGAGCAACCAGAGCCGTTTCATATCATTTTCCAAGGAAAAGAAGGCAAGAATCAACAAATCCATTTCCAAATCAACTCAAAAACAATCAAGCAATCCCAACCCAAGAGCAGGGTTGTTTTAATGAAACATTTAAATCAAGCAAAGATTTTAAAGAGAAGGGCTTAACATGCCTGTAATCTCTTTTCCAGAACTCGAAGAAAGCTTCGTTTTGCCGCGTTTTTCTTCCACAATGGCAACACAATATTCCCAGCACTTTCTTCCTTCTTCTTAGCTAATCAACAGCCTCAAAACTTCCAAGAAAATGTCGAATGCAAGAGCCGGTTCGACTAAACCAGACCAAGAAACCAAATGCAGAGCAACTTTGCAAAAGCTCAAATCAGCAAAAAATGAAAATCAAAATTCCCTCATACACTTCCCAAGGCGAGCTGGTCGCGAGGACCAAGAACCATTAATGCAATAAAGGCTCGCCCTTTTTCCTTATTTTCTACGCCACCTCCACTTGGGTTGGTAAGTCTCCAATTTTCAAATTTTTCCATGCAAATGAATTTAGCCAAGCTTCCAAATGGATACCTCTATCTCCTACCTGTCCCGCCAAAACTGGCGCCGTCCCCAAAGGGACAGTTCATAAATGCCAATGAATGCCTCCTATCCATCCTTATCCTTTTCTTCCCAAGGGTCTCCGTACCCCTTTAGCTTAGGATTAGTTTTAGGTTACATAGTTCATTCGACCTAGGTCTTAGTTAGACCTTAGGTTTTAGGATTTAGATTTATTTTTCCCCCTTTTTTTTTTTATAATTTAAAAATCCACTAGGATAGTAGTGTAGGATGTATGTTAGGTCTTAGGGTTAGTTTAGGTTTAATTCACACTAACCACTAACACTAACAACTTCCTTCCAGCCCCTTGCTAACACCCACGTTAACGCAGAGCAGGACATTCCGTCCTTCCGATTACATGCCAAGGCCACCCGTGTCCAGGCGTTTCTCGCCCCACGAGGTCCCGAATTCGACAGTACAGGGTTCAAGAATCGAACCCCTGTCGTTGGAATTTTCGTGCTAGCTATTCACACCTGTAATCAGACGCTGCACGCTTATAATAATCCTAGTCCAGTTCAAGTGTGAATTAACATAGAAAACACAAGAGGACCTCAGCATACTTGAATCAATGGAATTGATTCAGGGTATGCTGTCAATCAGCACAAGAGCAAGCAATTATATGACAATCTGTCGTCACATCAGCAAACATACAAGTACAATATTTGCTGTCCATGCAATAAGCCACAGTATGCAAGAATCCAAATTAGCAACACATTCTCTTAAGATCAAAACATATCTTAACATGTTTGCTTTCATTTCAAGAGCTATAACAGTATGTCAAACATTCACCAAGTTAGCATACAAAATCAGAGTGTTACATTCTTCCCTCCTTAAAGAATCATCGTCCCGATGATCAGATTTACAAATCAAGGAGTTCATAGGACAAAATTCAGTTATTGTCCTTTCATTCATAAGTTCATACCAAAAACAGATTCTCTCTTAAAAACAACATTTTAAGACAACTGTACAATAGACTAATAATTGTCTAAATTTGGTAAAATTTTCAGTTCTCTGAATTTCATATTCAGTTAAACAGATGTGGAAAAGTAGATCTCATTTCTTCGAGATTCTCCCAAGTTGCACTTTCCTCGCTGAACTGGTCCCACTGGACCTTACATTGGTTCACTTCACGATTTCTCAAGTACAACTGGTGAGTTCCCAACACTCGAATGGGCTTAACCACGATTATTCCTGGGTCTTGGACCTGCAAGGAATTCCAATTTAGCACATGTGATAAATCTATCACGTATTTCTTAAGCAAAGAAATATGAAAAACATCATGCATTTGAGACAAGGCAGGAGGTAATGCTAGACGATAAGCTACAGGGTTGATTATTTCAATAATTTCAAAAGGTCCCACGTAACGTGGTGACAACTTGGCAGCCCTGCCAAAGGTTATGGAGCTCTTTTTCGGCTTCACCCGAAGAAAGACCTTCTCTCCAAGTTTATAATGCCTGTCAACCCGCTTCAAGTCTGCATAGCTCTTCTGCCTATTGGCAGCCTCCTTTAGATGTTCCCGAATCATTTTGATTTGTTGTTCCATTTCCATAAGGATTTCTGGCCCAATTACCTCTCTGTCCTCAACGCTGTCCCAGCTGACAGGGGTTCTGCATTTTCTTCCATACAATGCTTCAAAGGGTGCCATTTTTAAAGAGGCATGATAGGTGTTATTGTAAGCAAATTCTACCAGCGGAAGGTATTCCTCCCATTTATACTGCTGGTCCATGCAATACATCCTCAGCATGTCCTCTAAAACTTGATTAACTCTCTCAGTCTGTCCATCCGTTTCTGGATGATATGCAGAACTGAAGTTTAATTTAGTTCCCAAGGCTGCATTAAGCGTTTGCCAAAACCTTGATGTCATCCTCGGATCTCTGTCCGATATGATTAATTCCGGTATTCCATGCAACCTGAAGATTTCATGTACAAATCTTCTTGCTAAAACTGGTGCATCGTCCTTCAAATTACCAGCAATGAAGTGTGCCACTTTGGTCAATTTGTCGACTACAACCAGGATAATGTCATGTTTATTTCTTGACATAGGCAATCCTTGAACGAAATCCATCGTTATCACTTGCCACTTATACTGCGGAATGCTATGGGGATACAATAATCT
Source organism: Taxus chinensis (assembly GCA_019776745.2). Classification (NCBI taxonomy): domain Eukaryota; kingdom Viridiplantae; phylum Streptophyta; class Pinopsida; order Cupressales; family Taxaceae; genus Taxus; species Taxus chinensis. Next base: position 459,052,343 of record CM034148.1, read on the forward strand.
AGAAGGGTGCATATGTTCCGCTTTAACACGCTGACATTCCAAGCAGTGTGTTACAAACTCTACCACATCCTTTTTCATTCCCTTCCAAAAATATTGCTGCTTAAGATCAGCAAGCATTTTTGTGATGCCAGGGTGTCCAGAAAAAGGTGAATTATGGAATTCAGTGAGCAATTTCCCTCTTAAGTCATTTGCCACAGGTACATATACCCTGTTTTCGAAGCTCAGAACTCCTTTGTTATCAAAATGAAATCCCTTATACCTGCTGTCCTGTGGGTCTGCAGCAAGTGCTGATTTGACTTGCTGAAAATAGGGATCTGATTCTAAGGCATCTTTTACCTCATCCTTAAACTGAGTTCTTAACGTTATAAGAGCAGAGATATGCTTCCTTCGACTCAGAGCATCTGCTACTCTATTTTCCTTGCCCTTAATGTAGCTTATATCAAAATCATACTGAGACAGAAATTCTAACCATCTTCGTTGCCTTGCATTCAGATTTGGCTGAGTAAAAGTATACTTCAGCCCCAGATGGTCTGTTTTTAATTCAAAGGGCTTGCCAAGAAGGTAATGCCTCCATATTTGAAGCGCATGTACTATGGCAGCGAGCTCAAGATCATGTGGAGCATAGTTCTGTTCATGTAACTTAAGCTTTCTGCTTTCATAAGCGATAACATGGTTATTCTGTAACAAAATACCCCCAAGGCCTTCTCCTGAGGCGTCCGTTACAACCATAAAATCTCCATTTGGATCAGGTACAGTCAAAATAGGTGCTGTAGTTAACTGCTCCTTTAACTTTTTAAAGGCAGATTCACATTTGTCTGTCTAGACAAATTTCTTTTCTTTCTTCTGCAACGAAGTGATTGGGGCAGCAATTTTTGAAAAGTCCTTAACAAACTTTCTATAATATCTAGCCAAGCCCATGAAGCTCCTTACTTCGTGCACGTTCTTAGGTGCAAGGCCACTCAGTTATAGCTGTGATCTTTGAAGGGTCAACAGCTATCCCATTTTTGCTTATAACATGTCCCAAATAATGCACCTCTGCATCATAAAAGGAACATTTGGACAGTTTGCCATACAACTTCCTCTTTCTTAAGATTTCCAGCACTATCCTGAGATGTTCTTGGTGCTCTTCGACATTTTTAGAGTATATAAGAATGTCGTCTAAGAATACAAGCACAAACTTGTCTAAGTATTCTTGAAAAATGTTATTCATTAGATTCATGAAGGCGACAGGTGCATTGGTCAGCCCAAAAGGCAACACCGTGAACTCATAATGCCCATACCTCGTTCTAAAAGTTGTTTTATGAATATCTTCCTCTTTTATTCTCAGCTGATGGTACCCTGACCGTAGATCTATTTTTGAATAGACTGATGCTCCTCGCATCTGATCAAACAGATCATCGATTCTTGGAAGTGGGTATCGATTTTTAATGGTTGCTTTGTTTAGCATTCTGTAATCAATGCACAGCCTCGAAGGTGCCATCCTTTTTCTTTACAAAGATTACCAGCGCTCCCCAAGGTGAGACGCTCGGTCTGATCAGCCCCTTAGTCAGAAGTTCTTGTAACTGAGCCTTCAGTTCTACCATCTCAATGGTAGTCATTCTATAAGGTGCCTTAGATATGGTTCCGTTCCTGGTTTGATCTCTATAGCGAAGTCAAACTCACGTTTGGGCGGAAGACCCGGCAATTCCTCCGGAAACACATCATGAAAATCCCTCAACAATGGATACCTTTCCATGAAATCATTATCTTCCACTTCATTTTCTGTCATTTTTACCGCATACAAAGTGCAGCCTCTATTTTTGGCCCTCTTTAGTTGCATAGCCGTCAGTTTCCTAACTGCAACTTCCCGTTTTACACCTTGAATGACTACTGCTTTCTGTAGGTCATCAAGGCAACTGATTTGTTTTTCATAACAGTCAACTTTTGCTTTATGTTCAGCTAACCAGTTAACTCCAATAATGATATCATATGATCCTAGAGGAGTGACATACAAGTCAACTTCGGTGGAGAAACCAGGCAGGTCAAGAATTGCCCCAAAAATGCACATTTCAACTGTATGGACAACATTATTCCCATAATGCACTGTCCATGTTTTATCCATTCTCGCAGCCTTTCTTTTTAATTTCATAGTTAGTTCAGTAGAAATAAAACATTCTGTAGCTCCAGTATCAAAAAGTACAACTACAGGTTTACCGAATAACTTACCCGTAACTTCTATGGGCGTCACTTGCTTTTCAGCTTGTCTATTAGACACTGCAGCATGTATCCTATGCTACTATCCGCGATCATCCTTCTTCAGAGGATAGTGATTCACATAGTGGTCCTTTCCACAGTTGAAGCATCCTCCAGCTGGCCCTTTTCTAGGCTCAAATTTATTACCAGCCTTGAAGTTATCATTCTGGCTTCCATAGGACTTCTGTCCAATGCCATTAACTTTTGTGAAGCTGTTCCGCACGCTATTTACAGGTCTGTTCATCACAGGTTTCTGGTTGCTATCTACAACAATTTTATTTTTCACACCAAACCTTTTCCAAGGTCCCCTTTTTGGTGCAAGAGATGAAGAAGGATTAGGAATCTTCTTCCTTATCTCTTCCCTGTGAGCAGATATTGCTCTCAATTTCTGTTCCTGTCTTATTGCCTTTTCAACAACTCCATCCATGGTGGTTGGGCCGTGGACATCCACTTCACCACCGATGATGGGATTTAGTCCCATTATGAATTTCCGTATTCTGAACTTCTCGTCAGCTTGGTACTGCGGCACATACTTAAGGAGTTTAGTAAACCCTTCCCAGTATTCTGTCACCGACAGCCTTCCTTGCGACCAGTTCTGAAATTCAGTCATTTTCCTATCAAAATAGAGTTGAGGCAGCCATCTTTGCCTAAAATAACCCTTAAATTGATCCCAAGTTATGTCTGATTCGACAATATTCAGCTCAACCTTACGGTTGTCCCACGAGGATGATGCTTCATGAGAAAGCTGATATGCTCCCCATATCGCTTTAGTCTCTTCGGAGAAGTTTCTTATTGTAAAGTATTTCTCCATTTCACTGAGCCAGTTCTCAGCTCCGTCCCCAAGAGTTGTTCCATCAAACTTTGGGGGACTTATTCTCTTTATATCATTTGTAAGTTCTGCTGCTAATCTTGCCCTTTTATTTTCAGGGGGATTAGGAGCAATTACATTATTATCATCAACACCCGGATTCCCTCCGTTGATGTTGTCCACAGGAGGTAGCTGATCATTTATTTCAGCTTCATTCCCCTCCTCTTCATTTCCCATTGACTGCTGTTCCAGTACAGTCAAACGATCCCTCGTATCAAGTAGGGCAGCAAGGATTTCATCCAGCTTTTGGGCAGTTGCTGCTTCTCCACCCTGAAACAGGTTATTCGCAACATTCCCTCTTGTCCTGACCATTTTCTGTTCAATAAGAAAATGTAAACTTTATTAATAACGTGGACTCATTAGGTCCAAGAGCTGCAACCTTCAGCTCTGATACCAAGATGTAACATATCCCCATTTTAAAACACCAGAACAAGGGAAATTTTTATTTTTTATTTTTTATATAACGTTCTCTGTTATGAATTATAAAATTCAAACACACGTTCAAGATTTAATAATTGTTCTCTTCCCAAACCACACAGTTTGGATCATACAATTTCTTTTAAAAACGAATGTTCCCTGTTCACATATTTACAATATGGAACACACATTCAATGCCATTAGATCTCATAACAGATTGTATATGCTGCTGTAAATGACTCGATGAACTGCCGATCTTCCATTTTCATGGCTCGGAGTTTCAACGATCCTTCATTTCATGACTCGGCAACAACTGATCCTTCATGTACATGACTCGGCAATAACCGATCCTTCATGTTTGTTTATGCATAGTATATTTTATATACTTGTTCTCATAACCTTCCCCGGTTATCGAAGTGATCCATTTAAGAAGCCTATCTGAATATCTGTTACTGATATTCATCTGACATCCTGCATCTTAAATTAAGTGATAAGGACAACGCAACCAGCAATTACGATACTTTGGCCAAATATTTTCACATGCTTTGCATGATCATATTCCTAAATGTGATACACATCTACGGAATACGTCCTTCACTTCACTTCACCTGTTATCTAGAATGGTCTTTCCTGGTTCCTACCAGTCCTCATCGTTTAAGTTCCGTTTTAAACTTTCGATTCCAGCCAGTAATATGAGCGGGTATAGGAAGGCACTCCAGGTAACTAAAGATACGCAGACATACGGTGTTGTTACCCCATGACTCCGTGTGTCTGATTATCTTTAGTATTCCGGAGTCACTCCGTATACCAAATCATACACTATCTCCACCCCAGCTAAGATCTACACATTCAGCCTATGTATTATAAATGTTTTAATTCGGGAGGGCATTGCTATATGTCAGCTGCAACAATGTGTCGTCATGAAGACCCCGTCTTCATGAAGACACCTTGCTGTAGATGGCGTATGCCAATGTCCTGCAGAATTCTCCCAACGAGAATACACATCCTGCCCAAGTGACTTAGCCACGAGTTAATAGTTTAAGCAATTTTCAACGTCCACGTTGATCCCTTGATCCTCGTTTCCGTTGCAGTTGTATATAACTAAAAGGGACTAAACTGTCCATTAGTTCATTATGTATCGTCTCCTTTGTATCGAAGGGCTACATTTCCTTACTTGGTTCATTTCTTAATCATTGGATTAAGCAGCCCGTACCAACGGACGTAATAAGTTTAACCTATTAAACTTAACCAAGATGTTTCCAACTGCAACTAGTTTTAGAATATTAACTTATTAGACGTCATTCAAATGAGGTCTAATCTTTGAGAAATGAATTCATTTGTTCTCCTTAACGTTATATAGTTAAGGATCATTGGTTATGGATACATTTATCCTATATCCTTTATTCTGAATTTTATCAAACGGGATCATTAATGGAGTTCGAAAACAAAGTTCAATTACTCCGAAATTGAATTGATATTCCTTAGCTCCTAAGCTAATCCTGATTACCTTCTGATTATGAAATCATATTCTTCTTAATCCTTTTTAATGTCAATTTAAAAATTCATCTTTACCCAAGTATGAACTAATTGCATTGTTCAACTTAAAAGTTGTATTTAAGTAAGAATAGATATCAGTTTCAATTCAACATCCATCCAAGGATAATGAAACAATTCCAACTCAGGAAATAACATCATATTTCCAATTTAAACAACAATATCAACTGATATAATTATTGAAAATATCACACTTGTAACTGTATTCAATATTTCAAGTCATAATTTGTACAGTTGCCAATCCAACTGATTGGGTATAGTTTATACAAAGCATCCATACAACTCATGGACAGAAGAATATATTTTCTTCGTTCACAATCCCTCAAAGAGGAATAAAAGCATCAGTTACAATTTAATTTACATTTAATCAAGAGGCATCAGAAAACAGCCAAGTCTTCATTCTAATCAAATTCCATCTGTAAAATGAATTGCACGGATCAGTTCAATGAACTGAGCACATTAAGCACTTATCCTTAAAATAAGATGCTTCAACTAATTGTTTCAATAAAAGAACCCTGCTTTTATGAAACAACAGCAAAACATCAATCTCGAAAAGCACAAAAGAGAGATCAGCATAACCACTAAATCATCAGAATATCATCACAACCAGCCAAGGGACTGCTGTCCCGTTTTCACATAATCATTGCAAGTATCAATTTACAAAATTTGTAAAGTTAGGAATTCAAGTAGATTGCTGCCTATATAGCATACAGTTATCTTTTCCACGCCTTTCATTAATAACAAATGCAAAGGATGAAACTAACTGAATATAAATCCATTACTTCCCTTTCCGTTCATGAAGCACATTAAGTTTTAAAGCATTCAAGTACAAACAAGAAAGCGAACAGCAATGCATATAGTAGCTCTCATCTAAGCTCCATAAAATTCTTCATTCACGAATTCTAGGTTCCTAACTGAATGAAAGAAGAAAGATCATCTTTCTAAAACATTAATTCATATCTCTATCTCTTTCCACATGACTGTCCTAACAGTGGAATCCAGACGAAAGACAAATCAATATAACAGTTCAGAGTGAAACTTACAAAATCCACTCGGAATTCACTTTCTGGCAGCAAGAATAATTTCATTCATTTCCAGTTCATATAAATGCCAAACAGGTTAGTAAGACATTATAATTATCGTGGAGCAAGCCATATCAATATGTATACTAGGTATTTGGTATACTAGAAGATTCCTTACTTCTTACACTGTATAGCTAACCAACAACAAATTTGCAACCACGCAAGTATATATATTCATATAATCTTTTATGCCTCTGAACACATATAGTTCTTAATAACAAATGGTACATGGCTGTTACCTACAGCAAGACCGAGTCTTAGACACTATAATTCCAATGTCACTTTCAGAGTCCCAAATAGCAAAAAGAGAAGAATTCATTCTCTACTATTTCATTAAGAACAATCATTGTTTTCAGAATGAAGTAAAAACATTCAATCACGTTTTTCTAAGCAAGACAACTCAACTTAGACAGATAACAGCGTAAACGTTCTCATTGATAAGCATCTCACATAGCCAATACAGCTGCAATCCAACAAGCTACAGCAATGAACATTCCAGCCAAATTTGCATTCCCAAGATAGTAAAAACAAAATAATATCAGAAGGTCAAACTTCGACTGCCAGATGCAATGGGGTCATCCTTCATTACAGCAAGAAGAAATTATAATCATTCATTGCACAGAATACAAAACTAGTTTATAATTGCGTCAATAGTCTGATTAAGAAGACCGAACAGTATCAAGAAAACACAATAAAACCATCCTATTTTCACATCAAGGAGAAAATATAATCCATCAATAACTTCAGAAGGAAAAATAGTCTACTTTTCCTATTTTCACGGATACCAAAACGTAATTGCTCATTTCCTATACAAGAAAAGGCACAGCCATGTAAATGTTGCTAATACTTGAATTCAATTCGAGTTCAATTACTCGTAGAGAACCCGAATGCCACTTTCATCAGAATCCAAGATAGTAGAAGGAAGAGAATCTATTTCCTTTAAAAATTTCAATATGAAACAACTTCAACAACCATCGCTTCTTTCATTCCAGTTCATCAGCAAAATAACTTATGGTTTTAAAAGAGAAATAACTCAATTAACACGTACAAACCCGTGATACATATGACAATTTTTTTCCCAATACTGTTAAACAACCAGCACAACAGGAAAGCATTTCATTCTAGAAATACAAGGACAGTTGAACTCAGTGACCAATAACAGTATTTTGTATCATTTCCAAAATGACAACAAGATTCAACAGAACCCAAATTATAGCAATATATGCGACTGTATTTCCATTTCCTCTTTTCTTGCAAAGACAGTTCCACATACACAGTAAAGAAATGATTACACTAAATGGAAAACCTTTACACCATAAGGAACGATTACACACCTGTTCCACTTTCAAACAACACGAACAGTGAAAGAATTATATCTATTTCAAACACCATACTGTCAACAAACCAGCACGTCGTGGAAGTGTTTCCAACCAATCAAATGCAAGGACGGATTAACCACAACAGCAAGGGGACGACTGTACCCCATTATTTCCAAAAATGACAGCAAGAAAGGAAGGAAACCCATATCATAGCAACATAACATGACTGAAATTCCATTTTTCTCTTCACATGTAATAGCAGTTCCAAGCACAACATCAAGGAGAACGATTACATTATAAGAAAAAGTTTAAACAACCTGTCCACTCCATACCACATGTACAGAGGAAGAAAATGTTTATTTCTTTCTACAACACTGTCAGCAACCACAACGGTAATTCCTATTCCAACCAAATTTAAGCAACAACAAATCAAGGCCGAGCAACCAGAGCCGTTTCATATCATTTTCCAAGGAAAATAAGGCAAGAATCAACAAATCCATTTCCAAATGAACTCAAAAACAATCAAGCAATCCCAACCCAAGAGCAGGGTTGTTTTAATGAAACATTTAAATCAAGCAAAGATTTTAAAGAGAAGGGCTTAACATGCCTGTAATCTCTTTTCCAGAACTCGAAGAAAGCTTCGTTTTGCCGCGTTTTTCTTCCACAACGGCAACACAATATTCCCAGCACTTTCTTCCTTCTTCTTGGCTGATCAACAGCCTCAAAACTTCCAAGAAAATGTCGAATGCAAGAGCTGGTTCGACTGAACCAGACCAAGAAACCAAATGCAGAGCAACTTTGCAAAAGCTCGAATCAACAAAAAATGAAAATCAAAATTCCCTCATACACTTCCCAAGGTGAGCTGGTTGCGAGGACCAAGAACCATTAATGCAATAAAGGCTCGCCCTTTTTCCTTATTTTCTACGCCACCTCCACTTGGGTTGGCAAGTCTCCAATTTTCAAATTTTTCCATGCAAATGAATTTAGCCAAGCTTCCAAATGGATACCTCTATCTCCTACCTGTCCCGCCAAAACTGGTGCCGTCCCCGAAGGGACAGTTCATAAATGCCAATGAATGCCTCCTATCCATCCTTATCCTTTTCTTCCCAAGGGTCTGCGTACCCCTTTAGCTTAGGATTAGTTTTAGGTTACATAGTTCATTCGACCTAGGTCTTAGTTAGACCTTAGGTTTTAGGATTTAGATTTATTTTTCCCCCTTTTTTTTTATAATTTAAAAATCCACTAGGATAGTAGTGTAGGATGTATGTTAGGTCTTAGGGTTAGTTTAGGTTTAATTCACACTAACCACTAACACTAACAACTTCCTTCCAGCCCCTTGCTAACATCCACGTTAACGCAGAGCAGGACGTTCCGTCCTTCTGATTACATGCCAAGGCCACCCGTGTCCAGGCGTTTCTCGCCCCACGAGGTCCCGAATTCGACAGTACAGGGTTCAAGAATTGAACCCCTGTCGTTGGCATTTTCGTGCTAGCTATTCACACCTGTAATCAGACGCTGCACGCTTATAATAATCCTAGTCCAGTTCAAGTGTGAATTAACATAGAAAACACAAGAGGACCTCAGCATACTTGAATCAATGGAATTGATTCAGGGTATGCTGTCAATCAGCACAAGAGCAAGCAATTATACGATAATCTATCGTCACATCAGCAAACATACAAGTACAATATTTGCTTTCCATGCAATAAGCCACAGTATGCAAGAATCCAAATTAGCAACACATTCTCTTAAGATCAAAACATATCTTAACATGTTTGCTTTCATTTCAAGAGCTATAACAGTATGTAAAACATTCACCAAGTTAGCATACAAAATCAGAGTGTTCAATCTCTATTAGGAGACGTTTCATAAAAATAGAGTTTTTTTTATTGAGACAGTTAATCAAGAGCACCTCATTTTAATGATAAGTGCTTAATATGCTCAGTTCGATGAACTGACCCATGCAAGTAAATTTTGCAAATGATTTTCACGAGTAAAAATGAAGACATGTTGTTTTATGATGCTTCTTCTGATTAGAAAAGGGATGGATCTTTTCTGAGAATTTATTATTCTTCTATGAGGAAATGGAAAAAGAAAAAGTTGTATTCTTCTTTCTTTACGAGTTGTTAATGTTGTTTGGCATGAATGAAGTCCGGTAGTATGGACTTGTATATTGTATGAATTTTAATCTAGAGTAATGAGTAAAAGAAGGTGTGTTATTTTAATGGTTGTACCACCTTGGAACTATTTGAATAAGATTGAGAATATAATTTTATTCATTGAATTTGAATTTATTCAAATGATGGTGGATAGATTTTAAAAGGACATATTATCTATTCTTTACTTGAATACAACTTTTAAGTTGGAATGGATAATTAATTAATACTTAGGTCAATATGGATTTAAAATTGACATTAGTAAAGAGTAAAGTGAATACAAACTCTTAAATGGATGATATTCAGAATTAGAATATAAACTAATGAATATTAGAAAGAGATAATTGAATTCTGTATTCTAATTTTGTCGATATCCTTGGGATGTTTTGATCAAAAGGATATTCGGTATGAGGAATCATATCTCCTCGTAACAAACCTTGACTGAAGTAAGGTTATAGTGAATAAATGATAATATTCATTTGGGATTAGGCCTCATTTAAATGACGTCTAATGAGATGGAATTCTGAATTTAAATTCAATTGCGAATAAAACTTGGTTAAGTTTAGTAAGTTGATCTTACTACGTTAAGCTGAAGTGGACTGTTAGTCTGAAGCTTAAATTAAAGAACTAAGATGGAAATATGCAATCCTTCGGTAAGGAGGAGTAAATGTATATTAAGCTATAAGACAATTTAAGTCCTTCTTAGCTATGCAACTGTAACGAATAGTGAGGTTAGAAGATCAGCACGGTTGCTGAAACCTATTCTTAAAACACTAAGGATAAGAATCTAATCATACTTTTAGCTGGATGTGTATCTCTTGATGGGAGGATTCTGTAGGACATTGGCACATGCCAGCTACAATCTGGTGTCTTCATGAAGGTGGGGCCTTCATGACGACACAATGTTGTAGCTGACATGTTACAACGCCCTCCCGAATTGAATCATCAAGTTTACATAAGATTGGACCAAGTTACTTTGGACCAAGATAGGAATGTGACCTTGTATATGGGGTGACTCAGGAGGAATAAAGGTAACTAGACACACACAGTCGATTAGGGTCGACAAAGTATGTCTGCATACCTTTAGTCGCCACGAGTGTCTCCCTATACTCTTTCATATTGCTATTTTGGGTTAAAATTTAACCTTAGATGAGAGGATTGACAGAGATCAGAAAAGACCATTCTAGATAACAGACGAAGTGAGGTGAAGGATGTATTCCATTAATGTGTGTAACGTCTAGGAATATGATCATGCAAAGCATGTGAAAATCTTTGGCCAAAGTATCGCAAGCTGCTGGTTACGTTGTCCTAATCACCTAGTTTAAGAAGTAGGATTTCAAATGAATATCGGTAACAGATATTCAGATAGGCCTCTTAAATGGAACACTTCGATGACCAAAAATGGTAAAGATAACCAAGTATACTTAGTATATAATGCATGGATTAACATGAAGGATCGGTAAGTAGCCGAGTCATGAAATGAGAGATTGTTGAAACTCTGAGTCATAAAATGGGAGATCGGTAGTTCTTCGAGTCATTACAGCACCATATGGTATCTGTTATATGATTGAATGACATTGAATGTGTGTTCCATGTTATAAAAAAAAGTGAACAGAGAACATTGGTTTTAGAAAGTATTTTGTGTTATAAATTACATTAATTGGACAGAGAATAATTATTAAAAATTGGTCGTGTGTTTTGAATTACATAATTCAGAACAGAGAACATTATATATATAAAAAAATTCCCCTATTCTAATGTCTTAAAATTGGAATGTTACAACGTGCACGTACGTGTGTGTGTGCATGTGTGCTTACATGTGCATGTGTGTGTGCGAGTGCATGTGCATGTGTGGGTTAGCATCTTTGTGTGTGCGTGTGTGTGTGTGCATGCACGTGCGTGTGCAGGTGCGCATGCGCGTGTGAGTGCATGTGTAGGTGCATGTGTGCATGTGCGTGTGTGTGTGGTGCATGTCCATGTGCATGTGCGTGTGTGTGTGTGTGCATGTACATGTGCATGTGCGTGTGCATGTGCATGTGCTTGTGCTTGTGCATGTGCATGTGCATGCCCATGCGTGTGTGTCTGTGTGCATGCATGTGCATGCATGTGAGTGTGCATGTACGTATGCAGGTGCATTTGTGTGTGCATGTGCAGGTTCATGTGTGTGTGTGTGTGTGTGTGCGAGCATGAGTGCGTGTGCATGTTCGCGTGTTCGTGTCCGTGTGTGTGTGTGAGTGTGTGTGTGTGCATGTGTGTGTGCTGTGCATGTGAGTGTGTGTGTGTGCATGTGTGTGTGTGTGTGTGTGTGTGTGTGTGTGTGTGTGTGTGTGTGTGTGTGTGTGTGTGTGTGTGTGTGTGTGTGTATGTGTGTGTGTGTGTGCGTGAGTGCATTTTGAAGTTCTTAATGCAGGTAATTCTTGAAGTTGCTACGGGTAGGTTTGTAGTTGCTATGGACAGGCCTGGAAGTTGCTACAGGTAGACCTAGAAGTAGCTACGGGTAGGTTTACAGTTGCTACGGGTAGGCCTGGAAGTTGCTACGGGTAGGTTTGCAGTTGCTATGGGCATGCCTAGAAGTTGCTACAGGCAGGTTTGCAGTTGCTATGAGAAGACCTAGAAGTTGCTACGGGCAGGCCTGGAGTTGCTACGGGTAGGCTTGAAGTTACTACGGGCTATTGTAGGAGGACAACCAGTTGCTACAGGATGCTATAGCAGCACATCTGGAGTTGCTACGGGCTGGGGCCTACTACTTCAAAAGCTTATGGTGCGTTGTATTTTGTACATGGAGACATCAGAAACATCAGTTACACAAGAGACAAGATTCACCAAAGTAAATAAGTATATTAGATCTTAATGAACCTATAAAACTAAATGTATGCAAAATCATAACTTTGATCTCCTATTGTGGTAGACTCAAACGTGCGTGTGTCTTAGACTATGCTTGTGATAGTTTAAAATAAAAATAAAAATTACTCCTCTTTTAGCTAACTGAACCTAGGTTATTCATGGGTCTCAAGTGAGTTGTTTAAGTTGGCATTACATGCCTGTTCATGTGCGTATGCATGTGCATTTACATGTGCAGGTGCTCATCCATCTGTATGTGCGTGTACGTATGCATGTGCGTGTGTGTGCATGCGTGTGCATGTGCAGGTGCGTGTGTGTGTGTGTGTGCATGTAGAGATGTGTATGCATGTTAATGTGCATGTAGAGGTACATGTGCAGGTGCGCGTGCGCATGCGCACGTATGTGTGTGTGTGCATGAACATATGCGTGTGAATGTGCATGTGTGTGTGTGTGTGTGCATATTAGTGTGCATGTAGAGGTGCGCGTGCATGTGCGTGTGCGTGTGTGTGTGCGCACGCGCGTGTGTGTGTGTGCATGTGTGTGTGTGAGTGTGTTTGTGCGTGCATGTGAAGGTGTGTGTGCTTGTCTATTTGTGTGTGCGTGTGCATGTGGAGATGCACATACATGTGTAGGTGCATGTGCGTGTCCGTTTGCATGTGTGTGCACGTGTGCATGTGCATGTTCTTGTGCGTGTGTGTGTGCATGTGCGTTTACGTGTGTAGGTGCGCGTGAATGTGCGTGTGCATGCGCGTCTGCGTGTATGTGTGCGTGTGCGCGTGCGCATGTGTGTGCGTGTGCGTGTGCATGTGCGTGTGCATGTGCATGTGCGTGGGCGTGTGTGTGCGTGTGCATGTGTGTGCGTGTGCGTGTGCAGGTGTGTGTGTGTGTGTGCGCGCGTGTGCATGTGCATGTGTGTGTGTGTGTGTGCGTGCGTGTGCATGCATGTGCAGGTGTGACTGTGTGTCTGTTTGCATGTGCGTGTGCGCGTGCGTGTACATGTGCATGTGCAGGTGCATGTGTAGGTGTGTGTGCATGTGCGTGTGCATTTTTGTGTTTGTGTGTGTGTGTGTGTGTGTGTGGGTGCATTTGAGTGTGTAGGTGAATGTGCATTTGCGTGTGCACATGCGTGTGCGTGTGTGAGTGTGTGTGCGTGTGCGTGTGCATGTGCAGGTGCATGTGCATGTGCATCAGTGCGTGTGGGTGCGCATGTGCGTGTATGTGTGTGTACATGTGCATGTGTGTGCATGTGCGTGTGCGTCTGCATGTGCGTCTGCATATGTGTGTGTGTGTGCGTGTGCACGTGTGTGTGCGTGTCCGTGTGCGTGTGCACGTGCATGTGTGTGTGTGTGTGTGTGCATGTGCTTGTGCGTGTGTATATGTGTGTGTGTGTCTATTTGTGTGCATGTGCATGTGCTTGTGCAGGTGCGCATGTGTGTCTATTTGTGTGTGCATGTGCAAGTGCAAGTGCATGTGCACGTGCTTGTGCAAGTGCGTGTGCGTGTGTGCATGTGCTTGTGCATGTGTGTGTGCGTGTGCGTGCATGTGTGTGTGCATGTGCGTATGTGTGTGGGTGTGCGTGTGTGTATGCGTGTTTGTGTGCATGTGCGTGTGTGTGTGCGTATGCATGTGCAGGTGCGTGTGCGTGTCTGTTTGCGTGTGCGTGTGCAAGTGCAAGTGCATGTGCACGTGCTTGTCCGAGCACAAGTGCTTGTGCATGTGCATGTGTGTGTGCATGTTCGTGTGCATGTACATGCACGTGTGCATGTTCGTGTTCATGTGTGTGTGCATGAGCATGTGTGTGTTTGTGTGTGCATGTGCATGTGCGTGCATGTGTGCATGTGTGTGCATGTGCGTATGAAGGTGCGTGTGCAGGTGCGCATGGGTGTGCAGGAGTGTGTGTTTGAGTGTACAGGTGCGTGTGTGTGTGCACGTGCATGTACGTGTGTGTGTGAGTGTGAAAGTGCGTGTGTGTGTCTGTGTGCATCTGTGTGTGTTTGTGTGTGTGTGCATGTGCGTGCACAGGTGCATGTGTGTGTGTGCGTGTGCAGGTGCACGTGCATTTGTGTGTGCATGTGTGCAGGTGTGTAAGGGTCTGTGTGCGTCTACATGTCCATCTGCATGTGCTCGTGCGTGTGTGTGTGCGCGTGTGTGTGTGCGCGTGTGTATATGCATGTGCATGTGCGTGTGCGAGTGCGAGTGTGTGTGTGCATGCGTGTGTGAGTGCGAGTGCATGTGCATGTGTCTGTTCGTGTGCGTGTGCATGTGCGTGTGCATGTGCCTGTGTAGGTGCACATGTGTTTCTGTTTGCGTGTGCGTGTGTGTGTGCGAGTGCGTGTGCACATTCGTGTGTGAGTGCATGTGTGTGTGTCTGTTCGTGTGCGTGTGCATGTGCCTATGCAGGTGAGCTTGCGTGTCTGTTTGTATGTGCGTGTTTGTGTGCATGTGCACATGCTTGTGTGTGTGCGTGTGCGTGTGGGTGTGCGGGTGCATTTGCGTGTGCGTGCATGTGCATGTTCCTATGCATGTGCGTGTGCGTATGCGTGTGTAAGCTCATGTGCATGTGCATGTGCATGTGCATGTGCATTTACATGTGCAGGTGTGCATGCATGTTGTTTACGTGTGCGTGTGTGTGTGCAAGTGCATGTCCACGTGCTTGTGCGAGTGCGAGTGCGTGTGCGTGTGTGTGTGCATGTTCATGTGTGTGCGCGTGCTCATGTGCGTGTGTGTGCGTATGTCCGTGTGCTCGTGTGCATGCACGTGTGTGTGAAGGTGCATGTGTAGGTGCATATGTGTGTGTAGGAGCGTGTGTGTGAGTGTTTGTGTGCGTGTGCGTGTGTGTGTGTGTGCGCATGCATGTGTGTGTGCGTGTGCGAGTGAAGGTGCGTGCGTGTGTGTGTGTGCAAGTGAAGGTGCATGTGTAGGTGCGCATGCATGTGCAGGAGCGTGTGTGTGAGTGTGCAGGTGCGTGTGTGTGTGCACGTGCATGTACATGTGCATGTGCATGTGCGTGTGCGTGTGCGTTTATAAAGGGGGGGAGCGTCTCCATGCTCATAGAGCGACCGCCTCCCTTAGGATGGGCAGACACCATGCAAGCAGGGTAGTGGACGAGGTGCTATCTAGGGAGCTAGAGGGACTCCCGGCCAAGGCAAATGGTTGGCCTCGCATGCGTTGGGGTTGATAACCTTACATGCATTTGCCTACAGAAGATATGGGTGAGTTGTGTGAGTTAAGCGCGTAGGCATAAAATTGGTGACGTCCCGGGAAGTTTCCGGTGGCGCACCAATGCAACTCTTGAGGGCTGGCTAGTGAGAAAGAGTTGTGCATGGGGGATTGAAAGGACCATGCTGTGAGCCCAAGGATGTCTCAGAATCAAGGTTAGCCGAGGCGGGTTTGTGAGCAAAGTTGGTTGCACTTAGGAATAGTGCATGGTGTCTTGGAGTGAAGAACTTACCCAATGTATGCGGAGCGAGTTAGGCATCTCATGAGAGCAATGCAGTGGCAGAGCGAGTTGGTTTGAGCATGAAGACCTTGCACGATAGAGGCCTTGCATAGAGAGTGCAGTGCAAGCCTAATGAGCCAGATGAGCTTGGCAGACAATGAGACCAATGTGGTGAACTCACACCCACACCAAGTGGAGCGTGGAACACTTGGTGCACTTGGACATTTAGAGGATGGGGTGTTCAGGAGACCTTGGAGATATACTCTAGCCTTGCGGAGTATGTCCATGCAAAGATGTGCATCATGGATTAGCAGTGGGACTCTAGTGTTAAGTGACAGTGGACTTGGGGAGACCTTTGAGGTGGCAATGTCCTTAGAAGCAAAGTTCATGTTGGAAAAAACCAATAGGCATGATGGAGTGAGTGGGATCCGGAGGTCGAAATGGAGGAGAAGTAACTCGGATGCGAGCGAGCTAAGTGTGGCGAGCTCCTCAACTTTGCAGAGGTTAAACATCGTAGATGAGTTGAGTGCTCACATAGATGTTGTTATCCAAATGTGCCCCTGCTCATTTTGTGGCTAACTCCCTTTCATTCTTTCCTTCTATTGTGCCTCAGTCATAAATTTTTACTTTTTAGTCACTCAAAACCTTCTGGAAATGACACCATTGGATAGAGATCTTTCTCAGCTTTCTAGAAAGGTAAAGATTTCCTCCTAACTCCACGTATTTTTCAAGTTATGGCTCAGCGGAGTTTTTGTGGGAAATTTTCCCTTGCAAGGTCCGCAGCCAATCAAAACTCGCCACATGTCTAGGTCAAAAATATCAAAGCGATCCAATTTTGGCCTGTTTTTTCCCTAAAACTTCAAATCGCCATAACTTTCGATCCAGAGCTTGGATTTTTGCGTTCTTTATATTAATGGAAAGATGGTGAAATTATCTACAAGAATCCATGGTCAATTTTGAATTTTGGTTCAGTATGGAGGGAAAAAATCAAAAAACTCTTCTGGTACACGCCCATGGACAGAACTAACGTTTCAATAACCAATTTTAATGCAAAATGGGTCGCATTCTTCTCCAACATGGTCAAAAATGTCAGTGCATGGGTTTGTAAGTACCTCCATGTTGTTTTTAATGTATTTTGGTCAATGGGGAATGGTTCCCATGTTTTTTCACATTTTCTCTCTCCTCGGCTCGACCCATGCACTGTAAAAGCTGGATTTGGCTCTTTTTCAAAGGGGGGAACACTTTTTTTACACAACAAGCTTCTGTTTTCACTTTCAACAAGTGATTTTGGCAAGTATCAGACCTTCCAGGGATTGTAACAGGTTTTTCTACCTCTTTGGTGTTGGAATACAAGGATTTTGATGTTGAAAATCACAATGCAGGCTCTGTGAATGCTTTCAGTCCTTTGTATGTGTTGTTTGCTTCATTTCAAACCCTTGTTTACAGCTTATCAACCTGTGCATGATGTTTTATGTTGCAATTTCTGATTTGTGTCAATTTGCATGAGCAAAAAGTGCTCACCACTCCTTTGGTGTATCACCCTTATCAGTTTAGTTTTAATTTTTGCATTTCTTATCCCTGTCTCCTTGCAAATTAAGATAAAATTAGGATCTGAACCTCTGCAGTTATACAAATAATAGATCTGATCAGAGGAGTTTGAGGAACCAGCCTCTAATATGGAGATTCCTCTCTCATTTTACAAGTCCCACACTTGGAGAGAGTTTTCAATGTTGTGCAATCACACTGGATGCCTGAAACATCAACTTAGAAACTTGATTTGCATCCAGGGGTGCTGCTGATTTGCAACAACAATTTTGGCACGCCCGATGGGACCTTAGAGGTCTTTCGCTTCATCTTTTGTAGGTTGGTGTGTTCCTGTGAAGATTTCAGTCTTTAGAGGCACTTGCAAACACATCTGGTGACTCCATCTGATCAACAACCCATTTCTGAAGTTGCAGACCTGTTTTTCATCCATTTCCATCCATTATTCTTTCCATCTCTTTCATTCTTTTCCATTCCATGAAGTTTTGCAATCATGACTTCATTTCCATCATAGAACTCACATTTACAAGAGCAACAATGTTTCCCACCTCCAACATGTTTTTTAAATCCTCTAAATCAGCATTTTGAACAAATTCAAAATCAGCATACATACCCATATGAGCAGCAATGCCAAAATCAATTTGGCTATGGAGCTTTCCAAGAGCAAGGGTGTGCATACAATGAAGAAAATCAGATGCAAGATGCTGGTCTGTTGGAGAAAATCCAAAAGATGGAGGTAAACATGGTGTAATCCAGGGCTCAAGCACAAATGAAAGCATTTGGAATTGGTTGTGGAGCACTCTTTCCATGGGTGGGACCTTTCCCAAGGAATTATAGCCCTCAAGAGAAGCTTGACTTCATGATTGCAATGCTACCATTTCTTGCAAAGTGGATTGAAGGAATAGAGGTGTATGAGAGGAGTATTCAGCAACCTTGTCAACGGGTAAGCACACCATCTCATGCCTTTTATTTTCCTCTTTTCCAATCTATTTTATCTCAGCAGTGTCAAGTTTTAAACTCTCCATCTGTTGTACCAAGTGTTGAATCCATTTCTCCACCCCCTAGTCTTCCACCTCATCTCAATTCTTCTGTCCTTTTCCCTTCCAAACAATCATCCCCTCCACAATAACTAAATGAAACACCCTCTCCTCTAAAGAAACAAGAGGTTTTACCTCCTCCACCACCACAAAAAATTGTAAAAATCAGTCATGAAGGGCAAAAAGAGAAGCCAAACAAGGATGAAGAAATTCAAATTTTGAAGAGTTGGGCTCTTAAATTTGGGATGAAGAAGATCCCTTTACTGATAAAACCTTCAGAAGAGGTTGGAGTTACAAAACAAATGGTGGTCATGACTGATTTTGTTGCAGCAGAAGAAGAGTAAAAAGGAGTTGCAGATCAGCAATCAATTTGTTCAGAATATAATGTCCATGTTGGCACCCTATTTGAAGGAAATGCTGATCCAATTCAAATTGCAAAAATCAGTCATGAGGGATAACAAGAGGAAGGAGAAGCTGCTCCAAATCCAAAAGAAGAGGAGCACATTCCAGCTATGGGGGAGAAAAGTGCAGATCCAAAGACTGTGAGCACAAAGCAAGTTATAGAAGAACCTTCAGTTCTTCTCTCTACTTCATCTCTCTCAAGTTATAGTACTGAAGAAGAGTTTGATCCCTCAAACTCAATGCTGGAGGATGAAAGAAACCATGGTGATCAAGTTGCAGATCAAGAGAATGCCATGGGAGAGGTTGAACATTTGCAGCAAGACATCAATGAGGTAGTTTATCTGTCTGATTTGGAGGACTGTTTTGATGAAGAAGAACTGGTTGAGTTTCCACCATTCTCTCTTTCATCATCCATCTTCCAAACACAAGAGCCTACTGTCATGGAGGAGAGTATTCATTTGTAGTAGCCTACATCTTATAGAAGCTCTTTGGAACCAAGATTGGAAGATTTTAATCTTTCATGTCCTTCATTGGAGGAAGAGAAAGGGTAGAAGGGTTCTACCATTGCTTCCACACCATCCATTCAAGGTCTACAAGAGAACTCCATTCTTGGAATTGAAAATCAGAATTATGGGCATACTCAACGGATCAAACCTTGCCTAATCAGGTATTTGGCTTCATTGGAGCCAAAGGAGAAGCCACAACTAGTCATGCTTGCTTCTAAGCATGAGGATGAGCTATAAAGTTCCAAGGATCAACTGTCATACCTCTCCAATCCAAATGCAAAGCAACTAAAAGAGGTATTGGATTTGTTTTTAGTTGACACCTTGCTAATTTGGGTAGAAGACTAGCTTCTTGTTGATTTTCCACTCATCCAATCAGCCATAATCAGCACCAAATCATTTGCATGGCTGCCAATTTTGAAGAAAGGAAGCTATTTTGCCAACCAGTTGCAGGGTTCATTTAGCTCACCTTTGCTTCTAGTTAGAGTAGAGTAGGTAGGTTTGCTTTCAGTAGAAGAAGTGCTTGTGCACACTCTGCATGTTCCATTTGGAGCATGTATGATTTTCAGTTTGTACATAGTTTTGGTGCTGCTGGTTTCACTCTTGCACAGTTAGTTTTAATGGCGTTTTGGTGGGAAAAACTCCATGTCCACTGGGATTCAAGCGGTTCAGAGGGAAGTTTTCAAAGTTCAGATCAGTTTTCAGGCTACTACTCATGACTTCATGCCTAATGGATTGCTTCAGGCTACTGATCATTCATCCAGTAGGCAGATGACCCCTTTGAGTTGCAAAAATTGTTATCCAAATGTGCCCCCTCTCATTTTGTGGCTAACTCCCTTTCATTCTTCCCTTCTATTGTGCCTCAGGCATAAATTTTTACTTTTTAGGAACTCAAAACCTTCTGGAAATGACACCATTGGATAGATCTCTTTCTCAGCTTTCTAGAAAGGTAAAGATTTCCTCCTAAATCCACGTATTTTTCAAGTTATGGCTCGGTGGAGTTTTTGTGGGAAATTTTCCCTTGCAAGGTCCGCAGCCATTCAGAACTTGCCATGTGTCTAGGTCAAAAATGTCAAAGCGATCCGATTTTGGCCTGTTTTTTTCCTAAAACTTCAAATTGCCATAACTTTCGATCCAGAGCTCGTATTTTCATGTTCTTTATATAAATGGAAAGATGGTGACATTCTCTACAAGATTCCATGGTAAATTTTGAATTTTGGTTCAGTTTGGAGGGAGAAAATCAAAATTTTCTTCTGGTACGTGCCCATGGACAGAACTGACATTTCAACAACCAATTTTAATGCAAAATGGGTTGCATTCTTCTCCAACATGGTCAAAAATGTCAGGGCATGGGTTTGTAAGGACCTCCATGCTATTTTTAATGCATTTTGGTCAATGGGGAATGGCTCCCATGTTTTTTCACATTTTCTCTCTCTTGGGCTCGACCCATGCACTGTAAAAGCTGGATTTGACTCATTTTTCAAAGGGGGGAACACTTTTTTTACACATCAAGCTTTTGTTTTCACTTTCAACAAGTGATTTTGGCAAGTATTAGACCTTCCAGGGATTGTAACAGGTTTTTCTGCCTCTTTGGTGTTGGAATACAAGGATTTTGATGTTGAAAATCACAATGCAGGCTCTGTGAATGCTTTCAGTCCTTTGTATGTGTTGTTTGCTTCATTTCAAACCCTTGTTTACAACTTATCAACCTATGCATGATGTTTTATGTTGTAATTTCTGATTTTTGTCAATTTGTATGAGCAAGAAGTGCTCACCACTCCTTTGGTGTATCACCCTTATCAGTTTAGTTTTAATTTTTTACATTTCTTATCCTTGTCTCCTTGCAAATTAAGATAAAATTAGGATCTGAACCTCTGCAGTTGTGCAAATAATAGATCTGATCAGAGGAGTTTGAGGAACCAACCTCTAATCTAGAGATTCCTCTCTCATTTTACAAGTCCCACACTTGGAGAGAGGTTTCAATGTTGTGCAATCACACTGGATGCCTGAAACATCAACTTAGAAACCTGATTTACATCCAGGGGTGCTGTTGATTTGCAACAACAGATGTTTTGGAGGCGCAGCAAAAGCGTGGATGCGGAGTGGGTGCAGAAGTAGTGGCTGAGACTCATTGAAGTGGACAAAGGATGGTTCACATGGTGATGTGCAACATGGTGGTCCAAGTCAAGGACATCATGGTTATGGTTGCAGTGTGGTGAGATGACAACTAAGGCAGAAGACATGAGCAAGAGTCAATGTGGTATGGACGTGGACAGGTGTCTCAAAGAGTACGCATGGCGATGTCAGTGGCCATGGCATCGGGACAAGATCAAAGGTTGGATCGAGTCAAGGGAAGAAGAGTACGTCACCCACATGTGATGCAGTCTACAAAGATGGTGAGCTTGCAGTGCTCCCCGCAGGGATCTTTGGTGTTATGGACTTAGGTGATAGATCAATCAGCAGGTCGCGTCGAGTAGAGGCTCACACCTGGGAAGGACTCACGAGGAGGACTTCCCCCACTGGTGCACGCGTAGGTGAGTGGCGTAGTAACTCAGGCAGACTTATGGATGGATGACAGAATGGTGCATGTGATGTTACTTAGCTGCATTGTGCATAACAGTTGGATGTTCGACAGTGAGCCGGCCAGCGGCGTTGGAGAGCTGGGTTAGTGGTGAGTCATGGAGGTAGGAGTTGTGCATTCCCTCAGGTGAACTAAGAAGGCATATTAAAAGCTCCCGGTGGTTGTATGGGTAGCCGTGGCATTCAGCGAGTGGTCTTCTGGAGTAGTTGTATGGGCAGTTGTGAAAGGTGTTGGAAGGGTTCACTTGTGCATTAGTTGGAGATGCGTTGGGAATGGTTGGTGGATGAAGATGGATGAAGGCGTAGTCTGGGATTGATGGAGTAGCTTGTTCTTCTAAGGTGAGTGAAAAAAGTAGTGTCTCAGTTCCGCACGTTGGCTAGTGAAATCCGCTGCATAGCTAGCCCCGTGATAGCTGGTATCAGAACTTTTGGATGTGGATTGCTCTCTTTGATACTTAGTGTGACAGTCGATATTGAAACATTTGAGGTGATGCTCTCTTTGGTATGTAGAGCGAAAATGAGCATCGGTGCTAGAGTTGGGAACAGAGTGTAAACCAACATGATTAGTTGGTGTTGTTGCAAATTAGCAGCACCCCTGGATGCAAATCAAGTTTCTAAGTTGATGTTTCAAGCATCTAGTGTGATTGCACAACATTGAAACCTCTCTCCAAGTGTGGGACTTGTAAAATGAGAGAGGAATCTCCAGATTAGAGGCTGGTTCCTCAAACTCCTCTGATCAGATCTGTTATTTGCATAATTTCAGAGATTTGAATCCTAATCCTACTCTAAATTCCACGGAGACAAAGATAGAAAGTGCAAAAATTGAAACTAAACTAATAGGTGATACACCAAAGGAGTGGTGAACACTTCTTGTTCATGCAAATTGACACAATTTCATAAAATGCAACATGAAACATCATACACAGGCTGATAAGATGTAATTAAAGGTCTGAAATGAAGCAAGACAATACAAACAAAGGATTGAAAATTGATCACAGAGTCTGCACTGTCATTTTTCACTGTCAAAATCCTTGCATTTGCAACATCAAAGAGGTAGAAACCTGTTATAATCATGAAGAAGCTTTGATACTTGTAAAAAACACTTGTTGAAGGTGAAATAAGAATCTTGCTATCCAAAAAAATGTTCCACCTCAAAAAATGAGCCAAATCTGTAAAAAACATGTAAGCCATTCCCCATTGAATGAAGATGCATGGGTCAAGCCCAGGAGAGAGAAAATGTGTAAAAAACATGGAAGTCATTCCCCATTGAATTAAGATGCATTAAAAGACCATGGGCATCCTTACAGACCCATGCCCTAACATTTTTGGCCATGATGAAGAAGAATGCTACCCATTTTGCATTAAAACTGGTTGTTGAAACGTCATTTTTGGCCATTACCACGTGCCAGAGGTGTTTCTTAATTTTTTCTCTCCAAACTCAACCAAAATGAAAAATTTACCCCATAATCATGTAGATAATTTCACCATCTTTCCATTGATATAAAGAACGTGAAAATCTGAGCTCTAGATCGAAAGATATGGTGATTTGAAAATTTAGGGCAAAAACAGGCCAAAATCGGATCGGCGAGAAAAAGTTTGAATTTTTACCTGTTTGGTCTTTGGAAAAAATTTCAAATTTTCCCCATGCTCCACCACTCCAAGTGCCACGTGGTGGCTTCCTATTGGCCACGGGCCTCCTAAGGGAAAATTTTCCACAAAAACTCCGCCAAGCCATAACTTGAAAAATATGAGGAGTTAGGAGGAAAACTTTACCTTTCTGGAAAGCTGAGAGAGAGATCTATCCAATGGTGCCATTTTTAGAAATATTTGAGTGCTTAAAAATAAAAAACGGAGACTGAGGCACAAGAGAGGTAAGAACACAAGGATTTAGCCACAAAAATGAGCAGGGGCACATTTTGGATAACAATTTTGGCGACTCAGAGGGGTCATCTGCCTGGTAAATGAAGATACTAGTTGCCTGAAGCAGCCCATTGGGCATGGAGTCATAAAATTTTCTGTTCGGAACCCCAAATGACTTAGAATGTTGCAAGGAGGAAGATGGAATATCACCTGATGGAAGTAAGGATTGCAAAACATCTCCAGGGACAGCAAGCCTGTGCCAAAGCACTTAGGGAAAGCAAAACTACCTACAACAAAACAATGTGCACAAGCACTTGGAGGAATGAGAACCTAAGCTAATATTTACAAGGTGGAGAATTTCCCTTTAGTAGAAATGCTTTAGATAGATTCCATTGACTGGAATTTTTAGTTCTTCGCCATCCAATGAAGACAAATAGAAGGCATTACTGTCCTTACACTTTGTGACCATGTATGGGCCACTCCAAATGGCATCAAATTTTGAATGCCTTTCCGGTTTTACTCTATCTACATCCCATTTTAACACTAGATATCCAACTTGGAAAGATATACTCTTGGCCTTCCTATCAAAGGTCTTTATGATCAAAGCTTGATCCTTCTCCATTGTTTAGGATGCCTGATCTCTGATCTCTTGGAGCTCCATCAATTCTACATATCTCACCTCCATGGGCCCAAACTCTAGCAACTCTAACTGCTTCATGAGTTCCAATGTTGGCAACTCAAGTGACATGGGCAAGATTGCCCTCTCTTCCATAAACAAGCCTAAATGGAGAGTTACCTTGTGGATCTCTTGGGAGTTATCCTATCAGCCCATAAGGCTGATTTTAGTTTGGTATGCCAAGACCCTCTGATTCTCATCAAGAGTCCACCTAATGATCCTCAACAAGTTCTTTTTTGTAGATTCAGCCTAGCCATTACCTTGAGGGTAGTAGTTTGATGAAGTACTTAGGTAGATCCCGTTCTTGACAGCCCACTTAGTCACCTTGGATCCAATGAATGCTAATGCATTATCTGAGATTATTGTAGCAGGTATGCCAAATCTAGTTACTATCCCCTCATAGAAGTCTAAGATGCTAGACTCATTTGCTTCCTTGAGTGCTATTGCTTTAGTCCACTTGGTGAAGTAGTCTGTGGCTGTCAAAATCCACTTATGCCCTTGGCTTGAATTGGGATTAATGACTCCAATGAAGTCCAAACCCCATTGCATGAATGGCTGGTCAACTGAAATTGGATGCAATGGAAGGGTAACAAGCCTCTCTTTACCTGTGAAGAATGCACAATTCTTGCACCTTTTGATCCACGCAAAGCAATCATTGAAAATCTTGGGCCAATAATAACCAGCCTTCATGATTTTTAGAGCTGTCACTCTTGGTGCAAAATGACCACTAGCTGGTCCACCATGGAACTCTTCCAGCTCCCTATGAATCTGATTTGTGTTAATGCATCTCAACAACACTCCATTCACATCTTTCTTGAACAAAACACCGTCTACTATGGCATATGGGACAACCTGCAATCTGAAGTGTCTTCTTTGGATTTTGGTCATCTCTAGAGGGCATATGCCTATGCTTAGGAAGGGCATTATACCTTGGATCCTACAAGGAGTGGGGACAAAATTATCCTCTTCTTGAGTGCTACCTTGCACATGGCTGTCTTGAACTATCAAAACAGCCTTTTCTTTATTGCATACTCAGTTTTGCTTGCCCAGAATCAGCTACTCACACAATCATTTTCCTCTTACCAGCTTGGTGACCTTAATCTCAATGTCATACTCCATGACACGAGTGATCCAACCTACCCTTTTCTCATTCAAATCCTTGTTGAGGAGGAAGTCCTTTACTCCCGCATGAGAGACCAACAACTGAACATTGTTGTTTGAGACTAGATGCTTGAATTTCTTCAAGCTTTTGATTACTGCAAGTACATGCTTCTCAATGAAAGAATATCTCACCTCATAGTCATCTAGGCTCTGGCTGAAGAAAGTAATTGGCTGCTCATCATTGTCCTTGTTCTGCTATACCAAAATGGCAGAAATGGTATCATTACCCCCAAATGCATAGAGGATGAAATCCTTGGAGAAGTCTGGGTTGATGAGACTTGGTGCTTTAGAAATGGATTCTTTGATTGCTTCAAAACTCTCATTGCCTTCTACTGTCCATTTGAAAGCCATGCTTTTCTTCAACATCTTGGTGATAGGTTTGACAAGAGCTGCAAAATCTGGGACAAACCTCCGAACAAAATTTATTCTCCCCAAGAAACTCTGAAGTGCCTTCTTATGGCTTGGCAATGGTAGTGCTGTTGTGGCTTCAACTCTCTTTGGATCAATTGTTAATCCTTTTTTGGAGACAATATGGCCAAGGAGCTTTCCTTCATGTGCTAGGAAGATACACTTCTTAGGATTCAAAGACACTCCAAATCTCCTGCACCTTTGGAAGACTTGTGTCAAATGAGAGAGGTGGTCTGCTGCATTCTTTGAAAAAATAGTGATATCATCAAGATATATCAGCACCATGTTGTTAATCAAACCTTTGAATGCCATGTCCATTGCTCTTTGGAAGGTAGCTCCAACATTGGATAGCCCAAATGGCATTTTCCTATATGCATAAGTTCCCCATTTGGTTGTGAAGGCTATCTTGAACTGATCTTCTTCCTTCACCATAATCTGATTATACCCTGAGTAACCATCAAGCAATGAAAACCTTTCGGAACCAGCAACAACTTGTAAAATCTGCTCCATAGAAGGAAGTGGGTAATGGTCCTTGAGAGATGCTCTATTCAATTCTCTGAAATCAACACACAATCTGATCTCTCCACTCTTCTTTCTGACTGGAACTAAGTTGGCAACCCAACTAGAATGCTTGATTAGGAATATGATTCTTGACTCAATAAACTTGTTCAATTCCTTCCTCATGAGAGGTTCTATGTGTGGATTGACTGGTCTTTGTTTCTACCAGATGGGCTTAGTATTTAGATCCAACTCAATGGTGTGCTAAGCTAACTTGGGATTGAAACCTTTCAAATCTTCGTAGCTCTAAGCAAACACATCAGGGAACTCTTGACACAGCTGAATGAACTCATACCTTTCTTGTTCAGTTGTCATCTTTCCAATTGTAATGGTTTTTTCTCTTCCACCAAGATGGATACTAAATCTTCTCTCTTAACCTGAATGTTTTCTTTCTCTTTCCAAAACTGATCATTGGGATTGAAAATGGACTCGAAAGTGATAAGTCCCTTGGGAAGTTTGTTAGTTCTCAGTTGTACCACTTGGTCACCATACTACTGTTCCAATTTTTCCTGATTTTTAGCTAAGAACTCAGCTTCTTCTTGTAAGAAATGGATGATTTGCTGGTCAGTCTCAAACACTTGCCAACTTACATTGTTATCTGGAAATGAAGGCCTCACAATCACATGGATGTTTGGCTATACCTTGTCCTTTTGAATTCTTTCCACAATATCAAAGGATGCCCCAACTGTTGTAAGTTTATCAGCAGCTTGGTTTTCTTTTCTCTAGGAATGAATTTTATGCTAAAGCCCTTAAAATCTTCAATGAGGTCCCACACCCTATTCTTGTAGCACTTGAGTAGATTATTCTTGACAGCATGCTGCCCCTTAAATTGGTTTACAATCAATTCACTGTCACTAAAGACTTGCAAGTTCTTTATTCCTCTCTTTATTGCCCAATGCATCCCTTACACCAAGGCTTCATATTCAGCAGTGTTATTGGAGCATGCAAACTGAAATCTAAAAGATGAATAGTACTTTACTCCTTGAGGTGAAATAAGCATAGCTCCACCTCCTGCACCTTTTCTACTCCTTGATCCATCACAAAATAGCTGCCATACCTCATTTTCATCCTTGTGGTTTGGCTTGGTGATGTTAGGAATGGGCTGATCTTCTTGATGTATACAATAGACCCCTAGCTCAGATTCTTCTACTTCTTGATAAGGATCAAAAGCATGCACCTTGTTTGCCCATTCATCAAGAGTTAGATCTGAGATGCTTCCAACCTTGGTGTCAGCTTCATCAGTGCTTGGGTGATCTTCTTAATCAAATTCTAAACAGTTGGCATTGATCTGACTTGGAGTGTAGGGCTCAATGTGGAAGTTTGTAATAGGTTCAAACCTGATTGTATCTTTGGTTCCATACCTTGTTCTGAACAGCATGTGTGACCACTCAGTAGACAAATATCCTCCAATCTTGGCTGTGAAATCTCTTGACAAACAAAGGGCAAAGAGTGGTGGAAGGTCTATAACTGATACATCTTATAAAACAACAACATTTGGACATGCATGCAAGGTAAGACTCAAGTTTCTAATCACCCCAACTGTTGTTACTGCTGTCCCATCCAACTGCACTACCCCTTTGGATATGGTTTCATATTGAAGTCCTAGCAGATCAGCTATTTGCTTGGGCATCAATGAGCTACTTGCCCCGGAATCAATCATGCAATTGTGCACCAATTGATTTCCAATGATTAATGAGACATAGAAAGGAGGGGGCTTCAACATTTTACCTTGCTGTCCTCCATGATTCCCTTCAAGCTGGGTAGCATTTGTGAGCACCTTCTCTTGCATTTGGACTTGTTGATTTGAAGTTGGCCAGTCCTTCATGGCAGCTTGTAGCAAATATCTCTGCCCTGGGATAGATAGTGATTCCCACATTGATATATTTACATTTGTCTTCTTCATCTGATCAATGATACTAAATGGTGATGAAGGATCTCTTTACTGTCCCTTGGTTTGCATATTCATCCCTTGCATGTGGGAAACAACAACTAGTATTTGAGTTGGTCTAGGAGTTGTTCTTGGCTACCCTTGTGCATTTACAACTGGATTTTGTTTGCCAACCATTTATGGAGACATAAAAGGTTGTGGATTGGTTGGAGCTAATGGTTGTTCTTCACCCAAATTCCTTCTTTTTGACCTTGTGTTGGCTGTAACACCTTGAGAGACTGTTTGATTTATGCCACAAAAATCCTCTGCCTGCCAGTTCATAAGTGTGGTGTCATTTGGAGCTGATTGCTGCTAGAATGTTTCTTGTTGTTGGTTGTTTCCTTAACTGCCCTCACCCTCCACACCAGTAGTTATCACCATTAATTCTTGATTCAAGGCACCGTTGAAGCACATAGATTGGTTGTGAGGTTCATTGCATGGAAAACACCAATCATACTCCTGAGCAACGTTGTTTTGTGTTGGCATCAATGCCTTAGAGGCAGATATAGCATTTGGATTATAGGGCTGAAATGGTCTATTGGTAGGAGGCCTTGCTTGATTTAGATTTGCAGCTAGATTGGGTGGTCTATGAGGTTGATATGACAGCCTATTAAGCTGAGCTTGAGGCTGGAAGGAAGGTCTAAAACTTTGGGCTTGTTGTCTCTTGAGAGTAACTAGCTCATTACCTAAATTTTGCAATTGCTTCATGACTTCTTGAAGCTCATTTGGGGCACTTGGAGATGAAGTAGAAGCTTCATTTGAACTCTGATTTCTAGGAGTGGGAGAAGGAGCCAAATTAGGTTCTTGATTAGTGTTTGGGCTCTCTAAACTTGGAAACAATGGCATGGGAGGTCTAGGGGCTAGTTTTCTAGTTTGGATCAAACAATTTTCAGCCCTAATGGCAATGCTATAAGCCATAGGGATAGTTATGCTGCCCATGGACTGAATCAAAATAGAAATATCAGAATTGAGAGCTTTGAGATAGTAAAGAAAAGCACCTTCTACTATTGGCCTGACTGCCACTAGAATTCTCTCCCAGGTCCTTTGAAATCTGAAATTAAAATCAGTCAACTGCTCATTGGAAGCTCTTTTGATAGTTGTCAGCTACTCCAAAAGGGACAAGTTGTCTCCCTTTTCCCCAAACTGCTCATGCAGGGCTATACATAGCTAATTCTAATTTTGAATAGAACCTAAGGCAAGACTCCTGAACCATTGCAAAGCTTTCCCTTTGAATGAAGATGCCAGCAATTTGACAGTAACTTGCATCTCATTGATCTCATGGATTGTACAAATGTTAGCAATATCCTTAACATGATCACTAGGTGAGGTCTGATTTTCTCCACTGAAGTATGGAATGTTCTTCAATGCTGCAACTTGGATTGGATTTTGTGCATTGAGAGCAGGTGGGCTGCTGCCAGTGAAATTGACATAGGGGTTGTTTTGTGCCATTCTAATTGGTCTTAGAACCCTTGTTGACTGAATGAAAGGCCTACCAGGTGGAGGAGTTGAGAGAGTTCTGTTTGGTGGAGATGGAGACCTTTGGATTCTCCTCCCACTTTTCCTTATTCTTGGAGATAACTACAGATATTTAAACAACACCTCTTCCTCTCCAGCTCTTGACCTTGTGTTGATTCTTCTCATGAGTTTTCAAGTCTGCACTACTAAAACCAACTTATTCTTCCCCTTGGAGTCACCAGATGTGAAATTTATAGATCTTTTAAGTAAGAAAATTGCAGCAGATGTACATCAACTTTGCTGCAATGAAAATGAGACCTCTAAGGTCCCACCAGGCATGCCAAAACTATTGTTGCAAATCAGCAGCACCCCTGGATGCAAATCAGGTTTCTAAGTTGATGTGTTAGGCATCCAATGTGATTGCACAACATTGAAACCTCTCTCCAAGTGTGGGACTTGTAAAATGAGAGAGGAATCTCTAGATTAGAGGCTAGTTCCTTAAACTCCTCTGATCAGATTTGTTATTTGCACAATTGCAGAGGTTTGAATCCTAACCCTACTCTAAATTCCAAGGAGACAGAGATAGAAAGTGTAAAAAATGAAACTATACTAATAGATGATACACCAAAGGAGTGGTGAACACTTCTTGTTCATGTAAATTGACACAATTTCATAAAATGCAACATGAAACATCATACATAGGATGATAAGATGTAATTAGAGGTCTGAAATGAAGCAAGACAATACAAACAAAGGACTGAAAATTGATCACAAAGTCTGCACTATCATTTTTAACTGTCAAAATCCTTGCATTTGCAACATCAAAGAGGCAAAAACCTATTACAATCATGAAGAAGGTTTGATACTTGCAAAAATCACTTGTTGAAGGTGAAAGAAGAAGCTTGCTATCTAAAAAAATGTTCCACCTCAAAAAATGAGTGAAATCTGGCTTTTACAATGCATGGGTCGAGCCGAGGAGAGAGAAAACATGAAAAAAATGTGGAAGCCATTCCCCATTGAATGAGGATGCATTAAAACAACATGGGCGTCCTTACAGACCCATGCCCTGACATTTTTGGCCATGCTGAAGAAGAATGTGACCCATTTTGCATTAAAACTAGTTGTTGAAACGTCATTTCTAGCCATTACCACGTGCTAGAGGTGTTTCTTGATTTTCTCTCTCCAAACTCATTAAAAATGCAAAATTGACCCTGGAATCATGTAGACAATTTCACCAAATTTCCATTGATATAAAAACGTGAAAATTCAAGCTCTGGATCGAAAGATATGGCGATTTGAAAATTTTGGGAAAAAACAGGCCAAAATCGAATCGGCGGGCAAAAGTTTGAATTTTTACCCGTTTGGTCTTTGGAATTTTTTTCAAATTTTCCCCACGCTCTGCCACTCTAGGTGCCACGTGGTGGCTTCTTATTGGCTGCGGGCCTCCTAAGGGAAAATTTCTCACAAAAACTCCGCCGAGCCATAACTTGAAAAATATGAGGAGTTAGGAGGAAAACTTTACCTTCCTGGAAAGTTGAGAGAGAGCTATATCCAATGGTGCCGTTTTTAGAAATATTTGAGAGCCTAAAAATGAAAAATGGAGACTGAGGCACAAGAGAGGTAAGAACACAAGGAGTTAGCCACAAAAATGAGTAGGGGCACATTTTGGATAACAGTTGGCAAAAGAGCTCTCAACTTAAGGCGTGTGGGATGTTCATTGAAGAACGAGTTGGCAGACTAGGGATCCAATGTAATCAACATCGTTGGTGATCAGATGGGCAGGACACCAATGCAGTTGGGATGAGCAGAAGTAGAATGGTGTGTGCTTGTGAAGAAATGTTAGATTGAAGTTCCCAATGTAATGTGTGGCTAAGTAGAGTCATGCATGTTTGCGGGAGTTGGTTGTTGTACAAATTGGATCAGGAGTTGAGTCTTGTGAAAATTGGAAATCAACAGTGTTGGTGATCAGAAGGTGGGACACCAACACAACTGGATCAAGAGGAGTAGTTATGTTCCATGTAAGAAGCAGGCTGGTGTGGGCTAGAGGACAACATCAGATCAGAGTGATCTAGCAGAGTATCAGGGCTAAGTTGAGCCTTATTGATGTCATAGTGGAATGAATAAAGCCAGTGAACTTTCTTAGGGTAGACCAGTGGGTTGATGAGGAAGGATTCATGTAGTTACGACGTGGTTGGCATGGCATTTGGTGATAAGGGTATTTTAGACCCATGCAGGTGTCAAGAGTTGGCACTTGTGCAATGCAAGTAAGCCAGTGTAGGTTGCTAGAGACTTTGTGGGAGAAGAAGGCCAATGTTAATTAGAACTCAGATGTGGAGGAGGCGGAAGGGATGCATACAGTGTGGGCTGGGTAACATCACTAAGGTGGATAGTTCATGTGAAGGCTGGTGCAAATCTAACTCCAAGCAGTGAAGAGTGAAGGGATAACACTTGGTAGATTTCAGGTGCAGAGGAAGAGTAACTCAAAAAATTGATAGGTGCGTAAGCACTGAGTAGCACGATGACTCCCCAGAATGTGTTGACAGAACTTGTACATTGAGAACGGCTGAATTGTAATGTTTGTGAAGTGATATCAAGTTGATACTCAAGCCATGAAGTGGAAAAAGTGGCTCTCCCTTAGCAGAATCAGTGTGGTGATTTTGCGAAACCTTGGAATTTTAGTTTGGCAATAGTGGCAGTGGCTACGTTTCCAGAGTAAAGCAAGTGTTATGTTTTCGGAAGTGCTGGTTGGTTGAAAACGGTGGTGAGTAGATCAGTCAGGTTGCAGTGGAATGAGGTATTCCTGGTGAAGAGTTTGCTAAAAGATCAGCATCAGAGGCACAGTGGTGGTATGGTGTTGGTAGAAGTGCTGAACAAGGGTGTAGTGCCCACTCTCTTTTGACACTGTTTAGATACTGATCCTGACTCTATTGATCATATTTTGGATATTATTATATTTTGATGTAACAGGATGTGTATATACTAGCTCATGGATCATTATGGAAATTATCATGTTTTAATTAGCATGATGGTTAGATGTTAGACTATGGATTAATATTGATCTGGATTTAGTTATTGTGCTTGAGGATCATTGAGACATTTTTATTATTATGTGGATAATGATATACTAGTTCACATGGACAAGTTATTGATGTTAATTTTAGACATGTGACATTGATTATTATGAATAGCTCTAGTATAGAAATCTATTGGATGATGATATAGTTACAAATTGAATTTTAATGATAACTATTAAATCCTTGATATTGTTGTGATTTAAAATTAATAATTTT
This sequence comes from Taxus chinensis, assembly GCA_019776745.2. Lineage (NCBI taxonomy): Eukaryota > Viridiplantae > Streptophyta > Pinopsida > Cupressales > Taxaceae > Taxus > Taxus chinensis. Next base: position 459,085,650 of record CM034148.1, read on the forward strand.
ATGTTGCTTATGTCATTTGGATGTTCTGATGTGGCCACGAGGCTGAAGGAGGTATTTTGCATTTTACAGGTTAAAATCACAACAATGTTGGGGGACTGGAGACTAACCATATTGGAATTCTGTGTGAAATCAACAAGGTCACCATGGCAACTGTGTTTTATTGTGTGTTTAGTTGTTAGGATTTCCCATGGGGGGATTTCCATTATTGTGACCATAGGGGCATATATGTGTGTATGTTTATTTTGTGTTCCCTTTTTATTTATTGTTGTGTGTATTTTATTTTATAATGTGCTTTTATTGTAATTATTTAAATATGATAGTATTATGTGGGAGTCATATAGTTAAAATTTAATTAAATTAAATGGGATGTGGAATGTGAAATTAAATGTTTTTGCCTTGGTTGAAAATGAAATTTGATTTATATATTTTATAGCCTTATGGTAATTAAATAAATCTTATGTCAAAGGTTGTCATAAATAAATGTCATAGAAGTTAATGCATTTTAGAAGAGTGTGTAAGTTACCAAGTATGGGTTGTGTAAGAATTTGTAAGAGGTTGTAAGGCTGATTTTGGAAGGTCAAACACTCCTTCCTCTTTGAAATTCGAATTTGAACTTAGAGGACAAATTTGGAGGCTTATGGGACAAGTTAAACTTGTCCCACACCTCTCAAAATCCTCCACCAACCATGTCTATTAATTTGGAGTCAAAATCATATTATTTTATTACATTTTGACATGTTTTTGTTTAAGTATTGATTACACTTGTCTTACAAAATTTTAATGCATTCCTTTTGGGGTATGGGCTACATTATGTATGTAAGTAAATTTGTCATTTTTCTTTTATGGTGATTTGTTGTTGATGTGGATTGCCTCTTGGGGAAGGAAGAAAAATGATGTGGCATCCCACTTGGAATCCACATCATCCTCTTCCACCCTCTCCTTTAAAATTTGAATTCCTCCTCATTTTGTGGTTGTTGAAGGTTGGAAATTTCATTCTTGGGTCAAATTTCTCTTGCATTTTGGATCTTGCTTGGTGGAAGAAGAGGATTTGATTGTGCATACATTTACCTTGTTGTTTTGGGACTGTGTTTTGAGCATCAAAAGAACTGTTGTTTGGAAACAAGTCTCCATCATGGAGAGGTAGGCTCTCACTTTTTAAAATTACTGTTGTTCCCTCTTTTAGCATGAAATTTGAATGTATTTGTGTTTGAAATTCTTAGAGGGATGGGTAGAATTCTTAGGGCATGGTGTGGAGAGAAGACTATGAGGTTTATCAGAGGAGGGATAAGGGATTTACCATTGGCACTTGTCTTGTGGAGGGAGTGTTGGTTGGGATCCACCTAGAGAAAATAATATGCTTGCATTTCTTACTTTGGGGAGGTATAAGGGATAAATTTGGAGGAGGGATAAGGTGGGGTTGAGGAGGGATAAGGTTTATGGGATGGTTATGTTTTGGCGGTTTGTTTTAGGTGGATGTCCAATTTCAACATGGGAGGCATAAAGAGACCTCCATAGTTCTTGCTCTTGCTTGGCTTGCTTGCTTGGAGAAGGAGCCTTTGTTTTGATTGGAATTATTGTTGTAGTTGAGAACTACATCTTTTGTTTTGTGCATTTCCGTGTGCATGTGAATGTATGTTATATGTGAAAGAAGCTATGTTGCCATGTGTTGTTTTATCATGCTCCATTTCAATATGGTTGGGGCTCGGGGGCCAATGGGGAAAGATAGCTTCTATTTTCCCATTGGGTATCTTGGTTGGGTGGAGAGTTTTGCCTTTCCCCCTTCCTTGTGATTCAAGTTACAAGAATGAAGAAATTAACAAGCTACTGTTTGGAGAAAGAAGAATACAGTTTGACAGTCATCTCTTTGAGCAAACTTTTGTAATCCCTTTCCACTTCGCATGGATGAGTTGTATAATTTTGTAATGTGAAGCCATTGTATGGTAAATGGAAGTCTGAAATTTAATTGAAATGTAAAGATGAAACATTCTATTCTCTGTATTGGAAAAGATTGTCATACAGTTGTATATTTAACATTGAAATTCAAATGTAGAAATGAATTGTATCTTTCTGCTTAGTTTGAAAAGAAAATGGGAAGAACATTTCATATTTGTATTTGAAATTTGAAATTAGATCAAATTGGAAAAGAGATCAGTTGTAATGTTATTTGATTTTCAATAGAAGTATGGCATTGGTTCTTGTAAAATTGTATTGCTATCAAAGGATAAAGCTCCATTTTGAAAAGAATAAGAATCTCTGTTTTTTTTATGTTGAGAAGATGCATATGAAATGAAATTAAATGTTATTCTTTCTTGCAAAATTGTATATCAAAACTAGAAACTCAAAGATGCTTTTAGTTTGAATTACATGGATGTTTGATAAGAAACTACATTGGATTAAGTTTAGGAATCATTGTTGTTTGAATTTTTTTTTAAAAAAGACAAACCAAATTTAAAGCAACAACTTGTTATTTTAAAGTTAAATCTGGTAATGTACATTTAAAAAAAAAAAAAACAGTTCACTTTTATACTTCCCAATCAATTTAAAAATACTATGAATTAACATGTTGAGACTATTCTGAACCCATCTTGACAAGGAAAATTCGAGAAAACAATTCAATCAATCTAATTTTGAATCAATCCCCTTCCTAAGTCATTTTCTGTTCCTTGTTGGATAAAAACGTAGCTTCAATAAATTGATCAAATTGACACCTTTAAAACATTCTAATTATTCCCTAAGTTGATCCTCCATGTCTGTTTGACATGTTAAGTGAAGGAAGAGTCCAATTTTTATAAAATTTGTAAGTTGAAAATTGCCAATTTTAAAATTATAAACCCTGCAGATTGATTTCTTAAAATTGACCCTTGAAATATTACCAAATTCTAAAATTGATGTTTTCTATGCAAAGAGGATTCTGAGAGATTTTTGGAAAGTCCAAGTTTTCTAAAAATGGAGCTTCCTATCAAAAGTTATGGCCATTTGAAGTTTTACTTCAAAATGGCCATCCCAAACCAAAAACAAAATAATTCGAATTAGAAAAATTTAAATTTGAACTTCAGAAAAATTTTCAAAAAAAATCTGCGGCCCCCAACCAATCACGTGCTGACACATGGCAAGGGGTGCACTAATCAAAATTGAAAAACTTAACTTTTTACTCCTTTTGGAAAAATTCCACTTTTTCCTCCGCCGGCCCGTGACCAATCACAAAGCGCCACGTGGCCATTTGAGCAAGTGCGGAGGCATGGAGGAAAATTTTCCTTTAGAAAATTAAGACTTTGGTTTTGGGAAAAATTTCAAAATTTTCCCCTCGACCCTCTCGCCCGCACCAATCACGTGATGACACATGGCATTGGGAAAAATTTCCCAATTTTCTCCCTATCCCCGCGGACCTCCAAGGGAAAAATTTCCCCTAAAACTCCGCCGGCCATAACTTGAGTTTTACAAGGAGTTAGGAGGACTTATTTATATGGTTGGAAAGGTGAAGAAATTTCCTATCCAATGAACCTAGTTTATGAAATTTTTGATAACTTTAAGTATTTTAAAAATATAGTTGAATTTTAGGGTTTGATAGAGAGCAGGCATGGCGATAAATTTCTCCCTAAACCTTAGAAAAACTTGTAACCTCCAGATTGGAGCCTTGTAAACTTGTTATAAGATAAAGATGGAAATCTTATGTTTAGTTAATCAGAATTTGTTCCAGAATCCTATTTAGTTTCAAACTAGTGTCTTGCGACTTGGTTGAAGACTCTTCCTATATATATATATAAAAATTTATTCCATAATTTTCCTAGTTTGTTTCTTGGTCTCAAGTGGTAGTTGAAGCAGGCATTACAAAGGGCAGCATTGTGGTGAAATTGTGGTGATGTAGGCCCCCAGATCACGTGGAGAATTTCATGTTGCATGTGGAAGCATGGTGTGACCAGTTCCAGTGGCAGTGAAACCTTGCAGTGGTTTGTCAATCAACGTGGAGGTTGTTGGCGGTTCTCTAGTTATGTAGTGATTGTTGTGCAAGAAGGGATCAGAGCTTAGTAGGGCAGGTTGTACATCATGTAGAATTCCTAAGAGTTGGTAGGAATTGCAGAAGGGGTATCCCATCAGGCATTTGTTGGATGTTTGGTGAAGTGTAGTTCAGTGAAGGGAGCTACAATGACAGAAGTGTTGAGTGATTTGGAACTTTTTGTCCTGAGCATAGGGAGTTAGCACAGCAAGATGTTGAAGAGACTGAGTTGTGTTATGTCAGCAGTGACCGATGTATTCCTTGTGTATTTTCATGTGAGTAGTGCATTTACATTTTGTCCCAGTGTTGTGAACACTGGTATCCTTTGTGCAGGCTTGTGAAGTCTAGAAATAGTTCCATGGGCGTCATTACTTTGAGTGGGGGAGAATATAAGGGGGGTGTGTATCCATGCTCATAGAGTGACCTCCTCCCCTAGGATGGGCAGACACCATCCAAGCAGGGTAGTGCATGAGGCGCTATCCAAGGATCCAGAGGGACTCCCGGCCGAGGAAAATGTTTGGCCTCGCATGCGTTGGGGTTGACGACCTCACATGCATTGGCCTGCAGAAGATCTGGGCAAGTTGGGTGAGTTAAGCGCATAGGCATAAAATGGGTGACCTCCTAGGAAGTTCCCGGTGGTGCACCAATGCAACTCTTGAGGGCTAGCTAGTGAGAAAGAGTTGTGCATAGGGGATTGAAAGGACTATGCTGTGAGCCCAAAAATGTCTCAGAATCAAGGTTAGTCGAGGTGATTTTGTGAGCAAAGTTGGTTACACTTAGGAATAGTGCAGGGTGTCTTGGAGTGAAGAACTTACCCAATGTACATGGAGCGAGTAGGGAAACTCATGAGAGTAATGTAGTGGAAGAGTGAGTTGGTTTGAGTATAAAGACCTTACATGATAGAGGCCTTGCATTGAGAGTGTAGTGTAATCCTAATGAGCCAGATGAGCTTGGCAGACAATGAGACCAACATGGTGAACTCACACCCACACCAAGTGGAGTGTGGAACACTTGGTGCACTTGGATATTCAGAGGATGGGGTGTTCAGGAGACCTTGGAGATATACTCTAGCCTTGCGGAGTATGTCCATGCAGAGATGTGCATCATGGATTAGCATTGGGACTCTAGTGTTAAGTGACAGTGGACTTGGGGAGACCTTTGAGGTGGCAACGTCCTTAGAAGTAGAGTTCATGTGGGAAACAACCAAGAGACATGATGGAGTAAGAATGGGATCTTGAGGTCAAAACGGAGGAGAAGTAACTCAGACGTGAGTGAGCTAAGTGTGGCAAGCTCCTCAACCTTTTAGAGGTTAAACAACGCAGATGAGTTGAGTGATCACATAGATGGGTCGGAGGTGCAACAGAAGTGTGGATGTGGAGTGGATGGAGAAGTAGTGGCTGAGACTCATTGAAGTGGATAGAGGATGGTTCACATGGTGACGTGCAACATGGTGGGTTGAGTTAAGGACATCATGGTTACAGTTGCAGTGTGGTGAGCTGACAACTAAGGCAGAAGACTTGAGTAGGAGTCAATGCAGTCTGGACATGGACGGGTGTCTCAAAAAGTAGGCACAGTGATGTCAATGGCCATGGCATCGGGGAAATATCAGAGGTTAGATCAAGCCAAGGGAAGAAGAGTACCTCACCCACATGTGATTTGGTCTACAAAGATGGTGAGCTTGTAGTGCTCCCTGCAGGGATATTTGGTGTTGTGGACTTGGGTGACAGATCGGTCAGCAGGTCAGGGTGAGTAGAGGCTCACACCTGGGAAGGACTCATGAGGAGGACTTCCCCCGCTGGTGCACGCATAGGTGAATGGTGCGGTAACTCAGGCAGGCTCATGGATGGATGACAGAAAGGTGCATGTGATGTTCCTGTTATCCAAAATGTGCCCCTGCTCACTTTTGTGGCTAACTCCTTGTGTTCTTACCTCTCTTGTGCCTCAGTCTCCATTTTTTATTTTTAGGCACTCAAATATTTCTAAAAATGGCACCATTGGATAGATCTCTCTCTCAGCTTTCTAGAAAGGTAAATTTTTCCTCCTAACTCCTCATATTTTTCAAGTTATGGCTCGGCGAAGTTTTTGTGGGAAATTTTCCAATAGGAGGCCCGCTGCCAATAGGAAGCCACCACATGGCACCTAGAGTAGTGGAGTGTGGGAAAAATTTGAAATTTTTTCCAAAGACCAAACGGGTAAAAATTCAAACTTTTGCCCGCCGATCCGATTTTGGCCTGTTTTTTGCCCTAAATTTTCAAATCACCATATCTTTCGATCCAGAGCTCAGATTTTTGCGTTCTTTATATCAATGGAAAGCTGGTGAAATTATCTACAAGATTCCATGGTATTTTTTGTATTTTGGTTCATTTTGGAGAGATAAAATTAAGAAACGTCTCTAGTACGTGGTAATGGCCAGAAATGACGTTTCAACAACTAGTTTTAATGTAAAATGGGTCGCATTCTTCTTCAGCATGGCCAAAAATGTCAGGGCATGGGTCTGTAAGGAAGCCCATGCTATTTTAATGCATCTTCATTCAATGGGGAAAGGCTCCCACATTTTTTACATGTTTTCTCTCTCCTGGGCTCGACCCATGCATTATAAAAGCCAGATTTGGCTCATTTTTTGAGGGTTGAACATTTTTTTGGATAGCAAGCTTCTTCTTTCACCTTCAACAAGTGATTTTTGCAAGTATCATACCTTCTTCATGATTGTAACATGTTTCTACCTCTTTGATGTTGCAAATGCAAGGATTTTGACAGTGAAAAATGACAGTGCAGACTCTGTGATCAATTTTCAGTCCTTTGTTTGTATTGTCTTGCTTCATTTCAGACCTCTAATTACATCTTATCAGCCTGTGTATGATGTTTCATGTTGCATTTTATGAAATTGTGTCAATTTTCATGAACAAGAAGTGTTCACCACTCCTTTGGTGTATCACCTATTAGTTTAGTTTCAATGTTTACACTTTCTATCTCTGTCTCCTTGGAATTTAGAGTAGGATTATGATTCAAACCTTTGCAATTGTGCAAATAACAGATCTGATTAGAGGAGTTTGAGGAACCAACCTCTAATCTAGAGATTCCTCTCTCATTTTACAAGTCCCACACTTGGAGAGAGGATTCAATGTTGTGCAATCACACTGGATGTCTCAAATATCAAATTAGAAATCTGATCAACATCCAGGGGTGCTATTGATTTGTAACAACAGTTTTGGCATGCCTGGTGGGACCTTAGAGGTCTCATTTTCATTGCAAAAAAGTTGATGTGCATCTGCTGTAATTTTCTTGCTTAAAAGAGCTATAAATTACACATCTGGCAACTCCAAGGAAGAAGAATCAGCTGGTTTTAGTAGTGCAGACTTGAAAACTCATGAGAAGAATCACTACAAGGTCAAGAGCTAGAGAAGAAGAGGCACTGTTTGAATATCTGCAGTTATCTCCAAGAGTAAGGAAAAGTGGGAGGAGAATCCAAAGGTCTCCATCTCCACCAAACAGAACTCTAAGTAAATTTTCATTCAATCGACAAGGGTTCTAAGGCTAATTAGAATGGCACAAAACAACCCCTATGTAAATTTCACTGGCAGCAGCCCACTTGCTCTCAATGCACATAATCGAATTCCAATTGCAGCCTTGAAGAACATTCCATACTTCACTAGAGAGGATCAGACTACTCCTGGTGATCATGTAAAAGACATTGCCAACCTTTGTGTAATTCATGAAATCAATGAGATGCAAGTTGCTGTCAAATTTTTGGCATCTTCATTCAAGGGGAAGGCTTTGCAATGGTTTAAAAGTTGTTGTTGTAAATCAGCAACACCCCTGGATGCAAATCAAGGTTTTGAATTGATGTTTTAGGCATCCAGTGTGGTTACACAACATGGAAACCTCTCTCCAAGTGTGGGACTTGTTAAAATGAGAGAGGAATCTCCAGATTAGAGGCTGGTTCCTCGAACTCCTCTGATTTAGATCTATATTTTCCATAACTACAGAGGTTCAGATCCTAATCCTACTCTAAATTGCAAGGAGACAGGGATAAAAATGCAAAAATGAAAATAAACTAAAGATGGTGATGCACCAAAAGGAGTGGTGAAACATTTTTTGCCATGTAAATAGACACAAATTCATGAAATGCAACAAGGGAAAACATACACAAGCTGATAGATGTAATTAGAGGTCTTAAAATGAAATAAAAACAATACAAACAGAGGACTAAAAGCATTCACAGAGTTTACACTGTCAATTCCATGTAAAAATCTCTTGCATTCCACCATCAAAGAGGTATAAACCTGTTACAAACTATGAAAAAGGTCTGATTCTTACAACTATCACTTACTGGAGGTGAAAGAAGAAGTTTGCAATGCCAAAAAGTGTTCAACCCTCAAGAAATGAGCCAAATCTGGCTTTTACAATGCATGGGTCGAGCCTAAGAGAGAGAAAATGTAAAAAATGTTGGAGCCCATTCCTCATTGATGGAAAATGTATTAAAACAGCATGGAGGACCTTACAAACCCATACCCTATCATTTTTACCATATTGGAGAAGAATACGACCCATTCTGTATTAAATTTGGTTGTTGAAATGTCATTTCTGGCCATGGACACGTACCAGAATTGTTTTTAAATTTTATCTCTCCAAACTAAACTAAAATTAGAAATTGACCATGGAATCATGTAGAGAATTTTAACAGATTTCCAATGATATAAAGAACATGAAAATCTGAGCTCTGGATCAAAAGATATGATCGTTTGAAGATTTAGGGCAAAAACGGCCCAAAAACGGATTGGCGGGAAAAAATTTCAAATTTTACCTCTTTTTTGTCTTTGGAAAAATTTTCAAAAATTCCCCACGCCCCACTGGCCAGATGCCACATGGCAGCTTCCTATTGGCTGTGGGCCTCAAATGGGAAAATTTTCCACAAAAACTCTGTCGAGCCATAACTTGAAAAATATAAGGAGTTAGGAGGCAAACTTTACATTTCTAGAAAGCTGAGAGAGAGCTCTATCTAATGGTGCCATTTCCAGAAAGCCTTGAGTGCCTTAAAATAAAAAAATGTGGACTGAGGCACAAGAGAGGCAAGAACACAAGGAGTTAGCCACAAAAAATGAGCTGGGACACATTTTGGATAACAATTTTGAGGACTCAGAGGGGTCATCTGCCTGCTAGATGAAAGTACCAGTAGCCTGAAGTAGTCCATTAGGCATGGAGCCTTCAAATATTCTGTTTAGAACCCCAACTGACTTAGAATGTGCAAGGAGGAAGATGGAATATCACATGATGGAAGCAAGGACTGCAAAACATCTCTAGGGAAAGCAAGCTGTGCCAAAGCACTTAGGGAAAGCAAAACTAACCTACAACAAAACAATGTGCAAAGCACTTGGAGGAATGAAAATATAATCTAATATTTACAAGGTGGTAAATTTCCCTCTAGAAGCAATGCTTGAGATAGATTCCATTGATTGGAATCTGCATTTCTTCACCATCCAATGAGGCCAATTGGAAAGCATTGTTGTTCTTGCACTTCGTGACCATGTATGGGCCACTCCAAATGGCATCAAATTTTGAATGCCTTCCTGGTTTTACTCTATCCTCAACCCATTTCAACACTAGATCTCCAACCTAAAAAGATCTATCCTTGGCCTTCCTATCAAAGGTCTTTTTTATTAAAGCTTGATCCTTTTCCATTGCTTGGGATGCCTGATTTCTGACCTCCTGCAGCTCCATCAACTCTGCATATCTCACCTCCATGGGCTCAAACTCTAGCAACTCTAATTTCTTCATGAGTTCCAATGTTGGCAACTCAAGTGAAATGGGCAAGATTGCCTCTCTTCCATAGACGAGTTTGAATGGAGAGTTACCTGTGGATCTCTTGGGAGTTATCCTATCAGCCCATAAGGCTGATTTCAGTTTGGTATGCCAAGACCTCTAATTCTCATCAAGAATCCTCCTAATGATCCTCAACAAGTTCTTATTTGTAGACTCGGCATGGCCATTACCTTAATGGTCATAGTTTGATGAAGTGCTTAGGTAGATCCCGTTCTTGACAGCCCACTCAGTCACCTTGGATCCAATGAATGCCAATGCATTATCTAAGATTATTGTAGTAGGTATACCAAATCTGGTTTCTATCCCCTCATAAAAGTCTAAGATGCTGGACTCATTTGCTTCTTTGAGTGCTACTACTTCAGTCCATTTGGTGAACTAGTCCGTGGCTGTAAAAATCCATTTGTGCCCTTGACTTGAATTGGGATTGATGACTCCAATGAAGTCCAAACCCCATTGTATGAATGGCTGGTCAACTGAGATTGGATGCAATGGAAGGGCAGCAAGTCTCTCTTTTCCTGTGAAGAATGTACAATTCTTACACCTCTTAATCCATGCATAGCAATCACTGAAAATTTTAGGCCAATAATAACCATCCTTCATGATTTTTAGAGCTGTCACTCTTGGTGCAAAATGACCACCAGCTGGTCCACCATGGAACTCTTCCAACACCCTATGAATCTGATTTGTGCTAATGCATCTCAGCAGCACTCCATTCACATCTTTCTTGAACAAAACTCCATCAACAATGGCATATGAGACAGCCTGCAATCTGAAGTGTCGTTTTTGGGTCTTGTTCATCTCCGGGAGACATAGGCTTGTGCTTAGGAAGTTTATAATACCTTAGGTCCACCAAGGAGTGGGGGCAGCATTGTATTCTTCTTGATTTCCACTTGGCTCATGGCTGTCCTGGATTGTCAAAATAGCCTCTTCTTCATTGCATACTTATTTTTACTTCCCCAAAACCAGCTACTCACACAATCCTTTCCCTCTTACCAGCTTGGTGATCTTGATCTCAATGTCATACTCCATGACACGGGTGATCCAACCTGCCCTTTTCTCATTCAAATCTTTGTTGAGGAGGAAGTCCTTAACCCCAACATGTGAGACCAGCAACTGGACCTTGTTGTTTGAGACTAAATGCTTGAATTTCTTCAAGCTTCTGATTACTGCCAGCACATGCTTCTCAATAAAAGAATACCTCACCTCATAGTCATCTAGGCTTTGGTTGAACAAAGTAATTGGCTACTCATCGTTATCCTTGTTCTATTGTACCAAAATGGCAGAAATAGTGTCATTACCTCCAAATGCATAAAGGATGAAATCCTTGGAGAAGTCCGTGTTGATGAGAGTTGGTGCTTGAGAAATGGCTTCTTTGATTGCTTCAAAACTCTCCTTGCCTTCTGCTATCCACTTGAAAGCCATGCTCTTCTTTAACATTTTGGTGATGGGCTTGACAAGGGCTGTAAAATCTGGGACAAACCTCCGAACAAAGTTTATCCTCCCCAAGAAACTCTGAAGGGCTTTCTTGTGGCTTGGCAATGGTAGTGCTCTTATGGCTTCAATTCTCTCTGGATCAATTGCTAATCCTTCTTTGGAGACAATATGGCCAAGGAGCTTTCCTTCATGTGTAAAAAAGATACACTTCTTAGGATACAAAGACACTCCAAATTTCCTACACCTCGTGAAAACTTGTCTCAAATGAGAGAGGTGGTCTGCTACATTTTTTGAAAAAATAGTGATATCATCAAGGTAAATCAGCACCACATTGTTAATCAAACCTTTGAACACCATTTCCATTTCTCTTTAGAAGGTAGCACTAACGTTGGACAGCCCAAATGGCATCTTCATGTATGTAAAAGTCCCCCATTTGGTTGTGAAGGCTATCTTAAACTGGTCTTCTTCCTTCACCATAATCTGATTGTAGCCGGAGTAGCCATCAAGTAGTGAAAACCTCTCGGAGCCAGCCACAACTTGCAAGATTTGCTCCATGGAAGGGAGTGGGTAATGGTCCTTGAGAGATGCTCTATTTAAGTCTCTGAAATCAACACACAATCTGATCTCTCCACTCTTCTTTCTGACTGGAACCAAGTTGTCAACCCAACTAGAATGCTTGATTGGGAATATGATTCTTGACTCAATCAGCTTGTCCAATTCTTTCCTCATGAGAGGCTCCATGTGTGGATTGACTGGTCTTTGTTTTTGCCTTACAGGCTTATTATTTGGATCCAATTCAATGGTATGCTAAGCTAAGTTAGGATTGAAACCTTTCAAATCTTCATAGCTCCATGAAAACACATCAAGGAACTCTTGACACAGCTGTATGAACTCATACCTTTCTTGATCAGTTGTCATCTTTCCAATTTGCAATGGTTTGTTCTCTTCTACCAAGATGGATACTGAATCCTCTCTCTTGACCTGAATTTTTGCTTTCTCTTTCTTAAAATGATCATTGGGATTAAAAATGGACTCCAAAGTGATAAGTCCCTTGGGTAGCTTGTTAGTTCTTAGCTGTACCACTTGGTCACCATACTGCTATTCCAGTTTTTCTTGATTCTTAGCTGAGAACTCGACTTCTTCTTGCAAGAAATGGATGATTTGCTGGTCATTCTCAAACACTTTTCAACTGACATTTTTATCTGGCACTGAAGGCCTCACAATCACGTGGATGTTTGGTTGTACCTTGTCTTGTTGAATGCTTTCCACAATGTCAAAGGCTGCCCCTACTGCTGCAAGCCTGTCAGCAGCTTGATTCTCTTTCCTAGGAACGGATTTGATGCCAAAAACCTCAAAATCTTCCATGAGGTTCCACACCCTGTTCTTGTAGCACATGAGTAGATCATTCTTGGCAGCATGTTGTCCCTTGACCTGATTTACAATCAATTCACTGTCACCAAATACTTACAAGTTTTTTATTTTCTTCTTGATTGCCCAATGCATCCCTTGCACCAAGGCTTCATATTCAGCAGTGTTATTGGAGCATGCAAACTGAAATATAAAAGCTGAATAGCACCTTACTCCTTGAGGTGAAACAAGTATGGCTCCACCTCCTGCACCTTGTCTACTTCTTGATCCATTAAAAAATAGCTGCCATACCTCATTGTCATCCTTGTGGTTTGGCTTGGTAATGTTAGGAATAGGCTGATTTTCTTCATGTATACAATAGACCCCTAGCTCAGATTCTTCTAATTCTTGATAAGGATCAAAAGCATGTACCTTGTTTGCCCTTTCATCAAGAGTTAGATCCGGAATGCTCCCAACCTTGGTGTTAGCTTCATCGGTGCTTGGGTGGTCTTCTTGATCAAATGTTGAACAATTGGCGTTGATCTGACTTGGAGTGTAAGGCTCAATGTGGAAGTTTACAATAGGTTCAGACCTGATTATAGCCTTAGTTCCATACCTCATTCTGAACAGCATGTGTGACCAATCAGCAGACAAATATCCCCCAATCTTGGCTGTGAAGTCCCTTGACAAGCATAGGGAAAAGAGTGGTGGAAGGTCTATGACTGATACATCTTCTGAAATAACAACATTTGGACATGCATGCAAGGTAAGACTCAAGTTTCTAATCACCCCAACTGTTGTTACTGCTGTCCCATCCAGCTACACTACCCCTTTGGATATGGTTTCATACTGGAGCCCTAGCTGATCAGCTATTTGTTTAGGCATCACTGAGCTACTTGCCCCGGAATCTATCATGCAATTGTGCACTAACTGATTTCCAATGATTAATGAAACATAGAAAGGAGGGGGCTTCAACATTTTACCTTGCTGGCCTCCATGATTTCCCTCAGGCTGGGCAGCATTTGTGAGCACTTTCTCTTGCATGTGAACTTGCTGATTCAAAGTTGGCTAGTCCTTCATGGCAGCTTGTAACAAGTCTCTTTGGCCTGGGATAGATAGGGATTCCCACATTGATATATTAACATTTGTCTTCTTCATCTAATCAATGATATTGAATGGTGATGAAGGATCTCTTTGCTGTCCCTTTGCTTGTACATTCACTCCTTACACATGGGCAGCAATAATTGGTATTTGAGTTGGTCTATGAGTTGTTCTTGGCTGCCCTCGTGCATTTGAAATTGGATTTTGCTTGCCAACCATTTGTGGAGCCATGGAAGGTTGTGGATTGGTTGGAGCTAATGGCTGTTCTTCACCCAAATTCCTTCTTTTTGACCTTGTGTTGCCTGCAACACCTTGGGAAACTACCTGATTCATGCCACAAAAATCCTCTACTTGCCAATTTACCAATGTGGTGTCATTTGGGACTGATTGCTGTTGGAATGTTTCTTGTTGTTGGTTGTTTCCTTGACTGCCCTCACCCTCCACACTAGTAGTTGTCACCATTAATGCTTGATTCAAAGCACCATTGAAGCACATGGATTGGTTATGAGGTTCATTGCATGGAAAACACCAGTCATACTCCTGAGTAATGTTGTTTTGTGTTGGCACCAATGCCTTAGAGGCAGATATGGCATTTGGATTGTAGGGCTGAAATGGTCTATTGGCAGGAGGCCTTTTTTGATTCGTATTTACAGCTGGATTAGGTGGTCTTTGTGGTTGGTATGGCTTCCGGTTAGGCTGAGCTTGGGGCTGGTAAGAAGGTCTAAAACCTTGGGCTTGTTACCTCTTGAGAGTAACCAGCTCATTGCCTAGGTTTTGTAGTTGCTTCATGACTTCTTAAAGCTCATTTGGGGCACTTGGAGATGAAGTAGAAGCTTCATTTGAAATATGATTTCTAGGAGTGGGAGAAGGAGCCAAATTAGGTTCTTGATTGGTATTTGGACTCTCTAAACTTGGAAACAATGGCATGGGAGTTCTAGGGGCTAGTTTCCCAGCTTGGATCAAACAATTTTCAGCCCTAATGGCAATGCTATAAGCCATAGGGATAGTTATGCCTCCCATGGACTGAATCAACATAGAAATATCAGAATTTAGAGCTTTGAGATAATAGAGAAAAGAACCTTCTGCTGTTGTCCTGACTACCACTGGAATTCTCTCGCAAGTCTTTTGAAATCTGAAGTTGAAATCGGTCAACTGTTCATTGGGAGCTCTCTTGATGGTTGTTAGCTGCTAAAAAAGAGACAAGTTGTCTCCCTTCTCTCCAAACTGCTCATGAAGTGCTATACACAGCTGATTCTAATTTGTGATAGAACCAGCTCCAAGGCTTCTAAACCATTGCAATGCTTTCCCCTTGAATGAAGATGCCAGCAATTTGATAGCCACTTGCATCTCATTGATTTCATGAATTACACAAAGATTGGTAATGTCTTTAACATGATCACTTGGAGTAGTCTGATTTTCTCCAGTGAAGTAGGGAATGTTCTTCAAGGCTGTAATTGGAATTGGATGTTGTGCATTGAGGGCAAGTGGGCTACTACCTGTGAAGTTGACATAGGGGTTGTTTTGTGCCATTCTAATTGGTCTTAAAACCCTTGTTGACTGAATGAAAGGCCTACCAGGTGGAGGAGTTGAAAGAGTTCTGTTTGGTGGAGATGGAGACCTTTGGATTCTCCTCACACTTTTCCTTACTCTTGGAGATAACTGTAGATATTCAAACAAACACCTCTTCTTCTAACAGCTCCTTGACCTTGTGTAGTATTTCTTCCATGCGTTTTTCGGCCTATGCATGCTGAAAACAGTTGATTCTTCCCCTTTGGAGTGCAGATATGCAAAATTATAGGCTCTTTTCAAGCAAGAATTAGAGCGGAGCACATCCCAACTTTGCTGCTTGCTCTCAAAAATGAGACCTTTAAGGTCCCACCGGGGCGTTGCAAAAACTTTGTTTGCAAATCAGCAGCACCCTTGGATGACCCAAATCAAGGTTCTGAATTGAGGTTTAGGTATAAGTGTGATTTCCCATGAGAAACCTCTCGCCAAGTGTTGGGACTTGTGAAAATGAGAGAGGAATATCCCGATTAGAGTTTGTTCCTCAAATCTCTGATTTAGATCTATATTTTGCATAACTATAGAGGTTCAGTATTCCTAATCTACTCTAAATTGCAAGGAACAGGGATAAAAATGCAAAAATCGAAACTAAAAACTAAAGATTGGTGATGCACCAAAAGGAGTGGTGGAAACTTTTACCAGGTTAAATAGGACACAAATTCATGAAATTGCAACAAGGGAAAACATACCACAAGCTGATAGATGTAATAGAGGTTTTAAAATGAAGTAGTAAAAACAATACAAACAGAGGACTGACAGCTTCACAGAGTTTGCACTATCAATTCCATGTAAAAATCTCTTGCATTCCACCATCAAAGAGGTAATAAAACCTATTACAAACTATGAAAAAGGTCTGATTCTTAAACTATCACTTGCTGGAGGTGAAAGAAGAAGTTTGCAATGCCAAAAAAGTGTTCAACCCTTAAGAAAGATGCCAAATCTGGCTTTTACAATGCATGGGTCGAGCCCAGGAGAGAGAAAACATAAAAAACATGGGAACCCATTCCTCATTGATGGAAAATGTATTAAAACATCATGGAGGACCTTACAAACCCATACCCTGTCATTTTTGACCATATTGGAGAAGAATGTGACCCATTCTGTATTAAATTTGGTTGTTGAAATGTCACTTCTAGCCATGGACACGTACCAGAACTGTTTTTAAATTTTCTCTCTCCAAACTGAAGCAAAATTATAAATTGACTATGGAATCATGTAGAGAATTTTAACATCTTTCCAATGATATAAAGAACGTAAAAATCTGAGGTTTGGATCAAAAGATATGATCGTTTGAAGATTTAGGGCAAAAACGGATCGGCGGGAAAAAAATTTTCAAATTTACCTCTTTTTTGTCTTTGGAAATTTTTTGCAAAAATTCCCCGTGCCCCATGGTCGGATGGCATTGTGTTTAGCTTCCTTTGGCTGCGGGCCTCAAATGGAAAAAATTTTCCACAAAAACTCCACGATGCCATAACTTGAAAAATATAAGGAGTTAGGAGGCAAATTTTACCTTTGGGAAAGCGAGAGAGAGCTCTATCTGAATGGTGCCATTTCCAGGAAGAAGCATTGAGTTCCTTAAAATCAAAAAAATGTGGACTGAGGCACAAGAGAGGAAAGAACAAAGGAGTTAGCCACAAAAAGTGAGTTGGGGCACATTTGGGATAACAGAAGCCTTGCCTCAGGTTTTTATTCAAAATTGGAACTAGCTATGTGGTAGCACTTCATGAGAAATTTGTAGAGAAGGGGGACAACTTGTCCTCTTTTGGAGCAACTGACTACCATCAAGAGAGCTGCCCAATGAGCAGCTGACTGATTTCACAGCTTCAGATTTCAAAGGATTTGGGAGAGAATTCCAGTGGCATTCAAGGCTTCTAACAGCATTGCAAGGTGCTTTCCCCTTTACTATCTCAAGATGCTCTAGCAATTTTGATAGCCACTTGCATCTCATGTTAATTCATGAATTACACAAAGATTGGGGATGGCTTTAACATGATCCCCATTGCTTAGTAGTCTGATTTTCTCCATTAGAAGCTGAGGGAATGTTCTGATCCAAGGCTGGCAAACTAGCCCCTAGACCTCCCATGTGCATTGTTTCCAAGTTTAGAGAGCTACTACACTAATCAAGTTGACATAGGGGTTGTTGTCTGCCATTCTCCCATTGGTCCTAGAAACCCTTGAATTGACTGAAGTGAAAGGCTTCCACTTCATCTTCTAGTGAGTTCAAATGAGCTTCAAGAAGTCATGAAGAAATTGTAGAAATTTAGGATTCTAATCACACTTTTGGTTACTCTCAAGAGGCAACAAGCCCAAAGTATTTAGACAACTCCTATTCTTCTCTAAATCACAGCACCCCTGTAGTGATTATACTCATGAGTTTTCACGGTGTTGCATTGCTGATAACCATGGGTACTATCTTCCAAGTTGTGGGACTTGCTAGATATGCAGATTAGAGCTCTTTCCAGAGAAAGATGGTTCTTGCAGATGCACATAAACTTACCTGCACTAACAATGAGACCTCTAAGGTCCCACCGGGCGTAAGCAAAAACTGTTCTAATGCTAAATTTCCAAGCAGGACCCAGGGAAAGAGAATACATAAGTTCTGAATTGATCCTACAGGTATACAGCGGTGATTACACCATGGAAACCTCTCTCCAGGATGTGAGAGTAATCTCCAAATGTGTGAGGAATATCCAGATTAGAGGTTGGTTCCTCAAAGTGCACTGATTTAGATCTAGATTTTGCATGACTATAGAGGTTCAGATCCATAATCCTACTCAAAATACATTCACAGCAGTATTCCAAGCACACACAATGCAATAATGAATTCCTGCAAGAACATAAAGATGGTGATGCACCAATATTCTGTGTGTGAAAGATTTTTAACAGGTAAATAGACACAAATGCAAGAAATGCACAGCAGGGGAAGATACATCCACAAACTTGATAGATTTTATTAGAGGTCCTGGTATGCACAGTTCAGTCTATTACAAGATAAGAGGCCTGGATCACCATGCACAGGAGTTTCCACTATCAAGGGCCATGCAACACATCTGGCTTCACATAGCCACCATTTTGACAGAGCTTTGCTACCCAAAAACTCTCCTCTTTACAAACTGATGCCCAACAGGTCCAATTCTATAGAAACTATCACTTGCTGAAGGAGAAGAGAAGGGAAAATGGAAATGCCTGAAATCTGTCCTTCAACCACCTGTAAGAAATGAGCCAAATCTGAGTGCAATGATTTTATATTACTTGCAAAAGGCTCCCATACTGCCCATGTGCTGCAGCAGAGAAAGACATGATGACCATGGGAACCTCTTAATTGCACTCCCATTGCTGGACCAATGCATTAAAACATCATGGAGGACCTTATGAACCCATACCACTGTCATTTGTTGAAAAAAATGGAGATCAATATGACTCATTAAATCCATTAAATTCTTGATTTTTCTGAAATGTCGGGCTTCGGAGCCATGGATTCCAACGCTACCAGAACTGTTTGTGTAAATTTTGTCTCTCCAAACTGAAGCAAAGTTATGGCCTTGACTGAGTGCGGGCAGCTATTTTGGGTCTGAGCAAGCGTTTTAACTATCATTTGACGTCAATGCTCATTCCAGAAAGTCCAATTTTGTGAAAATCGGAGGCTCGGAGTCAAAAGATATGATCGTTTGAAGATTTAGGGCAAAAACGGATCGGCGGGAAAAAATTTCAAATTTTACCTCTTTTTTGTCTTTGGAAATTTTTTCAAAAATTCCCCGTGCCCCACTGGTCGGATGCCATGTGTTAGCTTCCTATTGGCTGCGGGCCTCAAATGGAAAAATTTTCCACAAAAACTCCACTGAGCCATAACTTGAAAAATATAAGGAGTTAGGAGGCAAACTTTACCTTTCTGGAAAGCTGAGAGAGAGCTCTATCTGATGGTGCCATTTCCAGAAAGCCTTGAGTTCCTTAAAATCAAAAAATGTGGACTGAGGCACAAGAGAGGAAAGAACACAAGGAGTTAGCCACAAAAAGTGAGTTGGGGCACATTTTGGATAACAGAAGCCTTGCCTCAGGTTTTATTCAAAATTGGAACCAGCTATGTGTAGCACTTCATGAGAAATTTGGAGAGATGGGAGACAACTTGTCTCTTTTGGAGCAGTTGACAACCATCAAGAGAGCTCCCAATGAGTAGCTGACTGATTTCAACTTCATATTTCAAAGGACTTGGGAGAGAATTCCAGTGGCAGTCAGGCCAACAGCAGAAGGTACTTTTATTTACTATCTCAAAGCTCTAAATTCTGATATTTCTATGTTAATTCAGTCCATGGGAGGCACAACTATCCCTATTGCTTATAGCATTGCCATTAGAGCTGAAAATTGTTTGATCCAAGCTGGCAAACTAACCCCTAGACCTCCCATGCCATTGTTTCCAAGTTTAGAGAGCCCAAACACTAATCAAACACCTAATTTGGCTCCTTCTCCCACTCCTAGAAATCAAAATTCAAGTGAAGCTTCCACTTCATCTTTTAGTGCCTCAAAGGAACTTTTAGAAGTCATGAAGCAATTGCAAAATTTAGGTAATGAGCTGGTTACTCTCAAGAGGTAACAAGCCCAAAGTTTTAGACCTTCCTTCCAGCCTCAAGCTCAGCCTAACAGGAAACCATATCAACCTCATAGACCACCCAATCTAGCTGCAAATCTAAATCAAGCAAGGCCTCCTGCCAACAGACCATTTCAGCCCTATAATCCAAATGCTATATCTACCTCTAAGGCATTGGTGCCAACACAAAACAACGTTGCTCAGGAGTATGATTGGTGTTTTCCATGCAATGAACCTCACAACCAATCTATGTGTTTCAACGGTGCCTTGAATCAAGCATTAATGGTGACAACTACTGGTGTGGAGGGTGAGGGCAGTCAAGGAAACAACCAACAACAAGAAACATTCCAGCAGCAATCAGCTCCAAATGACACCACACTTGTGAACTGGCAGGCAGAGGATTTTTGTGGCATAAATCAAACAGTCTCTCAAGGTGTTGCTAGCCAACACAAGGTCAAAAAGAAGGAATTTGGGTGAAGAACAACCATTAGCTCCAACCAATCCACAACCTTTTATGGCTCCACAAATGGTTGGCAAACAAAATCCAGTTGTAAATGCACAAGGGCAGCCAAGAACAACTCCTAGACCAACTCAAATACCAGTTGTTGCTGCCCACATGCAAGGGATGAATATGCAAACCAAGGGACAACAAAGAGATCCTTCATCACCATTTAGTATCATTGATCAGATGAAGAAGACAAATGTAAATATATCAATGTGGGAATCCCTATCTATCCCAGGCCAGAGAGATTTGCTACAAGCTGCCATGAAGGACTGGCCAACTTCGAATCAACAAGTCCAAATGCAAGAGAAGGTGCTCACAAATGCTACCCAGCTTGAAGGGAATCATGGAGGACAGCAAGGTAAAATTTTGAAGCCCCCTCCTTTTTATGTCTCATTAATCATTGGAAACCAATTGGTGCACAATTGCATGATTGATTCTGGGGCAAGTAGCTCAGTGATGCCCAAGCAAATAGCTGATCAGCTAGGACTTCAATATGAAACCATATCCAAAGGGGTAGTGCAGTTGGATGGGACAGCAGTAACAACAGTTGGGGTGATTAGAAACTTGAGTCTTACCTTGCATGCATGTCCAAATGTTGTTGTTTTACAAGATGTATCAGTTATAGACCTTCCACCACTCTTTGCCCTATGTTTGTCAAGAGATTTCACAGCCAAGATTGGAGGATATTTGTCTGCTGATTGGTCACACATGCTGTTCAGAATGAGGTATGGAACCAAAGCTACAATCAGGTCTGAACCTATTGCAAACTTCCACATTGAGCCCTACACTCCAAGTCAGATCAATGCCAACTGTTCGGCATTTGATCAAGAAGATCACCCAAGCACTGATGAAGCTGACACCAAGGTTGGAAGCATCCTGGATCTAACTCTTGATGAATGGGCAAACAAGGTGCATGCTTTTGATCCTTATCAAGAAGTAGAAGAATCTGAGCTAGGGGTCTATTGCATACATCAAGAAGATCAGCCCATTCCTAGCATCACCAAGCCAAACCACAAGGATGACAATGAGGTATGGCAGCTGTTTTTTGATGGATCAAGGAGTAGACAAGGTGCGGGAGGTGGAGCTATGCTTATTTCACCTCAAGGAGTAAAGTACTATTCAGCTTTTAGATTTCAGTTTGCATGCTCCAATAACACTGCTGAATATGAAGCCTTGGTGCAAGGGATGCATTGGGCAATAAAGAGAGGAATAAAGAACTTGCAAGTCTTTGGTGACAGTGAATTGATTGTAAACCAAGTTAAGGGACAACATGCTATCAAGAATAATCTACTCAAGTGCTACAAGAACAGGGTGTGGGACCTCATTGAAGATTTTAAGGGCTTTAGCATAAAATCAATTCCTAAAAAAGAAAACCAAGCTGCTGACAGGCTTTCAGCAGTTGGGGTAGCCTTTGATATTGTGGAAACATTCAAAAGGACAAGGTACAGCCAAAAATCCATGTGATTGTGAGGCCTTCAGTGCCGGATAACAATGTAAGTTGGCAAGTGTTTGAGAATGACCAGTAAATCATCCATTTCTTACAAGAAGAAGCTGAGTTCTCAGCTAAAAATCAGGAAAAATTGGAACAACAGTATGGTGACCAAGTGGTACAGCTGAGAACTAACAAGCTGCCCAAGGGACTTATCACTTTGGAGTCCATTTTCAATCCCAATGATCAGTTTAGGAAAGAGAAAGCAAACATTCAGGTCAAGAGAGAAGATTTAGTATCCATCTTGGTGGAAGAGAACAAACCATTGCAAATTGGAAAGATGACAACTGAACAAGAAAGGTATGAGTTCATACAGCTGTGTCAAGAGTTCCCTGATGTGTTTGCTTGGAGCTACGAAGATTTGAAAGGTTTCAATCCCAAGTTAGCTCAGCACACCATTGAGTTGGATCCAAATACTAAGCCCATCAGGCAAAAACAAAGGCCAGTCAATCCACACATGGAACCTCTCATGAGGAAGGAATTGAACAAGTTGATTGAGTCAAGAATCATATTCCCAATCAAGCATTCTAGTTGGGTTGCCAACTTAGTTCTAGTCAGAAAGAAGAGTGGAGAGATCAGATTGTGTGTTGACTTCAGAGACTTGAATAGAGCATCTCTCAAGGACCATTACCCACTCCCTTCTATGGAGAAAATTTTGCAAGTTGTGGCTGGCTCTGAGAGGTTTTCACTACTTGATGGCTACTCGGGCTACAATCAGATTATGGTGAAGGAAGAAGATCAGTTCAAGACAGCCTTCACAACCAAATGGGGAACTTATGCATACAGGAAAATGCCATTTGGGCTGTCCAACGCTGGAGCTACCTTCCAAAGAGAAATGGACATGGCGTTCAAAGGTTTGATTAACAACGTGGTGCTGATATACCTTGATGATATCACTATTTTTTCAAAGAATGCAGTAGACCACCTCTCTCATTTGAGACAAGTCTTCCAAAGGTGCAGGAGATTTGGAGTGTCTTTGAATCCTAAGAAGTGTATCTTCCTAGCACATGAAGGAAAGCTCCTTGGCCATATTGTCTCCAAAGAAGGATTAGCAATTGATCCAGAGAGGGTTGAAGCCATAAGAGCACTACCATTGCCAAGCCACAAGAAGGCCCTTCAGAGTTTCTTGGGGAGAATAAACTTTGTTCGGAGGTTTGTCCCAGATTTTGCAGCCCTTGTCAAACCTATCACCAAAATTTTAAAGAAAAGCATGGCTTTCAAGTGGACAACAGAAGGCAAGGAGAGTTTTGAAGCAATCAAAGAAGCCATCTCCCAAGCACCAACTCTCATCAACCCAGATTTCTCCAAGGATTTCATCCTCTATGCATTTGGAGGTAATGATACTATTTCTGCCATTTTGGTACAGCAGAACAAGGACAATGATGAGCAGCCAATTGCTTTCTTCAGCCAAATCCTAGATGACTATGAGGTGAGATATTCTTTTATTGAGAAGCATGTACTTGCAGTAATCAGAAGCTTGAAGAAATTCAAGCATCTAGTCTCAAACAACAAGGTTCAGTTGTTGGTCTCTCATGCGGGAGTAAAGGACTTCCTCCTCAACAAGGATTTGAATGAGAAAAGGGCAGGTTGGATCACTCGTGTCATGGAGTATGACATTGAGATCAAGGTCACCAAGCTGGTAAGAGGAAAAGGATTGTGTGAGCAGCTGATTCTGGGCAAGCAAAAAGGAGTATGCAATAAAGAAGAGGTTGTTTTGACAGTTCAAGACAGCCATGTGCAAGGTAGCACTCAAGAAGAGGATAATGTTGTCCCCACTCCTTGCTGGACCCAAGGTATAATGCACTTCCTAAGCACAGGCCTATGCCCTCCAGAGATGAACAAAACCCAAAGAAGACACTTCAGATTACAGGCTGTCCCATATGCCATAGTAGATGGTGTTTTGTTTAAGAAAGATGTGAATGGAGTGCTGCTGAGATGCATTAGCACAAATCAGATTCATAGGGTGTTGGAAGAGTTCCATGGTGGACCAGCTGGTGGTCATTTTACACCAAGAGTGACAGCTCTAAAAATCATGAAGGCTAGTTATTATTGGCCCAAGATTTTCAGTGATTGCTTTGCGTGGATCAAAAGGTGCAAGAATTGTGCATTCTTCACAGGTAAAGAGAGGCTTGCTGCCCTTCCATTGCATCCAATTTCAGTTGACCAGCCATTCATGCAATGGGGTTTGGACTTCATTGGAGTCATTAATCCCAATTCAAGCTAAGGGCATAAGTGGATTTTGACAGCCACAGACTACTTCACCAAGTGGACTGAAGCAGTAGCACTCAAGGAAGCAAATGAGTCTAGCATCTTAGACTTCTATGAGGGGATAGTAACCAGATTTGGCATACCTGCTACAATAATCTCAGATAATACATTAGCATTCATTGGATCCAAGGTGACTGAGTGGGCTATCAAGAACGGGATCTACCTAAGTACTTCATCAAACTACTACCCTCAGGGTAATGGCCAGGCTGAATCTACAAACAAGAACTTGTTGAGGATCATTAGGAGAAATCTTGATGAGAATCAGAGGTCTTGGCATACCAAACTGAAATCAGCCTTATGGGATGATAGGATAACTCCCAAGAGATCCACAGGTAACTCTCCATTCAGGCTTGTTTATGGAAGAGAGGTAATCTTGCCCATGTCACTTGAGTTGCCAACATTGGAACTCATGAAGCAGTTAGAGTTGCTAGATTTTGGGCCCATGGAGGTGAGATATGCAGAGTTGATGGAGCTCCAAGAGATCAGAGATCAGGCATCCCAAGCAATGGAGAAGGATCAAGCTTTGATCAAGAAGACCTTTGATAGGAAGGCCAAGAGTAGATCTTTCCAAGTTGGAGATCTAGTGTTAAAATGGGATGTAGATAGAGAAAAACTGGGAAGGCATTCAAAATTTGATGCCATTTGGAGTGGCCCATACATGGTCACAAAGTGTAAGGACAACAATGGGTCCAATTGTCTTCATTGGATTGTGAAGAACCACAGATCCAGTTGATGGAATCTGCCTGTTGCTACCCTAAATTTTCAAATTCTCCATCTTGTAAATATAGAGCTTAGGTTTTCACGTTCTTTATATCAATGGTGCTTGTGCACATTATCTACAAGTTGTAGGTAGTTTTACTTTCCCTATAGTGCTTTGGTAACATTTTGGGGAGATGTGTGTTGCAAGAAACTTGCTCTGCGCATGTGATATGGCCAAATGACGTTTGCAATGTTCTAGTCAGTTTGGGGTAATGCAAGAATGGTGACTCCATGCCCATGGATTGCTTCAGGCAACTGGCCAAAACTTCAGGGCCAGTGGATGTCTGTAAGGATGCCCATGCTGCTCATTTTAATGCATCTTCATTCAATGGGGAATGGCTCCCACGTTTTTTACATGTTTTCTCTCTCTTGGGCTCGACCCATGCATTGTAAAAGCCAGATTTGGCTCATTTTTTAGGGTTGAACATTTCTTTGGATAGCATTGCTTAAAGCTTCTTTCACCTTCAACAAGTGATTTTTGCAAGTATCATACCTTCTTCATTATTGTAACAGGTTTCTGCCTCTTTGATGTTGCAAATGCAAGGATTTTGATAGTGAAAAATGACAGTGCAGACTCTGTGATCAATTTTCAGTCCTTTGTTTGGATTGTCTTGCTTCATTTCAGACCTCTAATTACATCTTATCTGCCTATGTATGATGTTTCATGTTGCATTTTATGAAATTGTGTCAATTTTCATGAACAAGAAGTGTTCACCACTCCTTTGGTGTATCACCTATTAGTTTAGTTTCAATTTTTGCACTTTCTATCTCTGTCTCCCTGGAATTTAGAGTAGGATTAGGATTCAAACATCTACAATTGTGTAAATAACAGATCTGATTAGAGGAGTTTGAGGAACCAACCTCTAATCTGGAGATTCCTCTCTCATTATACAAGTCCCACACTTGGAGAGAGGATTCAATGTTGTGCAATCACACTGAATGTCTCAAATATCAAACTAGAAATCTGATCAACATCTAGGGGTGCTGCTGATTTGCAACAACAGTTCCTTAGTGGTGTTGTGTAGAATAGTTGGATGTTCGACATTGAGCCAGCCAATAGCGTTGGAGAGTTGGGTTAGTGATGAGTCATGGAGGCAGGAGTTGTGCATTCCCAAGTGGTGAACTAAGAAGCCATATTAAGAGCTCCTAGCGGTTGTATGGGTAGCTGTGGCATTCGACGAGTGGTCTTCTGGAGCAGTTGTATGGGTAACTATGAAAGGTGTTGGAAGGGTTCACTTGTGCATTAGTTGGAGATGCGTTAGGAATGGGTGGTGGATGAAGATGGATGAAGGCATAGTCTGTGACTCCTGGAGTAGCTTGTTCCTCTAAGGTGAGTGAAAAAAGTAATGTCTCAATGTCGCACATTGGCTAGTGAAATCCACTGCGTAGCTAGCCCCGTGACAACGCGTGCATGTGTGTGTGTGTGTGCATGCGTGTGCGTGTGAAGGTGTGTGTGTAGGTGCACATGCATGAGTAGGAGCTTGTGTGTGAGTTTGTAGGAGTACGTGTGTGTCCAAGTGCGTGTGCATGTGCATGTGTGTGTTTGTGTGTGTTTGTGTCCATGCGTGTGTGTGTGCATGTGCAGGTATGTGTGTGTGTGTGTGTGCATGTGCATGTGCGTGTGCACGTGCGTAGGCATGTGTGGTTACATGTGCGTGTGCACATGTGCGTGTGTGTGTGTGTGTGTGCATGTGTGTTTGCATGTGTGCGTGTGTGTGCGTGTGTGTGTCTGTTCGTGTGCATGTGCATGTGCCTGTGTAGGTGCGCATGTGTGTCTATTTACGTGTGCAAGTGCAAGTGCGTGTGAGCATGCTTGTGTGATTGCATGTGCATGTGCATGTGTGTGGGTGTGCGTGTGTGTGCATGTGCATGTGCATGTGTGTGGGTGTGCGTGTGCGTGCATGTGCTTGTAAGTGTGCATGTGCATGCATGTGCTTGTGCGTGTGTGTGTGTGTGTGCATGTGCATGTGCATGTTCATATGTGTGTGCGTGTGCGTGTGCATATGCATGTCCATGTTCTTGTCTGTGTGTGTGTGTGTATGTGTATGCGTGTCCATGTTCTTATGTGTGTGCGTGTGCGTGTGTATGTGCGTATGCATGTGTAGGTACGCGGGCATGTCTGTTTACATGTGCGTGTGCGTGTGCATGTGTGTGTCCGTGTGTGTGTGCGTGTGCATGTGCATGTACGTGTGTACGTGTGTGTATGTGTCTATGTGCGTGTGTGTGTGAAGATGCGTGTGCAGGTGCACATGCATGTGTGTGAGTGTGTAGGTGCGTGTGCACGTGTATGTACATGTACATGTGCGTGTGCCTGAGCACGTGCATGAGCGCGTGCAAGTGCATATGCATGTGCGTTTACATGTGCGTGTATGTGTGTGTGTGTGCATGCATGTGAATGTGTGTGTGTGTGTGTGTGTGAAGATGCGTGTGCAGGTGCGAATGCATGTGTAGGAGCGTGTGTGTGAGTGTGCAAGTGCATGTGCGTGTGCGTGTCCGCATGCATCTATGTGTGTGTGCATGTGCATGTGTAGGTGCCTGTGTGTGTGCGTGTGCAGGAGCACGCGCATGTGCATGTGCACGTGTGCAGGCATGTGTGGG